>CM035350.1:1922327-2162327 GCA_020137815.1 Hormiphora californensis
TCAAAAAATTTGAAAAGTTAAGGGGTTTTTAAAGGAGAGGGAAAGAAAGAAAGAAAGGGTTTTTTGAGGAGTAGAGATATTTTTCAGCATTTTGGTTTTCCGCTAAAAATGCCATCCTACTAGAATTTTTTATTTGGGAAACCCCCTTTTAAATAGAAAAAAAGAAAAGAAACAATGTGGGTTTACAACCATTCTGAATATAAGCGTGAGGTTTGAAAATGTCCCCAGAAGAAAGAAGGGAAAAGGGGAAGCCGCTTTTAAAAATTTTTAAAAAATTTGGTTTTTTTAAAAAACAAAAAAATTTTTTACCCTTTTTGATAAATATTATCCAGCAGGAATTTTTCCCAAAAATAACAAAGATATTCGGGATTGGGCTTTTACGGGAAAAAACCAAAAAATGCTCGAAATTAATTCGCCCTAAAAAACATTTTATCTTTTCTGTTGGTCCATCTCACTTTAAAAATTCGAATCTCCAGACAAATTTTTTTGGGGTCAATAAGGGCAAAATTCTTTTTCCCCTTAAAAAATAATTGCATTTAGGCATCAAAAAGTGAAAAAAAAATTTTTGGTTTTCAATGCGATAAAAAGGGGGTTTTTTTATTTAAAACCTTTAAAGCTTTGGATTAACACCAAATTTTTTGACTAAGTGGTTAATTCTCTTATCCAAAAAGTTTCAAATATAATCGATCAAGGATAAAAAATGGCTTTTCTTTCTCTCATTTCTTTTTTCCACTCTTTCTCCCTTTCCTCTCCCCCCCAGGAAAAAGAGGGTCAGGAAGAATCGAAAACAAAAAAAAGGGCCCCAGAGATAGACCCCCTTGGGGGTCCCCACTAGCTCTCTCTCTTGCTCTCCCTCTCCCCCCTTCTCTTCTCTCTCTCTCTCTCTCCCTCTCCTTTCCCTCTCTCCTCTGCGCTTGGATTTTGGTAAAAATGAACGACGAGGGAAACCTGTGTTATGTTCTGACAGGTGATTCTTTGGGGCCCTAACGAAATTGGAACTCTTCAAAAACCCTCTTATTTTTACTCTCTTTTTTTCCTTTTTTCAACAGAGATTTTTGAGAAACACGCAGAGTGATGGAGCAGAGACCAACAGAGAGGGAGAGAAAGATAGAGGGAGATAGAGGGAGATAGAGAAAGATAGAGGGAGATAGAGAAAGATAGAGGGAGATAGAGAAAGATAGAGGGAGATAGAGAAAGTTAGAGCTCAAGGTGGGCCTCCCGGAAGAGGCGATCACAGCTCGTGGGATTTGACATCTCTTGACAAACGAAGAAGACCCTGTTTACAATGTAATCGGATTTACACTTTTAACAGGGAGCTAGTAGTAAGAGGACTAACTAACTAAGTGTATCATAGTAGTAAAATAATTTGACACGTGACTATATAGAGCTCCCAACAACGCGGACGAATTGACATGGAATGCTGACCCATATTATCCTAGCTCACTCTAGCTCTCTCTCTCTCTCTCCCCCTTGTTGTCCCCTCTCTATCCCCCTCTCTATCCTCCCCTCTTTCCTCCCTCTCTCCTGATTCACCACGGTATACTAATTGAGATTGGAATTTGACGGACAGAGAGCTAACTATCTAGAGAGAGGAGGAGGAGGGTTAACTATAGGGAATTGTAGGGATTCTCACGTGCACACCACCAGCTTGGGAACTAGCTCGGGGTAAACCCAATAAACCAATTAACGAGTTGTAATTGGTCCTTAATTGACAGCCCATCATCAGATCCCACCCCCCCCCCACCCCCCGTGATACAGTCCCCTCTCTCGTTTTACTACTTCAGCCCTGACAGATTAACCATCGCTACAATCAACATCTAAAACCCCGGGGTTTTCTCTGGATTGGGAGCTGCGATGGTAACTTTAAATAAGCAAGGAATTATGGGGGGGGGCCAAGGCCAAAAAAAGCCAGATCAATCCCGGATTTTAGGGCGGGTCTGGCTTTTTTTGGCTTTTTTTGGCCCTACTTTTTTGGTCATTTTGGCATGTAATTCTGACATTATATGGTCTGTTTGACATTAAAAACACTTAAAATGGCTTCTTTGATCTAGTTTTACCATTTTATATCGTTAGGGAAAAAAATTTATACCGAAAAAAGTTTGATATAAAAAAGCCAGATCAAAAAAAGCCAAAAAAAGCCAGATCAAAAAAAGCCAAAAAAAGCCAGATCAAAAAAAGCCAGATCAAAAAAAGCCAGATCAAAAAAAGCCAAAAAAAGCCAGATCAAAACTGATAAATCAAAAAAAGCCAGATCAAAAAAAGCCAAAAAAAGCCAAAAAAGGCCAATAAAAGCCAAAAAAGGCCAAAAAAAGCCAGATCAAAAAAGGCCAGATCAAAAAAAGCCAAAAAAAGCCAGATCAAAAAAAGCCAAAAAAAGCCAGATCAAAAAAAGCCAAAAAAAGCCAGATCAGACCCGGATTTCAGGGCGGGTTTGGCTTTTTTTGGCCTTGGCCCCCCCCCATTATTATAAAATTGAGCGACTAAAACTGAATTGCTTTTTATAGCGGGCGCTATGGTTGACAGACAAAAACAATTAATAAACATTGATTGACCTGTACAAGTAATAAGTAAATGCTTGAAACACACATCAAATTTATTACAATTCTCGAGAATTCCACTACTATTATAGGCAATAAATATAAAAGTTGTTACTCAACAATATATAAGAGGGGGAAGCATCCTGAAATGAAGCATTTCACAGAGAACCTGAGAATGAGAGAGAAACAATAAAAGTTCAGTAACTATAGATCCATACAGAGCTGCAACTATACCTTCATGATCTGGTTATATAATGCAGCATCTGCAGAGTCGCATCAATCATCATTTGAATGATTCGTGATCACATCTTACAAATTCCAATTGATTGCAGAGCTGCAGAATGATCAATCAGTCACTGAAGGGGCGGAGTCCAATAAAAAGATAGAGAGAGAGGTGGATAGAGATAGAGAGAGATGGATAGAGAGATATAGAGTCCCCTATCTTGCAGTTATTAAAATCATGAACTCCACCCCTTTCTGCAATGTCATTATAGCTAGAAAGAGATAGGAGAGTCTCTGATTCTCTAGAACGATCCGTACTTAATAATGCTAATATGGGACCTAATAATGGGACTAACATATTATGTGTAGTGCACAGCTCAGCCGGTAAACCACTAAACCAAACCGTTCTATATTATCTGGGCGCGATCACTACTGCAGTACTATCTGGTATTGAGACACTGGGCAGCTAGGCCAAGAGGAGGAGAAGGATCGATCGCAGCTGAACGGAGTATTCTAGCTCCTGGCAATATATGGGAGTGGTCGAGGGTGACAAGTGCTCTCTTTCTTTCTCGTTCTCTCTCTCTCTCTCTCATTTTCTCTCTCTCATTTCTCTCTCTCTCTCTCTCTCTCTCTCTCTCTCTCTCTCTGCTCTCATATTTGTTCTCTTTCTCAGCCATGTTAGCGACATATTCCATACAGTGCAGCAGGGTTGGGCTGCCCCAGCATTATTTAGACGAATTTAGAACGTGTTAATTCGGTCCAATCGGTACGGACCTTCCAGGCTAAGATCCCCGTGGGAGATAGAGGGGAGAGAGAGAGAGAGAGAGAGAGAGAGAGAGAGAGAGAGAAGAAGGAGAGAGAGAGAAAGAGAGAGAGAGAAAGAGAGACGGTTTGATAGATGGAAAGCAGCTCTGCCCCTCCCAAAGCTAGTTATCATGTGACGTTAACAAGGTGCCAGTGATCAGCAGGAATTTCCCAGGTTCATTTCGTACAAGCCAATGCCCATATATGGTGACGCCCACGTCCAAATAAGGTGTGAATTGTGCACCAGGTAATGACGGGCTCACCCTCTACATGTGACATGGAGGTTGAAAAGGAGGAAGAGGAGGAGGAGCTATGTCGGGGTGATGTAACAGGAAATAAATACCAACGGCTGATGTTTCCATGAAGAGGGAGCTGGATGAGAGAGAGAGAGAGAGAGAGAGAGAGAGAGAGAGAGAGAGAGAGAGAGAGAGAGAGAGAGAGAGAGAGAGAGAGAGAGAGAGAGAGAGAGAGAGAGAGAGAGAGAGAGAGAGAGTGAGAGAGTGAGAGAGAGAGAGAGAGAGAGAGAGAGAGAGAGGGACGGAGAGAAAAGGAGAGGTAGAAAGATGGATAGAGATAAGTGACAGATATGAATATCTAAAAGCTACTGGAGACTAAAAACATCGACACTCGACTACTAAAAACTTGGTCTTCAAATGAACAAGAGAAGAGAAAGGGAACACTCTTTCGTAGATAATAGGAATTGTTTCAACATTTTTCCCTAATATGCGATTTGCATTCTCTTTCACTACTTTTCTCCCATTTTATTTTCTAGCCCATTCTCCCTGCATCCCCAGAATGAGGCTAACTGTTTGAGTAAACACCGCTTCATGGGGTTATACACCTGGAAATTCTCTCAACGACCAATACTAATGCAAAGAAGAATGAAAGAAAGGGGCAAACATCCAACATATTCAATTTTCAAATGGAAAAAGATAAGGGCGAGGGAGGCAGAGAGAGGGTGAGAGGAAAATTAAAGAGATAATCAGGTTGCAGAAGCACGGTTTTTTCAACCCTCGTTTACAAGCGCTGCTACAATGAACATGCTATCTACGGAAAGTAAGAACCGAATGATGATGATATTGATGATGGCAGGGGGGTTCCAAGGAACGAGAGACCGTCAGCTTGGATGGTGAAATGTGCACCACTGAAAGAGTTACGGGCAATTTTAGAACGGAGAAGAGAGGGGCTGATAGAATGATAGAGACTAGATGTGGAGCAAATAGAAAGTACAGTGGGTAAGCAAGAGATAAAATTGAGAGAGAGAAAGAGAAGGGTATAATGATAGCAGTCTCTTTTTCCAAGTGTTTTTTAACCCACTCACCTCCTTCTCGCCCTTTCTCTCTTTTTCACTTTCCTTACGGAAAATGGTCTGACGGCTAGTTTAGATAAGATGTGTCCCAGACGGTGTCTATAACTAATTTACCCCCAAGTATAAGTACTGCAGCTGTTACATAAGCGTAGGCTTTATGTAATGTGTAATTCAAATCGATACATAACCAAATCTAGACACAAATCTGCCGACAAATCATGGTCTAGCACAATCCATTAAAATAGCAATAGTATACGAGCCCGATACTCCTGCAGTACCTTGTTAGGCAAGAGCAGATTACATAGATGGAGACGGTTAGGGGGGCTTGAAAATAGGGTAAATTACAAGATCAGAAAAAAAAGCTTTTACACTATTCGAGAAAAGAGCTGAGAGAGAGAGAGAGAGAGAGAGAGAGAGAGAGAGAGAGAGAGAGAGAGAGAGAGAGAGAGAGAGAGAGAGAGAAAATGAAAGAGAAAAGGACAATAGCAATTCTTAGCGGATCCTATTAGCTTGTCCCCGATCTAGAACAGATCATAGTCCGTTTTCTGAATAACAAGTCAACAACGCTAAAACAATGTTCGTAATCTTACAACGAGGAAACTTATTACCGTCCGGGAGATTCTGGACATGTGATCCGTGAGCTAAGGAGAGAGAAACTGAGGAAAAAAGAGATGAATCTGGATCAAGTGCAGGATTGTTAAACACCGACTATTATAATAGAGTACTGATGATCAAAGAACCAGCAAAAATAGCTGGCTACTATATAGTCAACTAGTGCTCAGAATAGTAGGAGAGCGGTCCCTCTCTTTCTGTGACTTTCTCACACACGCACAATAAAAACACATATTCGCACATGTGTTTTTCTTCATCTTTTCAACTATTTGATCTTTCTCTCTCTCACCCCTCTCTCTTTCACTCTCTCTCAATCTCCCTCTCTCTCAATCTCCCTATCTTTTTACTCCTTCCCTTTCTCTCTCTCTCCCTTACCACAATCTCACTTGCTTGTCACTTACAATTAATTTTACTACTGCAGCAGGCTCCTGCGTGTTCATTCAATGCTCACTTCATATTACCTCTCACGACACTGCGGAGCTAGAGGGGGGTGTAGACGGCTGGTCTGCTCACGTCACCTCATATTTGTACCAGTCACCGGTAGGCACGGTCCCGGCGATATGGAGAAAAACTATGACCAATGGCTATTTGTACCGTGGGGACTGAAATTTAAAGTATAAAAAGATAGGTTTATTATAGCTGAGTATGCATGACGATTTAGATATAGGATCTGGAAATGGAAATCGTTTTCGTCAGAAATCAGAATAATGTAAAATATGTGAGCTATCGCTATCATTACATGGTCTATAACAATACTATGGTGATTTGGTGTCAAAACTAAACAAGAAGAATCTTCTGGACAAGGAGATCATATCGAGTAAATACGGCCGTAGCTGTGATCCATGTGAAGGCCCATAAAAGTGCAAGTCTATGCACGTGCGGTGAAAGACACGCTGTGCGAAAACGATTAGAAACGCCTCTCCAACCCTCTCACTTACTAAATCTCTCTCTCATTCTCATTCTATAAACTAGAGTTTCTCCGCTTCTCATTTTATGCCAAATTCCAGCTAGTATAACACCAAGATCACGCACAAGTTACAGATGATGTTATAAGTGGGAGGGGTGGATAAGAAACCCGCAAAAAAGCTCGATCCATCTCAGTGATTCAACATTCTCGATTCTCTTAGTTCTGATCGGGGCGCGGTGAGGCAGGGACTATTTATCTGCCTAGTTTGATCTTCGAGTAATGAGTAGGACCCCTCAAAAACTGCATTAAAAATTCCGAAACGTCAATCGAATTGAATTCAACGTGAATTGTGACGCACTTTTACGCCACTATTTACTCGATAACACCTGTCTCTTACACAAGGAATAGAAACAGACGATAGCTATAATTCGGAAAGACAGCGAGGGATAAAAGACAAGGAAAGATAGAAGGAGAGTATCTGTAGACGCGGCTGGATTGATTACAGGCTAATCAAGGGACGCTTCAACACTTCAGCTACGAAACACTACTCACATGGTCAATAGGGTGTCAGATGAGAGAGAAAGAGGAATAGAGCTTGCTTGTATAATTATAGAGGCTAGATAGGGTGAAACTAAAATATTCGAGAGACTTCGACAAAACACTGACGTAAAACTAAATTTTTTAATCCGTCTATTGGGCCCGGTTTTTGTAAAAGGTATAAAAGAGACTTCGACCGGCCATTTTACTCTAGGGCAAAACAAGATGCAAAGCAAGAACACCAGTACGTTTATCATGATAATAGATATGAGATTAAAATGACATCGCGATCGAAAGATAAAACAGTGAGTCACATATACAACCTTTAGTAACAACTTCTTACCGTAAAAGAAAAGAGTGTTTCCCGGAACTCTAGATATAGTTTCTCTTGGGGGGTTTGAACGCTGAACGGTTTATACTTTCTAGAATAACAAGAAGAAGCTTTGCCTTGCTCGACCCTGTACTGTTTCACCATGAAAATGCAAAGGAGGGTTAGAACATAACAAAATGAGCTGATGTGAATAGCATTTATCATGGTCTAACAAGAGATTATAAAACTAAACAGTAAAACTCATATCACACGGAGTACACAATACAATCGCAACAATACACGCAACACACACACTGGGATGGGCACATACACACAGACGCACACTCGCGGTACACTGAGATGCACGTGCGGATTTTGAGCCGCGCGCGAGAATGGGACACAAAGAGAGAAAGAGAAACAGAGATCTCGATGATTCCTTTCATTTCGTTTACCTACTGCAGCTGCACTTTACCAGTTTACTTGCAGTTTGAACTTTTATCGGTTTTATTGATTCGTATTTCGTGTTCACTCACCCCTCACCTATTCCACGGAACATTCCAAATTTATTGTGATTTACCCCAGTTTGTCAGCCTACTCGACTAGCCATGACAGTTGTAGGTTTCATTGTATCAACAGTTCAGTGTTAAAAGTGACTCACTCACAAGTCACACTAACCCGTGGGAGCGGACTCGCAATTTGTTTTATTTGATGTTTGTAATACCTGTAGGTAATTATAGTTTTCCTTATCGTCACAATTTATTGGCTTGTTGCTTTCCGCGTCGTGATCCAGATCAATGAGAAAATGAGATCAAGTGCACGAGTGTTGGGAGAGTGAGAGAATTAGAGAGAGAGGGAGAGTTAGAGAAATAGAGAGAGGGAGAGAGAGTGAGAGAGAGAGAGAGAGAGTGAGAGAGAGAGAGAGAGAGAGAGAGAGAGAGAGAGAGAGAGAGAGAGAGAGAGAAATAGAGAGAGGGAGAGAGAGTTAAAGAGATAGAGAGAGAAAGACGCCAGTTTACTATGGACATTTGGTAATTAATGTTAGAGACACCACCTGTGTGTTTCAAGAATGGACAGAATTGAAGTTTCATCTCGGTCTCTACCTCACACATATATATCCGCCCCAAAATTATAATTCCTTTGCCGTCTAGATTTTCTGATGAAAACTACTTTTTGACTGGAACTGTTTATTTGATTGATTTTTGCCACAGAGGGAGGAAAATAGGGATAGTTAGATCGAGAAGAAATATTGAGAAAGATAGTTAGTAGATGACAGGTGCTCCCTGGTTAATGTCATCTCTACCAAACCGTATCCATAGCAACGGACAGATGTGTCTTTGTGTGGGACAGAGAACTAGCTTTTATTTTATTTTATAGATTACTGTTTCATCCCTCTCTCCCTCTCTTTCCATCGAACTAAGGCCATCCTCCATTATTTCATAGTGTTTGGTTGGGAGCTGAGCTAAAGAGCTCCCCCCTTGAGAGAAAGTGCCTTCCCTGCAGTAACCAGGTGTCATAGCTTGTCCTTTGCCAGCTCTGAGCTGAGAGAGCTGGAGCGCGTGTCCCCAATTATCCACCCACTAATGACAGTCACGTGACACACCACGTGACCTTGTAACTGCCCCGCACCTGACAAAACCAGCCAATGAGAAAATTCCGGACACCCAGGTGTCCGGCCCATTTGGGGCATGTCTCATCCAGGGCAATCCTTGCTCTCCCCCGCTTTAGTCATTTCTCATTCTCGTTCCTTTTGCTATGCTTTTCAAGTTGAAACTCAACCTCATTTCTACTGCCGCACCCCCGCTGCACCTTAAAAACCCGTGGGATTATATTAGTAATGCCTTCAGGATGAATGCAGCTATGAAACAAGAAGATACAGACGATATAGCTCGGGGAAAGACACACACCATGTATCCTTTATAGCCATTCTCTCTCTAGAAACAATCGCTGCTACTCTTTGCTGCACTCACCCTTTGTTAGTCCGTCCGTCCGTGGTGTCAGGGTTGTCAGGGTATCTGCTAAGCAGGGTTCACTTAGTGAACTTCACTAAAAGGTTGTCTAGCGCCGACCCGATCTGACTCAGAGCGGGGTCTGTCGGCGCCAGACAGCAACAAGGGCACAAGCTGTAACATCTCCTATATCATAACACCCTTTAAATCCCCCTGAAATCAGTTAGTTGCACACCTCCTGATGGTGATGAGAGTGTTATCCAGACAAGCAACAGACATTGGAAGTACGATAAATCATCTTATGATACGACTACCGAGGTAACTTCACATTTTATCCGTTTGGTACATTTGAGTAGCTCACACCGCTGTGAGGGTAGAGCAACATCATATACCCTAATTCTTGGTAGTTCTTGATATTTAGAATGTGCATGGCCATGTGCTTTATATCACGGGTGGCTGTGTAAATTCAAAATTGATATTTAGGCACGTGGCGTGGGTTTATACAGAGGCTTGATCTCGGAGGATTTGTGATTTTGGATATCAAGATAAATAAGATTCAAGATTCAAAACAAACATTATCCCATTCCAACCAGGGATACGATCTGGGCCAAGAACTCATCTTACAATGCCAGGAAGGATATTTCTTCCAGTTCCCGGACGACAGTAAAGTCTCACAAATCTCCGTCGAATGTGATTCGTCCAAACAATGGAAGGTCACCTCAGACTCACAATGGAGTTTCCTTGACACCGTCAATTCTCGATGTGTCCGTAAGTGCAGCTCATAACACCCTTTATATTTTACATCTCAGTCAATTATAATTATAAACGAAGTGATATGATCAGGAAGCTGCTTCTCTCCAACCTCCATGGTATATCCTGATATATTCCCTGATACATCACACATATCTCCCTCTTCCCAGATGAAGTGAAGTGCACCCCAAGAACGGGGACAGTTGCTAGTTCCAACCCAGTGTATGTGGGTGATATAGTTACCATCACCCCTACCCCTGGTAACACCCTGTACTCAATGTCGGATAAGGGGGAGCTGGTGGAGGTTGAATCTAGCAGTCAGACCGTCAGTTGTCTTGAGACAGGGGAGTTTAGCGAGGATCTGTATGCAGGTAATTTATATCATGAGGGATAGGGGGGACACCGTTCCAATATGGAGTGACTAGCAAGATTTACAGGAAGGAGGGAATGTAAAGTAAATTACTCTCCACTGTTTCAGGTACAATGAAGTACCTGACCGTTGTGCTAGAATCAGGGGAGAGTTTTGAGTACCTTGGAGAGAAGGGTACCGTTATAATCGGTCAGCAGGTTGCCACAGTTAGCCAGGTGTTTGACTCACTACGGGACTGTCTCTCAGATACCGAACTCCTCGTTCCTACCAGTTCCAAACGGTTCAGGTATGTTTACATTTTGGAGTGGGAAGATAGGCCCGGTGCTAGTTGAACTAGAAATTTAACTTGTTTATTTGTTGTTACTCAACAAAGTTCAACTGACCTTGATCTTCTAGTAACAACTAGTAGAATGGTAGTTCAACTACCATCCTTCAACAACTTTGTTGCAAGGGATGACGTGATAGATGTGGGAGCTACCACTGGCACTTCACCCCCCCCCCCCCCCCCATGACGTGTGCTCAGTTGTTGTTTTGTGATCTGCAGTTAGTGTGCCACGTCACAATTTATCAATCTCTCTTTAATTCGTTCTCAACCCCCTCCCCCCTCCCACACAGGCGCCTCTCCGCTAAACGCACCTTGGTTCAAACTAAAGTTCTGGAACTTGGAGACACAGGTGCTGCCCTTGATATGTCCGGGAGCACAGTTGAGGGATTACCCACTGTCCAGATAGCAAGTGCCACCTATGTTGCTGATGGAATATGTTCAGACATAAACGAGGAAACAAGTAGGGGGTCTTACGATTGGTCAGGAATGGTATAAAAGACTGCAAATTTGGTGGGCAGACCTGCTTTAGCACATGTGACTGTGATGAGGTAACTGATCAGATGCTAAAGTTTAACTTAAACAGATATTTAATCTCTCTATTTTAGACCTCGTCAGACAGATACATACAGATAGTATACCGAGGTTCCAACTACGGTTCCGTTTCAGGAGGGCCTATGTGTTCTTCTGACAGACTATACGGATTGCCAATTTGAATCCGAGACCACCAACAAGATTTCTGATATTGAGAAGAGTAGTGACAGTATGGAGGAGAAGGCCCAACAACTTGATGAGGCCACTAAGGAACTCAGTGAAGAGACCCTTGATGAAGACGGGTAGGCTCACTATTACCCCCCCCCCCCCTACAACAAACACCGGCCCCTCCCACATTCCATTATTTGAGAGAAATGAAAACAGGGTCAGACCAATGCCCTAACAGATTCCCCATCCACCGGTTCACGTGGTATTACTACAAACTTGACGTGGTTATTACCCCATCTACTTCTAGTTGCTTTACAAAGTTTTCCAATTCATTAAATTTCAGGTATTCGATAAGTGCAACTGTGATTGATAGTATCCTGTCTGGTATTGACTCTTCAGACAGCCCTACTGAAGTTGCAGATAACATCTTCAATGTGATTGATAGATTTGCCAACGCCAAGAACCTTCTAGCTTACAAGGATGCCGTAGCGACTGAAAGGTGAGTTTCATAAATCACGTGCTTGTCATATGCCGTCTGGCGGCGCCGAACCCGTGTGATTGTCTCTCCCTCTCACAGTGAGCACGGGACGGCGCCGCTAGACAGAACATAAGTAAGGCGTCACGGGGGTACTATAACGCGTGATTTTCAGATATTTGACTGCGTTGGATACTGTTCTGGGGACCCGGGACGCCTCTAAACCGATCACTGGAACGAACATCAAAGGGAAACTGATACCGGACATACCCAAGGATGGACCCATCAAACTGGAGACCACTGCTGATGGGGCTATCGAGGAGACAGGGGAGGCAGGAGTGAAGAAAGCAGCTGAAATTTCTGTCACCATACCTTCCTCTTTTGCTAATACACTGGGAAACTTGGGTGAAGATAATAGGTAAATACAGATTCACAACCCTCTAACTTGTATCTTGTTCTGGATCTCTGATTATAATTGGCCTATCCCAGATCCCAGTAGTACTACTACTAGAAGTTAGAGTTGTTTTCGTTTGCTTCTTGATAACAAACAACACAATGTTCCCATGGTAACAGCTCGGCATGACCCCCCCCTCCAAGTTGAGACAACTCCCCCTCCTCCAGGTTCTACTTTGTAGTGTTCGAGAAAGACACCTTCTTTACCACAATGGATATGGTGAATGGCAAGGTGGCCCTCCAAAGCAAGGTCTTCTCAATGGGTATCACTAAGAGGGGCAGTATTAGAAGTATTCAGCCCCGGGTGCAGTTCACAATGAAGAGGAGTCAGGGTGATAATAGTTCCCGGTGTGTCTACTGGCAGGACAGTACCGATGGAATCAGAGACAGTAAGTTAACACCATGTTGCTGTCTGGCGACTGGCGAACTGGTTCGAACTTCGAACCCGAACAGAACGTAGTGTGAGCTATACAGCCATATTGCTGCCTGGTGCCGCCGACTCGATCTGAGCACCCTGGTGCGAGAATCAAAACGGCGCCACCAGACAGCCATTTGAAATAAAGACTATGGGTGAGCTATTATACCCATATCGTGGCCCCTCTGTGGCATGGTCCACTCTGACCATGTCCCTCTCTCTCTCTCTCTCCAGGGAGTATAATGGATGTAACGACAGTGTCAGTGACGGCTGATGAGGTGGTATGTGAGACAGATCACATGACAAGCTTTGCCATTCTGATGAGCAGTGAGCCACTGCCCGAGGTCCATGAAAACATACTACGGGGTATCACCTATGTGCTGTGCAGTCTATCAATCATTGGACTCCTAATGTCCCTTATCGGACTATCTGTCTTCAGGTATAACTAACAAGGCTTGATTCAAATTCTTATAGTTGTAAGAGGAGGCTTATACTTAGGATTTACAACCGGAATTGGCTTGCCTCTAGTGACTTCTAGGTTTGACCAAATATCGACACGTTTTGACAGGCTTAGTCCCGCTGAAGGGGTGGGTGATCGTGTAGCTTCCTTACCCCGGCCTGGGACCACATTTTGATATTCCCACGCGTGTTTCAGAGTTATCAGAAAGCCGGTAGCCACCAAGGTTCATATCAACCTCAGTGCGGCCCTTCTTATGGGTAACCTCGTCTTCCTAATTGGGGTAGATCAGGTAATAATAACACATAATATGCAAAGCGAAAATAGGTGGCAATGGTACTCCAAACATTGCGGGGACCGGGGATCTTCCTCTTTTTAACACTAGATAATGATTTCCAGCTAACAGTACCTTTTCATTATCTCCCCTAGACTGGTGGAGAGAATGGTAGTCCGATACCCTGTCTAATCTCTGGGATCCTAACCCACTACTTCCTACTTGCTGCTTTCTTCTGGATGGCGGTAGAGGGTATCCACCTCTACGTGATGATAGTCCGGGTATTTGGACACCTCAGTACGGGCTTCCTTATCAAGTGTGCAGTGGCAAGTTGGGGCATGCCTCTTGTCATTGTGGCTGCCACTCTGGGATGGGACATGAATAACTATAACACCACTGAATTGTAAGTTATTGGGCTTGTTCGACTAGCTGGTAGAAAGGGTTTAGCAGGATTTTCTATTCGATGTTGGTTCCATGTGTTGTGTGTAACCAATGTTGTATAACCCGTGTGTGTAACCCGTGTGTGTAACCCATGTTATGTAACCCATGTTGTGTGACCCATGTTGTGTAACCCATGTTGTGTGACCCATGTTGTGTAACCCATGTTGTGTAACCCCTAATATCATAACCCCTCACCCGCAGTTGCTGGTTGAACAGGACACCCATGATAGCAATGTTCCTTTCTCCCGTTATGATAATCATCATGATCAACACTTGGCTTTTTGTCAGGGTCACCCAGGAGGTAAGACAACAGCTCCAAGTATACCCCCCCCCCTGATCGGGTCGGCGCCGGCAGACAGCTGATAGCAAATATATCCGCTTCAAAACTAACCCGTGCCTAACCCAAGTTCCCAATCACCATGATATACATGTCCCCTCTTGTCATACTCAACACCCCCCCCCCCTTCCCTCTCAGATCAGCAAGTCTCAGAACAGGATTCGAAACGAGAACATGCCCAGCACCCACTGCCGAGCCCTGGATATTAGGCAGCAGCTCACCAAAGTTAGGGCCTCCATCTCAATAATGGTCCTTCTTGGTCTAACTTGGATAACAGGACCTCTCATGCTAATTGATGTTAGTGAGATTCTAGACACATTCCCCCTTGCTTCAGTTAGATTCAGATCTATCAGTATCTTCTTCTGCTTCAGCCCAACATTGAACTTTGAAGTTAGATAATCTAGCACTAATATAACAATACCTCTATCATGGCTTTGTAACACCCATATAACACCCATATAACACCCCCTATAACACCCATATGATAACGCCCCCGCAATCTCAGATGTTACCGATGTCAGTGAAGCTAGCAATCTCATACCTGTTCACAGTCTGTAATTCCATCCAGGGATTCCTATTCTTCTTCTTTCACTGCGCTATCAAAACAGACGTCAAGGAACGCTGGAAAACCTACCTGGGTGAGTTTTAGTAGGGAGATCGTGGTGAGATATTGGATAAATGGGGTGAGGTGGGATTTGGGCTCAGGATCTAGATGTCACAGGTGACACGGTTATTATATCACGAGAGTGAGCTTGTTACATGTTAAGTGTTAGGATCCTGCTACAGGTGGGGTCGGATCGG
Organism: Hormiphora californensis; assembly: GCA_020137815.1. Taxonomy (NCBI): domain Eukaryota; kingdom Metazoa; phylum Ctenophora; class Tentaculata; order Cydippida; family Pleurobrachiidae; genus Hormiphora; species Hormiphora californensis. The sequence continues at coordinate 1,937,309 of CM035350.1, forward strand.
GGCGGCAGATAAATTATATCACTTTAAAGTGCACCTGTCAGTGTTACAGATCATTAGTTAGAGAAGGAGAGACTCTCTCAGAGAGGGAGAAAGAGAGAAAGGGAGAGTCATAGGAGAGAGAATACAAAATTAAAATATAGACGATGTTGAAATCATATTTACAGATTCCTGTAGGGTGGGGTTAATAGTGTGAATCGTAAATAATATGCCATATAATAATAGAGGAACACATTCTGATAATTCAACACCTTTGAAACCTGTTGATCTCACACCTCCCCCTTCGTCAGGTTTCGATCTCTCTCAATCGAAGATGACAAGTTTCAGCAAATCTCAATACGAGCAGCAGCAGCTGAGGAGTAGGAATAGGATATTATCTAATGCTGTAGTGTCATCCAAACCAAAGAGCCCCGAGTTTCATAAACTGGGTAAGTTGTAATGGTGATGTTAGAGGGAATCTAGGGTTGGTAACGTGCAGTTCCCCTTCCTCGGCCCGAACAGCCTTGAGAAGGAACCACGTTACCAGTTCTAGGGAGAGAATGTATGGTCCACCATTACCACTTTTAAAACTTATCTGAATATAACTCAAGCTGTTTTCCCAAAGCTGAATAGTAATTGTTCCAACCAAAAGTACACATGTAACAGTAACAAAATATAGTAAACAAACACACTCTCCTCCCAGGTGACAGTGTAGCCAGTTCTCTGAACAAGTCTCTGGTGTCCTTCAAGCCAACACGGGCTAACAAAGTAAAGCCAGGGAGCGCCAGCAGTGCGGGATCAAGGGGGACCCGTGCGGAGTCACCCGAATACGACAGTGATCTTAATATCATGGACTTTTGAGGGAAATAAAGACAATAGTAATTAGAATGAGTGTGTTAAAGGCGTGTTGTTAGAGTGTCGATATAATACATAGTGTGCATCAATAGATCAGTGAGAAGATATCCAGAGTGAAAAGTTTATTTAGTGGTGTGTTGTAGCCTCTGACACAGTTTTTAGAGAAAAAAAATATCAGTTATTTTCCTTCTCTTCTCCCTGACAGTTACATATTTTGTAGAAATCCGTTATCCTTAGCTCCTCTCTATTCCTTGACAAGGCTATTTGAGGGTACCAGCGTGGGGCTGTCCTTTTGTCGCATGTCCGAGGTTATTCCCTGAAAGCAGAACGGGATACGTTATTGTTGGGAATTATGAAACATGATGGCCCATCTTTGAGGTCAAACCTCCTTCAGCCCTTCAGTTTTCATTTCTGAGTCAAATCCATAAAAAAAGGTCGAACACACACTAGACAGTTGGGGCTTCCAGGGGGAAAAGTTACACCTACAAATAAGACAACTTACCCGTGGTTTTCGGTTGATATGCTTCTTCCTGCCCCGCAACAAACAGTCCATGTAACCCTGGTAACCGAGACCTGCTCGAAGGGGGTCGTCCCCGTCCCACAACTCGAACCCTCCACCGCCTCCACGGGGACTGGTTGCCTTATAACTCAGGATAGTCTCTGTAAGGACCATACCGGGATTTCAGTGGCTTCCAACTCCTCCTGTGTAATTTAAATAGAGAGTTAAACAGAGAGATAGTTAAACTCAAAAAGTTTTAAAAAGATGTGAGATCAATCTAACATAGCGAACTGTGTGAAACTGAAATTGTTTGAATCTGTGTATCCATGTCACACCTGTCTACAGGAGGACCGGGCCCAACTGTACACATCAGACATGTAGGACCGATCCCTGAAGTCCTCAAGGGGGGCACGGGGTTGTTGTCTGCACGGCGAAGATGGTAGAGACCCTGTGGTGCAACTGCTGCCCTCTGAGAATGGTCTGATTTCGGGCCGAGAGGGCTGGCTGCAGGGAGAGGGTGGGGTGAGAGAGGGCTGGTTGCAGGGAGAGGGACGAGGGTGGTGCAGGGTGAGATAAAAAATCATACTAGGAGTGAATAAATTGGGCTAGAACTAATTTGGATATGTTTGGGGATGGACATGCCTTTGCAATTGTTGCCCAATTGGAAGATTGAAGACTGGTAATTACTAATTTGAGATGGTGTTTTGTTTAGATTGGAGAACTTCAAGTCTTTGCTATTTGTTCCTACCGGCGATAACTAGTTCTGAAGAGCCTGGAGCTGGGTTGTCTAGTTTCATCCCCCACCATACCACCACGACTCCTCATATCTTTACTGCTGGCCGGGGCTGTCTTCCTCCCGTCTCTTAGCTTCAAATCCTGGAGGGGGATATTGATACTACAAAGAAAATCAACAAGTAGTATGTGTTTTTGACCAATATCGGCCTCCCCCCCCCAATATCATGCTTGCAGCTAGGTATAAAAATCCCCAAATTTTCGGGACATAGTTATATGGACTCAAAAGGTTAAATAGTAGACCTTGCTGATGCTGACAGTGATGGTGCTGTTGGCTCTGGGTACCATGCTGAGTCTGCTAGAGGGGCACGAGCTGACCCCTCCCAGGTGCCGGGCTGTGGCCGTTGTGGTATCTGAGAACATTACTGCTGCAAGGGGCAAGGGTTTTAGTGACTGGGTATAATTGATAGCTTGCTACAAGTATACAGCTGGTTAGAAACAACACAAAACAGTACTTAATAGACATACGCATAGCATAACATAGGGGGGGCTAAAACATACTCCACAGCGTGTGTTCCAACTGTTCTACGGCGATAACTAGTCTGAAGAGCTGGAGTGGGTTGTCTAGTTTCATCCCCCACCTACCACCACGACTCCTCATATCTTTACTGCTGGCCGGGGCTGTCTTCCTCCCGTCTCTTAGCTTCAAATCCTGGAGGGGGAATATTGATTCAACAAAGAACATCAACAAGTAGTTTTTGACGAATCATACTTGCAGCTATAACAAATCCCCAATTTTTCGGGACATATAGTTATATAGACTCAAAGGGTTAAATAGTAGACCTTGCTGATGCTGACGGTGATGGTGCTGTTGGCTCTGGGTACCATACTGAGTCTGCTAGAGGGGCACGAGCTGACCCCTCCCAGGTGCCGGGGCTGTGGCCCGTTGTGGTTTATCTTGTAGACCATCTACTGCTGCAAGGGGCAAGGGGTTTTAGTGGACTGGGTATTAATTTGAATAGCTTGGCATACAAAGATAGAATACAAAGACAGTGGTTAGAAACTATAACAAAAGCAGTAGCTTTAATAGGACTACGTCATTGCATAAGCATGAGTTTCCATAACAACAAGAACTGTCTACAACTGCTGTCTCTATCTCAACTTCTCTAGCTCAACGTCTCATTCTGATTCTCTATCTTTTTATTCCCTCTTCTATCTCAGTCTCATTATTATATTTTTGTGGCCTACTGAATACCAGAAAATGAACGCATGCCTGATATTAATCAACGAAAATTAAACTTCACTAGGCAGCACAAGACACGCACCGAGAGATAGGCTCAGAATGAAGATAGAGAGAGGGATCAGAGGGGGAGAGAGAGAGTGAGAGGGAGAAACAGAGAGAAAGAGTGAGAGAGAAAGCAGCCACTAACGAGAGAAGATCAAAACATGCTGAGTGTGCATGGGAGTGTGTACATAATATATTCTGTGTTGTTGTGACAGATCAGGCAATTTCTATTCACCAACAAGCATTACTAGAGAGGGAGCAACAAAGAGAAAAACACCAAACTACACAATATATCGCTAAAAAGACCCCATGCAAAGCCATCAAAAACCTAGAGCCCACCTAGAGACAGGAGGTAACATTGTAAAGATTTGAAACTCAAATTTGAGAATCAAATCTTTGGTGCATCAATTTGAAAGTGAAACAGGTAGTTAATTTTTCTTAAATCCAACAAGGGGGATGAATCATCATCCAATATCAAGTTGAGTAGAGCTGCAGAAGATGATGCATCATCTTTCTATATAATACTGTGGAGGAGTGTTAACGCTGTAAAATGATCCAACACGTGACACTGTTAAAAGTAGTGTGCTCCAGAATCATATAAATGGAGAAAAACGTGGGGGGACGATGGAAAGCAGCAGATTTATGTGGTATGGACAGAGAAATCAGAAACATGATAGAGAGAGAGAGGGTGAGAGAGAGAGAGATCGAAAGAGAGAGAGAGAGAGAGAGAGAGAGAGAGAGAGAGAGAAAGAGAGAGAGGGTGAGAGAGAGAGAGATAGAAAGAGATAGAAAGAGAGATAGATAGTAGTGCTCTGGAAATGATAGTTGTGTAAAAGTTCTGATCATGCAGCCATGGTAAAACTAAACACGAGGGGGGTTGTGGTTAGAACATGTTTCTCTCTCTATCTCTCTTTCTCTATCTCTTTGAATGATATCGTGCCAGAGAGATACTGTAAAGGAGAAATGGAAGTAGAGACCGATACTGTTTTGGAGACGATCTTGCGGCTAACAAAGATGTTTCTTTTGAAAGAGAAACAATTTTCAAGTTGCTAACTATATAGAGACACGGGGGTACTTATCATATAATGGCCATACTAGAATATCAATAATGAACATAATATCATGCTTCCGAGTCACTCAAACTTAGGACTCTCATTTCTCTCTTTTCTGTCTCTCCCTATCTCTCCCTCTCTCTCTTTCTCTCAACAAGTCACAGGCTCAATCTCACTTTTCCTCATGAATTTCCCCCGGGGAGCATTTTGGGTGACCATAGCAACGATATATGTGACTTGGTGTGAGTTCTGTAACTCAACACATACACCCATGCAGTTTTCGAATAAGATTATTAGAACTCTCTCTCTATCTTCCCGTTTCCCTCTCTTCCTCCCTCCCTCATCTCTCTGAGTCTTGTCTGGGACATGTAGCACGATGAAAATAATACGCTAATTCGTTATGTTGTACAAAAAAAGTATTGTTCAATCGTTACAATCACACGTCAATCGAATGAACACTCATTATCAGTTCTGTCTAGTCAGTCCCTCTCCCATTCAACTCCATTAGGTTGTGTCATGAGTTAGTTCATCGTTCAGTCATTCACACAAATCCAGTCTGTCGCTTGTCAGTCAGTCAGTCAGTCAGTTTTTGGAAAGGTTTTATTTTTGCCTGTCAAAAGAATAAGTCAATCATTCTGTCAGACATCGCCCTGACGTTTACTCGCACACCTCGCACTCAGAAGAGCGGAGCGAGGAGAGTAGTGAGTCAGATATGGCGCTGAGGGCAACTTTTATACTCTTCCCAGTCCCACTCCCCATGTGATAGAGTTGATTACTACTACTTACAGGTGACTCATGAGGAACTCCCTAAATTCATCCAGGGTAATAGTACCACCACCATCTTCATCATAAGTTGCAAAGGCCTCATCATAAACAAAGTCAGGGATAATATCAGGCTGGAGACCACACTGTTGCAGAATGTAACCTGGTGATGGGATACATTATAACATGAGTCCGCAAAGAAAAAAAAACTGGGTTTTCACAGAGCACAGACCCAAGTTTCATTCACTATTCTTGGCGAGTTAAGATTCACTAACTGCCTAAAATTAGATACTAAGGATGTATATTAATTAGGTTAATTACCAGTTAATTTAGTACACTCCTCCTTATCCAATTCATTAGATCCATCATCATCAAACTTCCTAAACATCTGATCGATCTTTTCAGCCGTTCTCCTGTCTAGGGTTGTGGGGATTGGGAGACGGATACAGAGAAATAGGGAAAACTAGAGAGAAGTAGGGAAAACTAGAGAGAAACGGGGAAAACTAGAGAGAATGTACAATGAACGCGTCCACCATTATAGTCAGGAGGCCATACCAGCAAGATGAGATGACATGATCTCTTCCAGATTGTGACATTTAACAGCCGCTGATTTCTTCTTCTTTGCTTTCTCTGGTTTACCGCTGAATGGAGATTCACTTCTAGTTGGTTCTGTTTTGTTTCGACGCGGTTGAGGCCCTGCCCTGGAATACAGGCATTAACTAAATCGGTATCTTGGTACCGATTTATTAGAGTAAACGAAATAATCTACCAAAAAAATACATCACACTCAGCCATTGTGTAATGTTTCACTTACCTAGCACCATTTCTGCTTCTCTCCTTATCAGGAATTTTACCACCCGCAGCAGGTTTATTGGTGGTGGTGGTGGCAGCAGGTTTGTCCTCGTCTGGTTTGGACTGAAGGGGTGTCGAGGTTATCTCCTCCACCTTCACCCCATCATCACGGGGAGTGTGGTCAAATGATCCAGCCTCTGGGAGATCCGGCCAGTCGGTGGTCATCTTGGGCATGTCTATCTTGGGCAGCGACATGTCCATTTTGGGCAGCGACATGTCCATTTTGGGCAGAGACATGTCCATATTGGGAATACTGGTATTGTTGTTGCTATTGTTAGTGTTGTTGTTGTTGGATGTTGGAAGTCGTGTGGTACTCTCTCCACCAAGTCCTGTCAGTCTGTGTCGGGTAGGCGGGCACCCACAGTAGCTACACTTGGAGTTCTTGCCCTTCACAGGAGCCTCATAGTCGGAGCAGTCACATGTGGCACATTGGCCACGATCCTTTCCTCTCTTGTCTTGGCCCATATTACTGGGAGGGGAACAACAAAACGAAACAAGGGGGCGAGTGTGGTATGTTAGTGACTGCTAGGCTTGCATCTTCCGTGTAGAAGGTATATCTCTAAATGTGATCACTAAATAGGGACGCGGGAAAACCAACCACACAGTTTATACACTGCTGCTGCTGTAGCAGTCATGGCACATAATGGGGTCGCATATATAATGTGTTATGCCAAGTAAAATGTATAAAAGTTACACCGAAAAGGACTGAACGCTGAATTCGAACCCAATATTTTAGAGGGAATTCAAAATGTCCCTGAAACCGATTGTTCACATTTCCGGAACTTGACAGTGGAATACTCTCGAACCTTTCATGGATTCCATCATTAGAACAGCCTACATGCTCAAGATATCTTCCCTTAGCTCACACAACACAAGCCTCAATACACTGACACAAACACACACAGTATAGTACTGTCTGTTTTATCTTTGTTTTTCTCCTACCGCACAACATGCGACAGTTTGTAGCCCGTTTTTTCCAGAAAACTGGTGAGACCATCGGTGTCCAGCACGCCTCCACATTCTCCGCAGAGTTCACTGCCCTAGCAGAGCGGGTTGATAGGCACCAGGAGTGGCAGGAAGAGATAGCAGAGACGCTGTGGGATAGTGTGGATAGGAGGGACAAGTCACTACTACATGATGTTACTGATCTACTGATGAGTGATAATGAGGGAGAGCTGCCTAGTCTGTACACCGAGAAGCATGGGGTTACCCTAGAGGCGGCAGGGAACAGTATTGATAGTCCGTATGGGGGTGCACTAAAGGCAATGAGCAGGTAACCAGTCGAGATAATGGTGTCAGAAAGAAATGAGAATAGGGACAATGCTTTGACATAGATAATGGCTAAATAGAACCTGGATTTATAAATAACTTCATACGGCATGCCAAACGAATAGTGCCCTTTATTGGGGCTTCTAGGACCCCATAAAACAATCCCCGCCTCCACCCAGTTCCTCTCCCCAGGTACGTGTTACTGATATCAGATAAGGAGGGAGAGTACATGACCAAGATACAGGAACAGTTCATCAAGAGGATCCTGGCGGTACAGTTGGGGGAGGAAGTCCAGGAGAAGATAGAGGAGGAGAGGGAGATATTGCTGAACAGGAGGTTAGATGTGGATGCTGCCAAGATACGGTTTACAGATGTTGATAATATTGAGGATATGAAGGTACATGTGGGGGTTATCAAAACGGTAAATCTCTTTTTCGGTTCAGTCCAAAATCTAGGAGAAATCTGGGTTTGGTCAGTTAGAATTTTAACCTGGCCCTGAAAAAAACAAAAGCTCTCTCTCTCTCTCTTACAGGCAGCGGAAGCGGACATGAGGGAGGTTAAGATGGCATTTAACGAACAGATGACTCTCGTTGAGGACCTATTGACGGAGTGTGATCGGCTAAATACTGAACAGATACATCTTCTCGAGGACCTCGCTTACTCACATCACACCTTTTATAGTGAATGCGCTGAAGGTAAGATGTTCACAATCATGGGGTTCATGAAATATATATATCTACCTGTATATAACTACCCTTGAATCTAAGTCGGGAATCCCATTATTCAAGAGCTCAGCAGGCAGCTCAGGTTTAGAGACACTCAAATCATCCCATGAGCTACCTGCTGAACTCTCAATGAGAGCCCCCCTTTTTCAGATTTCCAGTAAGATGTGTGGGGCCCTGACGGAGTATATTACTATGACAGGTATCAGGAGGCCCCGTGTCTATGGAGAGAGACCTAGTGGGAAGAGGTCCAGTGAGCTGGATAGTATTCTAGCGAAGATAGTGCTTAGGGAACAGATAGAACAGGTAGGATTTAATGGTAATGTGGTCAAATTATGACACAATACGTAGTCGTGGGACTTTGATCCCACGACGACAGTTTGTAATCTTTGGAATAAGTTTCTTAAACTGTCAGCCTGTCGTAGGACAAGAGGGGTTAAGAAACTTATTAAAAGGGCAGTTATGACTCTTGGTTCCTCAGACAGTTACCACTTATCTCCCTGGGTGGGCTAAGTAGAATCTATAGTACAGGGGGAAACAAGGCAGTGTGGGCAAAGTTGTGATGTTCTTCAGTGCCGCCTGGGGAAAAGATTATGATGTAGGGGGACACTGACCGCACTGACCTCTATACTTCCAGGGATTAGCTGAGGTTGATTGTGAGGCAGCTGCAGTACACGCTGAAGCAGAGGTGGAGATGACATTTGGAACGATACAGTTCGATCCCCTCGTCAAGATGGGAGAAACAGTCCAAGCGGTAAGAGTCTTGTTACCATGGTTACCATACCATGAGGTGTTGTTACCATGGTTACCATCTCATGACGTCATAAGCCTGTCAAAACGTGTCGATTTTTGGCCAAACCTTGAAGTCACGAGAGGCAAGCCAATTCCGGTTGTACATCCTAGGTATAGGTCTCCTGAACATAAAAAACCAAAATGTCAGTCTCAATTATTTGGGGGAAGGTGTGTAATTAGCCCCTAATTGATTGGTAATTGAGCACAAGGGGAAAAAGCTGTATCTACCCTTAGGAAAGGAGTAGAGACAAAATTAAGGGCACCAAAGTGTTCAGCGTCCTCGCATTAGTAGGGGTAGGTGCCGGAATGAATTCTCTATCTCATCTGGTTAATTAGATAATTGGATAATTAGGTATGCGCATAGCCGTTTGCTGGCCATATGGCTATAGCCATGTTAGGAAAGGAGTAGAGACAAAACCGAGGGCACTAAAATGATCAGCGTCCTCGAATTAGTGGGGGTAGGTGCTGAAATTAAATCTCTATCTCATCCGGTTAATTAGATAATTGGATAATTAGTTTTGCGAATAACCGTTCTTAGGCTAGGGTAGAAAGGGGTAAAATGGCACACTTTCTAACGTTTTAGGTTCTAAAATACTCAATTTATACAGCAAGAAGAAAAAAATTATATAGGCTATCCAATGAAACGTTTTCCTTTCAGACGAGCTAAATTTTAAAATCTGAAAGTTTTATTTAATAGCTTAATTAATCAATTCAAAAAGTTTGGTAGGGCTTTTTTTGGAAATTTTGCACTGGGGTAAAATGATCCAGCCAATAGCATTGCTCGATTTTTATCACGTGCCTGGTGTTGTTAGAGCACTGGGGTAAAATGGTCCATGTTATCTTCAGTAATTTCTGTTCTGCTGGACCATTTTACCCCAGTGTGCTGGACCATTTTACCCCAGTTGGTATCACGTGGTATTGGAGGCTCGATTTCATTGGTCCCAGGGTGAACCATTTTACCCCAGCGAGGGTGAACCATTTTACCCCAGTTTGACTAATTTGACAATTTAATCAACTTAATAGTGGGTTTTTTGAAAAATTTTTATACCAAGTTTTAGAAGGATAAAAACCCTAACTGGCAGTTTTTGCAAAATTAAAATCGGCCAACTCAAACAGAAATTACAGCAGTTTTAAAGCAAAAATTCGGAACAGAACGAGTAGGTCTCCGCTGGAGAAAAAGTCACGTGACTACATGTAATAACTAGGACCATTTTACCCCATACATGTGCCATTTTACCCCGTGTGCCATTTTACCCCTTTCTACCCTATATGGCTATAGCCACTTAGGAATGGTTTAGAGACTTTTCATTGGTGCCATTTTGTAGGCAATGGCCAAGTTATGGGGGGTCGACGTCGGACTTTTAAGCTCTATCTTCAACCGTTTAGCCGTTATTTGGCTTTTAAGGTGCTGAAAATGAGTAAAAATCGGGCTTTTTACCGTTTTTTGCTCATTTTGAGCACCTTTAAAGCCAAATAACGGCTAAACGGTTGAAGATAGAGCTTAAAAGTCCGACGTCGACCCCCCATAACTTGGCCATTGCCTACAAAATGGCACCAATGAAAAGTCTCTAAACCATTCCTAAGTGGCTATAGCCATATAGCCTAAAAACGGTTATTCGCAAAACTAATTATCCAATTATCTAATTAACCGGATGAGAGAGATTTAATTTCAGCACCTACCCCCACTAATTCGAGGACGCTGATCATTTTAGTGCCCTCGGTTTTGTCTCTACTCCTTTCCTAACATGGCTATAGCCATATGGCCAGCAAACGGCTATGCGCATACCTAATTATCCAATTATCTAATTAACCAGATGAGATAGAGACTTCATTCCGGCACCTACCCCCACTAATGCGAGGACGCTGAACACTTTGGTGCCCTTAATTTTGTCTCTACTCCTTTCCTAAGGGTAGATACAGCTTTTTTCCCCTTGTGCTCAATTACCAATCAATTAGGGGCTAATTACACACCTTCCCCCAAATAATTGAGACTGACATTTTGGTTTTTTATGTTTAGGAGACCTATACCTAGGATGTACAACCGGAATTGGCTTGCCTCTAGTGAGTTCTAGGTTGAAACACGTTTTGACAGGCATATCGTGACGGCATATCGTGACGGCATCTATTCCCTCAGATTGCAGTTTGGGATTTCTTGGCGATGTCTGAGGAGGAATTGAGTGTGAAGGCGGGGGAGGTGATCAAGATAAGAAGGGATGAATCAGGGACTACGGGGGATGTATGGGTACATGGCAGGGTGGGAACTAGAGAGGGGAAGATACCCGTTACCTACCTCCAACTGCTATCAACCTCAAACCGTGAAGTTAACAGTACCCTGACTACAATTTGAGGCAGCAAGAACTCTCTCCACACACACGTGTATAATATCAACACCACGCATCAACAATCGTCCTTTATATCTGATCAATGATAACTGAACAAACAGGTCCTGCAGATAGTGTTTGGTCGAATTGAAAGAGAAAAACGGCCCTTCAGCCGGGGTATACTGGTAAAGGGACGCCCTTTCAGTTTGAAGGGAATGAGACTTGAGAGATATCTGTCTAAAAGGGCGCCCTCGTACAATGAAACTCTCGGATAAAGGGTGGAAAAATAAGTTACATACAAGATTACATATCTCTTCGTGTATAATAATACGGGATACGAATTGGGTTGACACAGAAAATATGTCGTCCTTATTCTGTCCTAAAAAAGTTCTCGAATATTCTCGCATTAAAATACACACCTCTCTCACTCGTGGTCTCACTCACTCTCTCTCCCTCTCTCACTCGCTGTCTCTCAGTTCATCTCGCTCAATCATGGGGATTCCCCATTTCTCACTCATTCCCGAAACAAAACACACTGACGATAACAAACTGACGACACACAAACGCATGCTTTCTCAAATTTTCACAAGTCCTGAAAAACTAAAAACTAAAAAATGAGTAGTAACAAAACAAATACACGCACTGCTTCATAATACAGTGATCATGTTGATAATAAGTTTAACTTTGTCACGATGCCCTAACTCCTGCTGTGGGAGGAGAGATTCAGACACCGAGCCTGACAAGTTTTACACACAATTTGCCCCAATGATTGTTCTTTAAATGTGTCTATATATCAGCCCTTCCCCAGCTACTAAACAGTGTTTTTGAACAGTCTATCAGTCGCAACAGATGATAGAATCTGTAGACCCGTCATCTTCTGTTCATCATCATCAGCGGTGGCCCACAGACTCACCCCGTTCCATCCCCCTGAAGTAGGAGGCTCCAGATCATATCCCCTGACAAAGGGGCCCTTGTAAGCGGGGGGTTCCCTGCCCGTCTCAAAGGGGAATGGGGCAGATCGGCACCCCACTGGGTAGCTGCACTTGTCCAGCTTGACATAACGTAGGAGGGAGGTGGGCCGTGCTGCCATGTAGGGTCCATCCTGGGTTTGTGAGGCACCCTGTAGTTTGAACCTATACACGTGATTGTTAGGACTTGTCAGGTGGTCCTCCTCACTACTGCCCCCACTTCCCAACCTCTCCCTCCCTGTCACCCTAGCCCTCTTTCTGGCTTTTTCCCAAGTCTTGTTGTCGTCCTCAGGGTCCTCTTCACTCTTCTTACTGGCCCAAATAACGGGCCGCTTCTGGGCGATGAGTCGTCTGTAGATCTGGTTGTGTAGGACAGGGTTTCTAATGGTTGGGAACCGGCTCCAAAACGCCGTGTCTTCCTCTTCAGTGGACCCCTTCTTGACCATCTGGGCTGCCTTGGTGCCTCGTGGGAAGTAGTAGGGGAAATCAAAGCTCTCCTTCAACTTCTTAACATACTCCAACTGTTCTGCGGTGTACTCTGGTTCTGGTTCCCGGGAGGGGGAGCTGCCATCCTTATCATCACCCCTATTGGGTGAGAGTTGCTGGGAGTTGTGCCGGTTCTCCATCTCCCTCCTGGTGACGACCTGGATCATGTCTCTAGCCGGGGAGGGCGGTGTTGAGGGTGGTGGGGAGGCCTCACTTTTTACCTGCAGACGGAGAGGTGTGGTTAGGGGATACTTAATACTCTTTCTAATTCTCCAATCAGATGAAAACTTAAGATAATTCAGAAAACTAAAATGAAAACTAAAGATTCTCATCACCTCATCTTTGATGATATCAGCTCGATTGGCCAGGTCAGGTCGGATCTGGTTGAGCCTACCAAGGGATACTAGTCGGTGGATAGCAGATACAGCATTCAGTGAGCTGTTGTTTGGATCCTCCATTGGGGCACCGTCTTCTGGGAAAAAGGGCGGTTTAGAACCTTGTTGGGTGGGTAAAAGGGTGGTTTAGAACCTTCGTAGGTGGTTTAGAAAGGTGGTTTAGAACCTTGTTGGGTGGTTGAGAAGGGTGAGTAAAAGGGTGGTTTAGAAGGGTGGGTAAACAGGTGATTTAGAACCTAATTGAGGCAGGTGACCCACTTCTCTGGCCACTACAACTCTGGCTACTACAACTCTGGCTACTACAACTCTGGCTAGTAGCCACAGTTGTACACAACTCTGGCTACTAGGAGTGCATCTCTGCAGGCTACCAAACGACCCCGCCTATGTATGCAACAGAACACCGACTCATTAGGTCATAGGTATACACGAGTTAGGTAATAGGTTATTGGTTTGCTGGATAAAGTACTGATAAGTTGAGAACATGGTGATTGCTTCCAGGCCAACCCCAAGGAATCGAATCCCGCCACTACAGCAACCTCCGCACCTAACAACACCAAGAGCTCTGACAACAACAGCGGAAAGACCGAGACCCTCCGTCGGCCGTCTACTAAGATAGTAAACGTGGACAGCGGATACTCGCCAGAAACGGAGACTCAGATGGAACTCATCAGCCGTAAACCTGACATCGTTAACCTCACTTTTCTCCAAGACGGTGCACAAAAAATCGATTCTGAGCGCATCATCTGGTCCGGCTCTTCGAGCCAGACCAGAGACCGAAAGTGACTTTTTATACCCCGGACCCCCCCCCCCCCTCTGGCCTTAATTCGGTGCGGGTACACAAGTTACTAAGCCAGGCGCCCCGGCAATCTTGATAATCTGAGACCACCGTTCGATCTATACCCAGTTGTCCGGAATGAATAAATGTATGGACTGGGGTCCACTGATTCAACTACTCCACTTTCCTGTACTCCCACTCCTTCTTCGCCGACAGAAAGTAGATCCACATGGAACAGCGAGCAGCATCTCTCCCCGTATCCTTCACCAGTTTCCTCGGTCCCCTACCTCTGAACCCTCGCCTGGAAACTGATCTAGTCAGGCTGTCCGCTACCTGACCCCGAGACCCAACCTCAATTGCCATGTTGAAACACTTCCAACCATTAGCAGGACAAATAAGCTGATCCCACCAGTTCACCGTCTTTATCTCTCGCGAGAATTCAATATAAGATCAGGCCTGCTTTGGTCTCAGGGATAGAATGAAGCCAACCATTCTCTCCCCCATATCGTACATGCTTCTCCAGCTGACTGTCAGGCCAATGCTTTGACCACAGTTCTCATGCGAGAAACGAAAATGGGTCAAGCCAATACTCTGACAGCCAGCTGAACACATGAATCCCATCGGGACCACATCCTCTCTCCAAGCCAACCACATCTGACTGAACGTCTAATTGCATGGTCTCTACTGCAGTCCTCTCTTGGTATAACCTCTTAAGAACTCTGTCGATCACAGCACCTATCGTCTCACTGTCCGACACCTTCTCCCAAGGATACGTCCCTGACAACGATATAATAACGTGTAATACGGCGTTATATTTCTTCTATAAGCGGGACTTCGTAATAGCCAGAGTTGCACCCCTAGTAGCCAGAGTTGTATACAACTGTGGCTACTAGCCAGAGTTGTAATAGCCAGAGTTGTAGTAGCCAGAGTTGTAGTGGCCAGAGAAGTGGGTAATCATTGAGGCATCATCTTACCTGAGGGAGGGTACCAGCGGGGTAGAATTGCTCGGGGAGGTTTCTTTGTCCTCTCAGCCCTGATCAGTTGGGGAAGTAGCCCACTAACAGATCCCTCCTCCTCATTCTCAACGTTCTGCTGTTGTTGTTGTTCCTCAGCTGCAGTTTTATTAGTGTACCAGGTAGGAGTCCTGCACAGGAGTTGTGGGGTCCAGAAAGAATATAATAATCAGGTATTCAATGATGGATTAGTGATGCTGATAACTTACACAAGACTGCTGTTAGAATCAACATCAAATGCAAAAGCATCCTTTGGGTCATGTGGTACTCTAGTTATCAGCTCCACCTTCTCAGTTCGCTTCATCAGCATCCTCTCACTGATCTGGGACCACGTGTCTTCATCTATCTTTCCTGTGAAGGAAAAATTTCGATATAATACAATTCGAGGAAAAGCTGCTTTTGATTCCAAAATCCCATCCTTTATAAAAATTATTGACTTCCAAACCACTATTACCTGTATCATCTTCGTGAAAGTCTTTACCGAGCTCAACCCTTCCTAGTGCTATCTCCGCCAGAATATCGTCTAGATAGGAACTCAACCCGTTCGTGCTTATCTTACCCTGACAGGGGTAGTAGGGAGTTAGTAAACCAGGTGGGGGGTTGTTTAGTAATCTTGATCTTCCATACCCTCGCAGAGTGCTCGCTTTGTGATTTATGAAATAAAATCACGGTGTGAGTAACACAAAAGTAACCATGTGATTAGGAAGTAGGCCAGAACACAGGTCATGGTAAATAAACACACGTGTGTTGAGCAGTGGGCCATGAGAAACAAGATGTTATTATATCAACACACATGTATTGAAAATAGAGCCATACAGCCTCGACGGTGTGTAAGAAAATAATGTATCCAGAGGAAAACCATTCTAACTCATCCCCTTTCTCTCTCACCTTGCCCCGAGGGAGAGCTGTAAACCGGTAGAAACAGAGAAGCAGCTTGACAAGATCCTGTTCATTGATGAGTTTACATCGAGAGCAGTGAGTCTCCACACCACCTAACTCCTTCATCCTCCTTAGCTCATCATAGTTGCCACAGTAGAACTCAATACCCAACATCTTCATGCGAGTTACCACACTTGATCTGAATACAGGAGGGGGGAGGGTTAGATATAGTTTACTGGGAAACAGACATCGAGTTAGGGGGGGGGGGGATATCTCTCCTAAATAAACTTTCAAGGATATTTTGTCTCAACTAAACGATTGAGATGGAGTATACATGAGACTGATGTAATAGAAAAGAGGAAGCTATGATAGTCTCCCCAAACCCTCCCCCATTACGGGTGGTGTGTATTGTGTGTCTGGAGCATGTCTACATGTTATATGCAGTGTGTAGTGAGTTTCCTGTGCCTCCGGAAGATGGAAAATCTCTCTCGTCTCTCGTCTCTCGTCTCTCTCTCTCTCTTCTCTGTCTCTCTCTCTCTCTCTCACTCTCTCTCTCTCTCTCTCTCTCTCTCTCTCTCTCTCTCTCTCTCTCCCTCGTTGCTACACAGAGAGTGCTTACATACCTTGGTCGATGGGCAAATAGCACGGAAACGATTTGACTAATGCCAAACCATCTCTTTCCGTTAATTGTAAGGAAAACCAACTCCAAATTGTTAATCTTCAGTTTTCCATCAAAGTTCCTCTCACTTTTCTTTTTCAGTGTTTCAGCCTTATCGCGGGCCATTTGCCGCTGGTACTGCCGGAAGACATCATTGGCCTGGGCCCGGTTATACTGCCCAGGATTGAAGCCAAACCTCCGCTTTTCAGCCATGGTTAGCTATAGGGAAGAAAATGGTTTGGGTTATCAAGAATGAAGAGAAATGGATAAGAAATGGGGTCGGAAAGTGAAGAAGAGAACTGAAGGTTGTCTCTCTGTGCGCGCAGGCGCGCAATTATAACACAGTACAAGGTGACAATTGTGTTTTTTCATAGCGAAATATCCGCGCTGACAGTGGCACTCTTTACAACGCGCCACCACAAAGTTCAACCCCGTACTGCGGCAGCGGCGGAAAGGCTCGGAGAAGAGGGGCGAGACAGGTCACACAGTGATCAGTAAATAGGGCACTGGGTTGTAAAATGTAAAGCTAGCCATTAAAGAAAATTTGACTTATGGCGAAGCAGCAAAACCCTGGTTTACAAGAAATAAGAAAATACAGTGTGCTCAGAACAAAAACAAGCAGGTTGAAAGATGTGTAAGAGAACACACAATATCAAGCATTTTACATTTTACACTCGGATCACTGTTGGCCCCGAAACATAAGGTTAGTACACAATGAAACATTCAATTCAATGCATACTACAGCTGAATTGAATGAGTACTGAGTAGTGAGTCAAAACCAGTTTATAAAACGTCGTGCTCCTGTGTTTAGGATTTAGTAAGACACGGGAGACCTTCAAAGATTTTGACCAAGAAAGTAATTACATAGTTACTAAAATGGGGAACAAGCTCTTTATTTCATCTGGGGGGTGCGACATGTTAATTTTGTTAACTTTGTTAATATTAACATCGAGAAAACAGGTGATTTATTAACAAAATTAACAAAAAGTTAACAAACGTTAACAAATGCCATTTATGCCATCTAAATCACCCTTAGCGTGTGTTTTTGGTATTTAACACTTGTTCTGCGAGCAAAGTTGTTCCTTTTGCACGATTTGCACACCCCTACTAACCTCTACTACGGCTTTTCTACAGCGATTTGTTCCATTGTGTAAATTTTAATAAAAACTAGCTATACTAAACTGTAATTGAAGTCAATTGACCCTAATCCACCTTTTTTAACCCTAAAAACTAAATAAGACTCATGAATTTACCATAAAACAAAAATATCCCAAAAATCAATTTTTCTAAAAAAACACAAGGATTTGTAGCGAAGCAAATTTTCAATTTTTGACCAAAAAATTGATTTTGGAAATATTTTGTTTCTTTTTCCGACAGAAACGTTGTACATCATCTTCTTTCGTTCAAAGAATCGATTATCAATGAAAAAATCACGTTAAAGTGAGATTTTATACGCTAAATTGAAATATTTGTAACTTTAGGATTTTTATCGATTTTGAGCCAAAAAACATGTATGTCGGACTTTGGTTACCGGAAGAGGCCTTGTTTGGGTATATATGTGTTAGATAAGTCATTAAACTATAAAATTAAACCAGTTAAAGTCGTATTATCAACCAATAAAAGCAGTCTTTGCTGATTTGTTAACTTTGTTAATTTTGTTAATTAACGTTAATTAACAAAATCGAAAAAAAGAGGTGATTTATTAACAATTAACATGTCGCCCCCCCCCCCTTTCATCTTTAGATCAGCTGACAGAGAGAAAGCAACGTAATAATCACGGGAGGGGGGCAGGGGAGGGGAGAAACTGGCAGTGAACTGGGGCGTGTGTAACCTATCAAGCAGGGTTACATACAGGGGAGTCTGTTCCTTGATAGTGAAGTACTTCATCATAAAAGCCATTCTAATTCGAAGCAGAAAATGCAAAAGTCATAACTCGGAGCATTGGGAACATTCTTGGACTAAAAAACCACTGAAATCTTGAGATTAAATTAGATAGATCTCTTCAATTTCACTCATGTCCAAGAAATAATATATCACGTGATATCTTTTCAGTTACCCTTTACACACTGGGGCGCTGAGAAATCTGATTGGAAAAAGCTGTAAACCTAAATGCAGCATCTGGCTTTTTTGGCCTTACCCCCCCCCCCCCCCCCGCCAAACCTTTCATTTTATAGCATTTAGTAAATGCTATAAATTGAAAGGTTTGGCGGGGGGGGGGGGGGGGGAGGCCAAAAAAGCCAGATCAATCCCAGATTTTAGCGCGGGTTTTTGGCTTTTTTGGCCCTACTTTTTTTAGGCAAAAAAGGCCAGATAAAAAAGGCCAGATCAAAAAAGGCCAGATCAAGAAAAAGCCAGATCAATCCCGGATTTCAGGGCGGGTTTGGTTTTTTGGCCTCGCCCGTTTTAGCAAGACAGTTTAGAAAGATCGGGAGGAGTGACTATGAAGTGAAGAGAACACTTTTAAAAAGTTGGTGTCTTGCTTATATTCTTTAAGCAATAATTTCAGCCACAGTTGACTCAATAGAAAGTTTTAGGTAAAATTGTGTTCCCCTGTGTGTGTACAATCCACAAGGGAAGATAATTGTTGATTCTCTGTCAAATGCTATTTGGCAGATAATCATAATTCTTATTCAGATATTAGAAATAGGAAAATTCGTCAAATATAATAGCTATTTTTCAATGACCAAGAAGATTAATTTGCGTTATGCTCACATAACACTTGACTGTCCTTTCACGTGACCTATTTTGATCTCACATTCCGTGGTAGCATACAAGTGCAAGGTCACATTAATAACTCACATGAAGGGTTTTATGAAGTAATTCCAATAATTATCTTGCCTTAATCGACTCAGGGTTAGAACAAAACAATGATTATCTAGAGTGACCTATTTTACTCCTTCATTTTAATCGCTTTTGGGTTTAGTGGTGCTCCTTCAGTACTGCCTTGTTATATTTCTTGTATATCGGTGATATTTGCTGCTTCTTCAAATCCACTGGTATGAATCCGTTAGCAAATGATTGATTCAGGATATACTTTTCCAGGGCTGAACCCCCCAGTAATTGATCAATGAGTACTAAAACATCATCCATCAATTTTGTTAGAGGTGACCTCCGAAGAACACTGGAACAGTTTGTGAATTGTGGCAAGCAGATTATTATTATTATAATCAGTCCAGTGAAAGACCTCCACTCTAAACAGGAGGGTACCTCAATCGTCTTGGAGCGATTTTCAACAGAGAATGCTTATTTCTGAAACTGAAGGTTATGCCTGCGAGTGAAACCAAGGATTCTGGTAGAGGTTTATTTGTCCATCCTCTCGTAAGAAGTGGACTACTGGGAGAGACTTGCGTTCCTTGCTAATCGCGCATTAATGAAAACTCCTAGTTGGACTATGGGCTGAGCCAGGGCATGGACTTCTAGTAGTTAAACTAGATGAGTACAGGGGGCTGAAGCATTTGTTCATCTGGATGTATCGGCATGATAAGTCGAACTTTTTGAAGGTTAGAAGATTTTGTGGGCTCGAGTCGGTGCAGTTGCTATCCACTGACGTAACAATATCCTTTTTGGACCAAGCTCGAGTAACTCTCAAATGTGAAATGCCCGTCAGCTCTCCACTCAAGCAATTTTCGACTGTATTTTCTTTTCATTTATGCAAATAGAGGGCTTTTGACTCAGGGGTTCTCCTTTATCCCCCTTTATCTGAGCCACTTCTTTCTCGTCGGTGATCTTTCGGAATCCAAAATGCTGATACTCCAGTCATGATACACCAGAAGTTCTTCGCGATGAAACTCTATCAGCTCTTTAAAGTAAAAAAAGAAAGGGGCAGAAGACCTTCCTCGGCTTAGAAATATTCAAAATTGCTACTTTAAGACACGATGGGCTTATTTTTCGGTTAATTTCTCGGTTTTAGGCTTATTTCAGGAATTATAGGGATTCTCGACCGATTCTCCGCAAGTTACAGGTGTGGCATGCTTCCCCTAGTGAAACCTGACGACATAAACTTACAGAATACAGGGGTTGCGAGGTAAAACGTAACGGACGCCAAACTGAGAAAGATCGTTTCGTTTTGGGAGATTTTTTAAAACTTTTGAGATCTCGATCTCAAAAAATATGAGATGCGCGGCGTCAATTTTGCAATTGCGCGTCCTTATTTTAAGTAACGCGCGGCTTTGTTTATGCGCGTGCATAATTTTCGCGCTCTGTCACGTGACCAAAATAAGAAAAAACAAGAAAGAGAATTAAATTAAACACAATTTTCCTGAGTTGTAGAAAATAAATAATTTATACTCAATACTAGTACAAGTCAATAATAATCATTTTGATTTTAAAACACTGTCACTACTAATTGACTTGTTAATTACATGTTAATTACAGTATTGACTTGTTGAGTAAGGGGTGGATACTCAACAAGTATTGGCAGGTTACAATATTTTACTAAAGGAGTCCAGAAATCTTTAGCCTAAGAGTGTCCTAGCGACTAGTACATTTAATTAGCGGTCAGCGGACTAAAAAGAGGGACAGTGCTGAGTGCAGCTTGTCAATCAAAACCCAACCAAACCCTCACCCTACATAGAACGTCTCAAAGTCTTCTAAGACTGCCATGCCCTATCGACTCTTTTCATCTCCAAAAATATACCCGGGTGGATATGCGACCGTTTGAAAGACTGGTGTGTCCTAAGTCTAGCCTTACGAGTAGTGTCATTTACGATCGGGGGTGCAACATGATCATTTCCGGGTCTATGTAAACATGTTATTCTAGTCTGAGGCGGAACTTTAGGAGTTCCACGAAATTAAATTGGCTCAAACCACGGTTAAACTGGTTTACCGTATAACAAATTACTGGTTGCTCTGTACATACAACTATCCAGCTATCTTGAAAACCAGTTGAGAGAACTTGTTTTTGTTGTTGAGCACCATGAAATTGATGCCACGAATATAATAATTTTGGAGCCCTTTTTTAAATCTCCAATCCTTTCCTAAAATTATTTTGGGTTTCCACCTCAGACTAGAAATAAAGGTACATACCACCACAAAACCAAGAAATGATAGAACCCGGGGAATAAGTGACACGGCGCATTACAACACAGTAGACTCTCTAACGGTTAAATTAGCGATGTTCCTAACTTGAGAGTAAATCTTACATCAAGAATACAGGTTATAATTTCCACTACTACTTCAGTCAAACCTAGATTCACCGGATCCGGACGCATATGAGTTTCCCTCAGTAAATCGAGGTTTGACTGAATGTAGTTATAACAGTTCCAAGCACAAGAACGTTTCATGTTCTCGTTTTCGCGAAATAACCCCAATTCACTGAAGGCTTCAGAGAAGGGTTAGGGTGATAGAGTGCCAAATCCTCTAGCTTCTGTTGAAAGCATACCTCGTCAACCACAAAACAGGAACTGTTGTATAGCGTCCACTGCAAGCTCCACCACTGTCCGCGGTACTGCCCGTTATACTGGTGGTAGTGTAACTGGCACTGCAACCTGATGGGGGAAGGTTAGTTAGTGCTGTACAGGGTCCCTGCTGCAGTCACGGGATCTCAACAGAGTGCTCCCGACCAATAGAAAGACAGAGTGAGGCCGTGGGAAGCCGCTAGATAAAGCTCTCCTGCAAAAGAAGGAACCCTCAACCCTCTCTCTTTCCCATCCTCTCACAATTATCTGACTGTTTCCCCGAGACATCAAAAGAAAACCGATGTGGGTCAAGGCTTTCTCTCTCTCTCGAACTCTCTCTCTCACTCTCTCTCTCTCTCTCTCGAACTCTCTCTCTCTCACTCACTCTGACTCTCACTCTCTCGCTCTTGCTATCATGCTTCTGGGATGTGCGGTCTTTCTCGTCCAACGCTCTCTCGGTACCAACTCTCACGATCAGTTTATCTTGTTCCCCTTGAGCTCTATTTCATTTTATAACAATCTTCGTTGTGTTACACCATAGTCTATCACCATATTTCAATAGTCTTTTTGTCTCTCTACCCCCTATATATCATTCCTCTATCTCTAACATGGGCCTCGCCATGAACTTCGTCACAAGGTCAGCAGCACGTCACGTGATAAACGCTCGAGTTTTTGACAGAGCACAGATAAGCTGCAATGGACCAATAAGAGACCTTCCTTCCCAGCCAACCAATAGGAGCCCTCCATCTACCCAGCCAATCACAGCACCTCACCTATCGCAGTAGAGGCTTCTAGAAATCCAACTACCAGATTTACTCTGCCTGAATTCTCTTACTGATATTACAACAATCGCTGCTTTTTACTCGTATTGGTTCCATAACTGGGCTTAATTGGTTGCCATAAAAAGCTACAATAATCACTCTCCAAGTTGAATAACTGGTCTAGCTTTTGAACCTCTAACAAGTGTTGCAATCATTAGCGTATTCATGTGGGTCGACTTGTATGCAACTGGATGCGAAATATTGCAAACGGTATGCCACCACGATCAACAAATAATTTAAGTTGCCTCATTGATTTTGGACTACCTTTAACCTTACAATCTAAATTAGATGGTCGCGAAATTTTTTGAATACATGTTGGCGAAGTGGCGAACACAGAGGGGTGCTCAAGGATACAGGGGATAGTTCATTATATTTTCATTTTTATAATCCTGTATGCCTAGTAGGAGCTATTGGTTCAATAAACTAGTCACAGCACCTGGTGATAAGACAATATATTCCCATGCGGGTTTTGGCCCAATTTGACACGAGCAAATGGGAAAAAACATATCTTTTGTGGAGTAAACGACATAGTGATGCATCATCACTGAATTGGTTTTCACTTTTACCAGCCTGCTTTTTGAACTGTTGAATTCTAGTAGACTGTAGAATTTCTACAGCAATCTTGTCAAGCTGAAACCATGATTGTATTAATGTTGTTCTGAGCACGCTAGACTACCAGTATTTCTCTAAATAAATATGAATAGTAAAGTTCTGAGTTTTTGAAGCCCTCTAGATCTCACGCCTCTCCGTCTTGAAAGAATCAGACGCGTTTTTTAACACGATATATAATAGAAATACATACCAAGTGAATAGGGCACGTGTGTCTCAAAGACGACCTCCTCGAGTTCACTCTATCTTCACTCTATCGTTCTATCTTCACTCTATCTTTCTATCTTCACTCTGTCGTTCTATCTTCACTCTATCGCTCTATCTTCACTCTATCGCTCTATCTTCACTCTATCGTTCTATCTTCACTCTATCGCTCTATCTTCACTCTATCTTTCTATCTTCACTCTGTCGTTCTACCTTCAAGTTCACTCTATCGCTCTATGTTCTTTCTACCATCCTACCTTCCCTTCGTCGTTCTGTCTGCCTTCCTACCTTAAATAACAGAAGCTCAATCACTATTTCCAAGTATAATGATTTCTTATTTCCTAAAACACATGAGCGCAGCAGAATTTTCAGAGTAAACGAGCGAGCGAGAGAAACCCTTGGTTACGAAATAACCTTCGCACGCTGGCAAGGGGTGACTTCGTAACCAAGAGAAACCCCGAGGTTAGAGCTAGAACTACCGTTCATTTATCTTCCAATTAATAAAAATTTGAAATATTATTAATCTAAATATCCAACCCATTTCCCCCAAAACCTTCGGAATCTCCTAGTTCTCTCTTTCTATTTCTCTGTCTCTCTCTCCCCCTGTCTCTCTCTTTCTCTCTCTCTCTCTCTCTCTCTCTCTCTCTCTCTCTCTCTCTCTCTTTCTCTATCTCAGAAGGTAGGTGGTGACATGTAACAAGGTGGAACTAACTACTGAAACTTTCTCTCCGTGCACGCCTATTCGGCCGGATTCCCTCCCGTGCAATATATATTATTCCAGTACCAGCATTAAATATAATTATTGTGTGACAGAAGTACTCTCCTCTGTGTGACAGAAGTGCTCTCCTCTTCTCGCTTGATAAACTAACTGTCACCAAGTTTTCTGTTTCTCCCGTTTGGTATAACAGGCAACAGCTTCCACTGTCCATGCAAAAAGCTCGATCTGGACATTGGATGAAGAAAAAAAGTAAAAACCAGTCCCCTTTACTTTAAATGCAATGCAGTTGGACAAATTTCAGGGCTGTGAATTGGGATTACGGAAGTTCTCTGACATCCCTTTGACGTAGTACCACCGAATCAGTAGGCCCTTCTCGCTCTGTTTCTCTCTCAATCTATCATCTCTCTCACTCTATCGCTCTCCCACTCTCTCCCGCTTTGCCTTGGGGTACCCCAAAAGATTAGAACGCGGGGATCTTTGTGGGTCCGCCGAAGAGCGGGGCTAAAGAATATTGGCTTGGAAGAGAAAAAGGGAGAAGGCGATAAGAATAAAGTGAACTAGAGTTCTAAAAATAATCTTCACATGAATCAGATAGAAATGATAGTTTGCGATGACAGAACCTACAAATCTATCACATTCCTCCTGTTTTGTCTTTGATCGTCTATAACCCTGAATATATAACTTCCCTTAACGGGGCCACTCTCTCTCTCTCACTGTCTTCTGTTGCTAGATTGTTAATGATGACAAATGTGACCCAAACTGGCAAATTCACCCGCCATCCAGCATCCTAAGTGGCAGATCTGGGATGGAGAGAGAGAGAGAGAGAGAGAGAGAGAGAGAGAGAGAGAGAGAGAGAAAGAGAGAGATAGAGAGAGATAGAGAAGAGAGAAAGATAGAGAAAGAGAGAAAAAGATCTAGGATAGAATACCTGAAGGCGTTGTAGGAAAGAAGATACAAGGTGATATTTTGGATAGACAGCAACTGCACGTGTGTAAGGTAGCGTAGGTGAAACGAGGTGACTCTCAAATTCCAAGTTATCACGTTGCTAGAACTACCCAGCACCTGGGCGACCAACACATGACCTGCTCTTCGACCTTATAGCCCATATAAAAACAGCGAGTCAGCCCACTCTTTATTCGCCTCTCCACTGTTTGGATAGTTCTCGGGTCCAAAATTTTTGTGGGGAACTTGGGGTATAGAAACACCTTTTAGGGAAAAAGTTTGGGTACTTTTGCACGTGAAGTTTTTCATTAGTTAAAATTAAAACCATTAGGAGATGTTTTGAACTTTGGTGGGCCGGTCTTTTTAAGCCTTATTTACCCTTCATTCTGCCTTGCGGGGGGCAGAAAATATATTTTTCTTTTTTTTGGTATCCTGTTAAATTTTTTTCTTTTCAACAACTATATTGTTGCCGCTTAATCCCTTCTATGGGTGCCTTTTTTTCCCCTCTTCTTCCCCTTTTCTACTCTCTCTTCCCCCCCTCTTTTCTTCCTTTCCTTTATCTCTCTTCCTCTTTCCCCCTCTCTCCTTCCTTTCCCCCCCCCTCTCTCTTCCTTTCTCTCTCCCTCCTCACTTTCCCCCTCTTTCCCCCCCCTTTCCTCTTTTTCCCCCCTCCTCCCCCTGCTCTTCACCCCCTTTCCGGGGAAATGGAAAAAAAAAAGAAAGGGGCCCCCCAAAAACCCCAAAAAGGGGAAAACACCCCCTTTTTCTGCCCGACCCTCCCCTTTAGAATCAAAAGGGGTTGGGGCCCCCCCCGGGGGAAAAGGGCGTTTTAGTTGGGTTGGGATTTATTTAAAGGTTAAAAATTTCCCAACCCTTTCCCCCCAAAAAGGACCCCACCTTTGTTTGCTTTTCCATTTGCCCCCTTGTTTAAAAATGGGGGGGCCCCAAAAAAAACACCAGTTGTTTTAAATTTGTTGGGTGTTTTTTTAAATATTTGAAAAAAGCAAAAAGGGGGTTAAAGTCTAGAGTGAAATAGAAAAGGGGAAAGTCTAATTGAAGTTTGCAAAAAATGCGGAGCAAGGAGCACCATACCTTAAAGCTATTTTCCCCTGAAATTTTTTTTTTTGTTTTAAAGCGAAAAGGGGGGAGGGGGGGAGGGAGGGGAAAAAGGAGGAGGAGAGGGGAGGGAGAGGAAGGGGAGAAGGGGGAAAAAGGGGGGGGGAGAGAAAAGAAAAAATAGGAAGAGAAGAAATTGGAATGTTGTGCCCAATTGCTCGGACCCAGCCCCAAAAAATATGTCCCCTCTTAGTCCGCTTGAGTGCGAGCAGAAGGGGAAAAAAGAAAAAAAAAAAAACCCCCCCCCCCCCCCAATTTTTTTAAAAAAAAACCTTTTTTTTTGGGGGGGAAAGGGGGGGCCCCCCCCCCCGGGGGGGGTTTTTCCCCCTTTTTTTATCTTTTTTTTTCTCTTCCTTCTCTCCTTTCTTTTCTCTCTCCCCTCTCTCCCCCTCCTGACATACTCTTGGTTCCCTGGGAGGGCTAAGTAGGACAAACACGTGATACAGCTGTACGAAGCACCCCCCCGTGGGGGAAAACCAAAAGGAGAAAAGGAGCCACCCCTCGCTATCGTTTTTAATAACCCTCCATTAAGGGGGGTCATGGGGCAGGGGGGGGATTATAAAAACTTGCCCTGTCTGATGTTGTTGTTGCTGCTGCTGCAGCTGTGTCGCAGTTTTCTTCCTTGCACTGTCACGTTTGTTGCGTTATACAGCCGTAGCTATTGGCAATGTTCAACGTGACTATGTGAGTGGGACATAGGTAGAGAGGGAGGATAGTAGGATGGAGTGGGGTGGGGTGGAGGGAAAAGGAGGGTCTGGGAGGCGAATGAGGACAAGACAGAGAATATAAGATAGTACCCCCGATAAAACCACTAAACTGTTTTTTGAATGTTTTTCCGGGTTTTTTTGACACTAAAAACCCACCCCCGTTTCATTTAAACCCCCCTTTTTTCCTAAAATAGCTCCTGACTAAGACTATCCAAGTTTTTATTTGGGAAAAAGTTCTTCTTTAGTGGAGATCTAACTTGACGAGGGGGTTACTTCCGGCGGTCTCTGCCTAACTGTAACTCCGCTGCACGTGGATTATTGGTGATTTGCGACACATGCAATCCAACAAATCGTTCAATTACTTTATATATCCTCTCTAATAACTATCTCTCTCACACAGTAAATGCAGTTCTTTCAGTTCACTCCCTAACCAACTCTGTATTCCTCTCTTGGGGTCCCTGTAACCTGTCTATTTATCTTCCAGTTGACGATCGTTACTTTGAGTATATAACTAGGGTGCTGGGCAATGTGTCTCTATCTAGCTCCTCTCAATCACGTTGTTTCCTACCCTCACTGTACTGTTCTCCAAAACGTGATATCTCCATGTTTCTCTTTCCAAGTGTGCAAGACAGCACTCACAGTTCTGCTCATGCCATCTGCTGCAGCCTGCAGCACGCGGCTCATGCAAGAAAATTCACATTGCAACACATATTCCAGATTCGTACTCGCCCCCTCCAGTATATTTATAGCTTTGTAGTGTTAGTAGCTCTAATTCATAGTTACAGTATCTTTTTCCTCTCTATCTCTCCAGTCTTACTGGACATTTAGGGGCTTGATAGGGGAAATAAGTTTTCCTTTCATTTAACTAGAATATCAATTTTTCCCCGTTTTTACTATCCTTTAAAAGGGAAAGGAAAATTGCAAAAGGGGAAAACCCTTAAAAAAAAGGGGGAAAAAACCCCGAAAGTTTTTTGCAAAAAGGGGGAAGAGGAAAACGGGGTTTACGGTGGAAAAAGCACCGGCCCGAAGGAGGGGGAAGGCACAGCGGAGGACAGAGCGGGGGGAGAAGGAGGGGAAAAGAGAGAGGGGAAAAAGAGGGGGGGGGGGAGAGAAAGAGGAGAGAGGGAGAGAAGGGGGGAGAAGGAGGGGAGAGAAGAGGGGAGAGAGAGGAGAGAAGAGAAAAGGGGGGAGGGAGAGGGGGGGGAAGGGAGAGGAGAGGGGGAAAGAGGGAGAAGAGCGGTTTTGTCGAGGTAGATAACCCAAAAAAAACCCAAAAAAAGATTTTTGAAGGGAGCCGCCGTTTCAAAACCTCTAATTTCCCCTTTTTTAACCCACCCCCTTTCTATCTCCCTTTCTCTCTTCTTTCTCTCTCTCTCTCTCTATCTCCACTGTAAAAAATCACGGGAAAAGAAAGTGCTTTGAAAATATCATGGTATGCAGTTTGGGGGAAACCCGAAAAAATTTTAGAGGGGTCACGGGTAATGCAGCGGGGTGAAACTCTGAGATGTGAAACTCACTGAAAAGAGATAAGAGCAACCCTACTGTCAGCTCCAATTGTCGCATCGCCTTCCTTGCCTCATCTTATTCTATCAAGCACTTTATCGCCGACGTAAGAAACAGAGAAGATTTTATACTCTCTATCTTTAATAATATGTAACAAGCAAATAACAAACCGGAGAGACAGACAGAAGTATCTAAAATTTCCATTACACGTGCCTAGTTTTTTCAATCTCCAAGCTCTTCAACTCTCCTCCCATAATCTCCCACATTCTCTCTTCTCGACTATAAAAAGAAGCAGTAAGGCTATCATTTCAAGGTGCCTCCTGGTCTCATATGATCAAGCTTTTGGGAGAGTCACGTGTGGATGGGATAGATCTTTAAACCGAAAAAGGAGGAGAAACATATTCTCTCCACCACCACTGCACTACAGCTTAAGGGGACCGCAATACTCCCTGTTGTACTGGAGCTGCAGCACTCCTTCCTTCCCCCTCTCTCTCTCACTCTCCTTCTCTCTATCTCTCTCTCCCTCTCCAGTCTCTCTCTCTATCCTTCTCTCTCACTCTCGATATATCTCTTTCCCAATTGCTAGACAATACTGTGCTTGCTTCTGTGTTACTTCATTCTACCGTACCAGCACTGTTTTTATAAAATCCATTCTTTTTAAAGATGTCTCTGCTGTAGATTAAGTCGTGCCGAGTTTGAATTTGCATAGAGGAACTGTGGCCCTAATTTTTGTTCTGTATTTTGGTTGTGTTTTGATTGATATTTGATGATATAGAAAGAAATTCGGAGACAAATGAGTAGGTGCTGACTGAGAAACAGATGAATTCGAGAACAGAGAATCGGAGAAAAATGCCAGAGCCCAGACAATCGAGATCTATGGAGAAAAGAGAATGTGAGAGAGAAAGAAACAAAGAGTGGGGGATAGAGAAACAGAGGGAAGAACATAGCTGGACTCATTGAAACAGCTGTGCGCAGTAGTGGCCACCGGCGCCATATAATATCACTTGGTTTCGACTTGACTTTCAGCTGACAATTTACAGAGAGAATTAGAGAGAGAGAGATAGAGAAAAAAGAGATCGGAAGGGAGAGAGAGAGAAAAGTAGAGAGAGAATGATAGCAAGGGTGAGAGTGAGCTTAGGAAGAGCGAGAGAATTTACAGACACTGGTACTAAGAAAGGAAGAAGATGCCATGAATCGTGCGGTACTAGCTGTTGCAGTAGTTAGTAGTTGTTGCATTCAGTTGAGTGTTCCTTATTGAATCAACACCTCTCTAACAGCGTTTAATGCCACTTCACTTCCACAGAACTGCCTCTGCTTGTTTCCTTCTCCGTGACCTGATTCTCTAAAGTGTACTTTGTAACCTTCCTCTCGGCCCATCCGCTTTTGGCCCCATCTCTGTCTCTCTGTCTTTGCTCCTTTCTCTCTGTGCAGCTGTACTTTAGTCGTTGTGTCGAGTTTGTGTTGTATCTCCTTATCAAGGTGGTAATTAGTTTACACCCCACCATCCCGCCCAAAACCCCCCCCCTTTCTCTCTCCCCCTCCCCTCCCCTTTTCTCCTCTCTCCCCCCCCCCTTTTTTTCCCCTCTCTCCCCTCCCCTCTCTCCCCCTTTTTTTCTCTCTTTTTTCTCCTTTAAAAACTCTACACCGTCCCTCTCCCAAACCCGGGAGCTTAGGGAGGGTTTTAGGGAAACTTTTAAAACCCTACTGCTCCGTACACTTTGGGACTGCTCCCCCCCAAAACCGGGTTTTAAAATGGGGAGAGAGAGGGGGAGAGATAGAGAGAGGAAAAAAGGGGTAAAAGAGAAGAAGAGAGAGAGAAAATGAGAGAGGGGAAGAGGGGTAAAAGTGAACCGCCCCCTTTTTTCCCCAGAGTGTACCTATTTCCTGAACTCACACTAACACGTGTATATCTCGTCGTGGGGGGAGAGAACATTGGGGTACCTCACTAGATCTAGTAGCTGTGTATTGTTTGGTTTGCCCCCTCTCCCCCCTTTTCAGGCTACCTACAGATTTCTAGCTTCCTTATCTTGCTTTGAGCCCTAAAAAACGGAGAAAATAGGTACCCCCCCCCCCCCATTTTCTTTGGGAGTTTTTTTTTCATTTTGTTTTTCACTTTTTTTTAAATTCCCCTCTTTCCCCAGTTTTGTCCCCCCTTCTCCTTTTTAAAATCTGCTCTCTTACACGTATACCGCTTGTTACTCTTTCCCCCAAAAACACGGGCCCCCCCTATAGTCTTCTTTCCCCATTCTCTTTTTTTAAAAAGGGAAATTTTTGCTGTCTTTTCCGGCCCAAATTTGATACAAGCTATCATGACCCGTGATACATAGTTTTTCTTCCTTCGCTCTCTTTTGAATCACTGCCAGCTCTTCCCCACCACCAGAAAAGCTGTCCCACACCACCTGGGCCCGATTTAAAAAACCCAGATTTTAGCCGTCCCGCTTTCAACCCAAAAAAACCGCCATGAGAAAATAGAGAGAGGGGAAAAAAAATAGGGAGATAGAGGTAGGGGGAGAGAGGGTAAAGAATGCAGTCCCGGTGGGCAGGCACTGCGGGGCCAGTAAATACCTCCCCCCCATCCGCCCCTCGGTAGCTGGTCATTATCCCGCCCTAAACTGTACTGTCCTCCTCCCCCCTGGGCTGATTCTATCACACCATCTAGAGCACCCGAGCCCCTTCTGTCCTTCTATCTAACCTTCTATCTCTCTCTCTCTCCTTTTTCTCCCTCTCCCCAAAGGGTTATCTTTTGCTCCAACCGTTATTTTTCCCTCATCTTGTTTTTTTTCCCCCCCCCCTCCCCCCTTCCCTCCTCTCTTCTCGGATCCCTCTCTTTGCCCTTCCCCCTTCTGCCTCCGATTTTGGAGGAATTTATATAGGAGGAGGGGAAGACTGATGAAAATTTTTTTGGGTGGAGAAAGGAGGAAGAAAAAAAAAAGGTTTTTTTTTTTTTTTTCCCCCCCCCCCCCCCCTTTTTTTTTAAAAAAATTTTTTTCCCCTTTCCCCCCTCTTTTGGGTTTGGGGGTAAATCCAAATCCAATTTATGTTTTTTTCACTTTCCCCCCTTCTTATTTTTGCTGTTGGTTGTAAAATTTTTAAAATTTCGTTTGGGTGCGAGATCCCCTCCTGCCCGTTCCGTCTCCCCCGACACTTTAGCTGGTATCCCTAGGAGGACAGTCACACACGTGGCCACAGCTAGTCGTGCCAATCTGTTGTTGGGGGAGGGGAGGGTAGTTATAATGGCATTATAATTTGAAACCAGATATTTAATGTAGTACGCAGCTCCCCCTCCCAGTCTGAGTACATGTAGACCTCTGCAACTTTTTTAGGTTCCCCTCCTCACCCTCTTTATCTCATTTTGTTTGCTGGCTCGTGTCGCCCTCCCTTGGTTTTGAATTGCAACTTAAGTTATTGTTGAATGTTGTGTTTTTATTTTTTTTTTTTTGTTTCCCAAAAAAAAAATCCTTTTTAAAAGAATTTGGAGTAAATTGGGATTGATTTTTTCCCTTTTTTTTTTCCCCCCTTTTTTTTTTCATTTTCTTTCCTTTTCTTTCTCTCTCTCCCCTTTTCTTCCCCCCTCTTTTTTTTCCCCCTTTTTTAAAATTTTCTCTTCCCCCCCCCCCCCCTTTCCCCCTTTTTTCTCTCTTTCCCCCCTTTTTTTTTTCCCCCCCCCTTCCCCCCCCCTTTCTTTCCCCCCCAGGGTTTTCCCTTTTGCCCCCCCTTTTTTTTCCCCCCTTCCCCTTTGGGTTCCCCCCTTGGGGGGGGGGGCCTTTGGGGGCCCCCCCCTTTTCCTTCTTTTTTTGGGCCCTTTTTTGCCCCCTTTTCTTTTTTTCCCCCTCCCCCCTGGGCCCCCCAAATTTTTTTTTGGGCCCCGGGCCCCCTTTTTTTCCCTGGGTTTTTCCTGCCTCGTTTTCTTGGGGTTTTTTTTTTTTTTTCCCCCCTTTTCTTTTTCCTCTTTTCTTTCCCCTTTTTTTTGGGGGTGGGTTTAATTTTTGTTCCCTTTGGGTTTTTAAAATTCGTTTTTGGGGTTTTTTGGAGGCTTATTTTTAAAAAGGGGCCTTTTTTGGGTTGTTTTCCCTTTAACCCCTTTTTTTTCCCAATTTTTTTAAAAATGTAAAAATTTTTTTTCCTTCCCCCCTTTTTTTTAAGGGGGGTTCCATTTTCCTACCATCTGCCCTTCCCCCAAAAAAAAAAATACCTTTAAATTTCCCTCCCCTTGGGGGGAAATGGGGTTGGGGGCTTTTAAAAAACCCGGGGTTTAGCCGGGAAAGTTTTAAAGTTTGATGTTTCAAACCGGGGGGGAAAAGGGGGGCCCTAAACCCCAAAAAAATATTTGGGGGGAAAACCCCCTAAAAGCCCCTTTGGGTTCCTGGGTTTCTTTTTAAAAAGCTTTCTCTCTCCATTTTAAACCCCCTTTTTTCCCTGGCCGCATGTCTTTTTTAAAAGGGGCCTAACCCTTATTGGGGCCCCCAACATCAATTTTTTTTAAAAGGGAATTTCCCCCGTCCTGATGAAATTGAATATTTGAATTAAAAAAATCCTGGTTTAAACCCAATTTTTTAAAACCCCTTTACCCCCCCCCCTTCCCCCCCCCCCTTTGCAAAATAAACGCCGGTCCCAAAAATCTTTATCCCCTTGGGGGCCCCCCTTTTTAAAAAAACCTTTAAATTTTTCCTTGTTTTTTAAACCCCAAATTTCCCCCCCCCTTTTAAATGAAAAGGCAAAATTGGACCCCCAACGGCCCGTCCGGCAAACCCGAAAACCCCCTTCAAAACCCTTACCCAAAAGGGCCTAAAAGCATTTAAAAAAAACCCCGGGGCCATTTCCCCCGGGTTCCATGGTTGGAATGAACGATATCCGATAATCACTGACGAACAGTTGCCCGTCACCCTGGTAAGTGGAGAGAGAGAGAGATTGGGAAATAGTGGTGTATGTAGAAAAGGTTAGTCTGAGTTCTAGGCCGGGAGTCTCATAAGTTTGAGATGTACACCAGGGGCCGGGAGGGGGAGGCTAAACGGTAACGTCATGGTGTCGGGAGAGTTTTAAATACTGATAACGGGGGCTGCAACACAGTCTTGGATATCCAATAAGCGATTTATCAATAAATGAATAAACTGCTCTATCTCTCTCCTGTATTTGTCATAACCCTCTCTCTCTCCCTCCTCTGCAGGCCGCTAATCGGTAACTTTTTGGAAATAAGGCCGTACCTTATGGGACCCCTAACGATGCAGGATTGTTTTCTAAAATGGTAATTTCTCACGTGCCATGCATGCACACATTGATATATTTACCCGCTAATCAAATCAAATACCTGCTTCTATCAACAGCCCAATTTTCTCTCATTACCACCTTACCTCCCCCTCTCCATCTCTCCCTCCCTCTCTCTTTCCCGCTAAGTAAACGCGTAAATGGGCGTCCTGGAATGCACACATGATATGACGTCATCCCCGCATTCCTCGCGGCTACTACCCCCTGACCTTGTTATATTATACCCTGTGTACAATGAACAGTGTTCATACTATTGAAGAGTTAAATAGTCTGAACAAGCCAACCCTGACCTGTCTGGC
Source organism: Hormiphora californensis (assembly GCA_020137815.1). Taxonomy (NCBI): domain Eukaryota; kingdom Metazoa; phylum Ctenophora; class Tentaculata; order Cydippida; family Pleurobrachiidae; genus Hormiphora; species Hormiphora californensis. The sequence goes on from CM035350.1 coordinate 1,971,177, forward strand.
CAGAACCCGACAGTGTGCCAGACCCTGACAGTGCGCTCGATCAGATGGGATCGGCGGCGCCAGACAGACCCTGACCAACTGAATCCTGGCTCCATATCTTACCCCTGCACCACATCTAGCTTCTCAACAACCCATTGACCCTCCCCCTTTTTACAGGACGATAAAGTACGGGTCAACATTTAAATTTTGGGTTGGAAACAAGCCCTGGATAGTGGTGTCAGACCCTGATTCTGTCAAGGAAATCCTTTGTGGAAATAACTTTCCTAAGGACCCGACCTACTATGGGCCCATCGGGACGCTCTATGGGCAAAGGTAAAGGGGGGTTCTTGACGGGCTTACTAACGACAGTTACAGCCCCCTCCTCCTCGCGACATCTTCTGGTTCTGCAGCAACAATCTGTGTGTTAGAATTACAGAGAAACTCATGCCCGTCTCTGTATCACGTGGTCCTGTCCCTCCTAGTATAACGTGCAGCTGGTGACAGCCCTCTACTTTCGTAATATACCCATCTGAAAGATCCCTCTAAAATTCGACTTTTGTTTTCTCTCCCTTACTGCAACGTTTGTTGCGTCTTTCTTTTGAAATCTAACTCCCAATTAAAATCCTCGGGATGCTAAACACATTTATTCGCGGACGGTCGACAGACCAGATGCCACCTCTCTTTCTCCTAAACACTACTAGCTTGATGCTACCTCTCTTTCTCCTAAACACTTTTAGCGTGATTCTACCTATCTTTCTCCTAAACACTTTTAGCGTGATTACACTTCTCTTCTAAACACTACCTCCTACCATCAGGTTTGCTGGGGGAGGGAGTGCAGTACAGACAGATACAAAGAAGCATACTAAACAGCAGAAAATCACGATGATGGCGTACCATAAGAAGTACCTGACAAAATCCAGTCACGCCATCACATCGGTAAGAATATATGATCTGGGTCTCAGTGTCTAGTTGGTAGCTGTGTGTATATCATGTCATCTTGTATACGACCTGTAGGAGATTTGAAGACTTGTTAGATCGAATAGATTCAGTCTCATGTGATATGATGAGAGAAGTAGCACTGGTATATTTTAGGGGTCACACTGCCATTGTGCAGTAAATCTGTCACATGCCAGCTGGTTCTGTAAATATGTGTGGTTTTAATATTCCCCCTGGCCCCCTCAAGCACCCCCCCCCCCCAACTAAAACTCCCTCCCCCCCAACTAAAACTCTCCCTCCTACAGGTGATGAGCAGGTGGGTAGACCAGCTTGGTAGTTACCAATCCTGGGTACCACTATCAGACGAGCTGGATAAACTTGCCACATCAGCAATCTGCAAAATCGCCTTTGATATGGATGTCCCCTTCTCGTATAGAGGGGAGAGTGATGTCTACAAGTTTATCGATATCTGCTTTGGTGGCATCAAGGATGTCCTTTTCAATCCCCTTGGCATGGTACGTTAGGAAAACTTCCTACTTGAGGGGGAGATATATATATTTGTAGCAGAGCTGGAAATATGCAACAATTTGTCACGCTCCTATCCTTCCAGATATAAATATTACACCCCCAATATACCCCCGGACCCCTCCCTTCGTCCTGATCTCTCACTGAGTCTATCACTGCACTGGCAAATGCCCCCATGCTATTTAATAAACAACTTACACCCATATCTCTCTGCAGCTAAAATACAAACAAGTGGAGAAGGTGAGGGCTGCTGCAAAGGCGCTCCGGGAGATCGGGGAGAATTTTATTAGAGATACTTATGATAAGATGAACACAGGATCGCCCCTTCCTGATGCCATGTTTAGTTACGTGCTACAGGAGATTAAGGAGGCAGGTTGGTTTGTATTTTTAATGTTCGTCTGTCAGCTGTTACGTTTATGTTCATAGTTTATGACAATGTGAGATTGTCCCCGTTATGACTGCTTCGGGCCAACAGACCCTGCTGGATTCTGCACTAACTGTTTGTTTCGGGTGGGTAGTCCGTGAAATTCCAAAGACACACGGAATTCAACTTGTCATGAACATGACAAATTAGGGAAAAATAACAGCGCTATCATTCGAGTTACGTCTGCGGGGGTAAACCCATTTACAAAGAACTACTTTATTGGGACTTTATCTAACCATTTTCTCCCCTCAGGTGGTTCATTTTCACTGGAGGAGATCATTGATGAATTCATTATTCAGATAGTAGCAGGTTAGTTTCTCCCGTATAGTTTTAATTTGAATGTCTCACATGTTATACACTAGTTCCCCCACCTCTATCTCTGTGAGTCTGTTCGTAACTCAAGATATCTTCTTCTCTGGTATCCGGCTCTTGTGGTTAGATTTTTTGATAGTCTCAAAATTATACGTAGTTTCAGTGGTATCTACATCTCTCTACATAGCCGTGTAATGGTAGAAACCACTATAACAGACTTCAATTAAGCCCCTGCCGCCACATAGCTGTCAGCTAACAAGATTTCAACCACCCGAAACGTAACAATCCCTCTTTGTGGTCCTAATTCCTCGCCCTCAAGCCTCTCGTCCCTCTCTATTTTGTGGTGGTGCGGGCGTGGCTTTCCTTGATTAGGGGGTAGCTCATGCTAGCCGTGTGTGTGCAGTGAGGCGTAACAAAATTGTGTTTGCCCCCGGCCCTCTTCTCTCTCAGCTCTCTTTCTCTCTGTTTTTCTCGCTCCCTCCTTTGGCCTTCTCTCTCTTTAACTCATCTAACTCCTCTCTCTCTGTGCTCCCTTTCCCTGCCGCTTTCTCCAACTTTATCCCATTCACTCTTATCTTCAAAGCAAAAACCTAATGACCACCCGCTTCTACATCCAAATCACCTATTGGCCAGTTCTTGGACCATAAATCCCATCTATCATTCGGTTCATACTGACCTCTTTAATCCATCCCCCTTTATTCTTTAATCCACTCCATCAACCCCTCCAGGAACGGAGACGACGTCAAACTTGATGAAGTTCTTGCTAATGGAAGTAGCACGACATCCACATGTCTACAAGCGGTGGGTACTAGCTGCAGGTGGCCGTCTGCCCCGTGAGAGAGAGAGAGAGAGAGAGAGAGAGAGAGAGAGAGAGAGAGAGACAGCGGGAGAATGAAAATGAATTGGTTTTCATTATCTGTCCCACTGGTCCTACTCTCCCTTCCTGCCTCATTCTCTCTCACACACACACTCTCTCTCTCACTCTCTTCCCCGCTCTTCCTCCCTATATATCACGTGTACCCCAACCTACAGGCTACAGGCAGAGATAGATGAGGTGATGTGTGATACGACCGCAGAGACCTACCACTCTGACCTCAACAGGATGAGGTATCTTGACCAGGTGATAGCGGAAGCCCTCAGGATGTATCCTGTGGCGGTGGCCACAACCAGAACTAATCCCAAGGAGACGTATCTTGGAAAAACACTCATCCCGGCCAACTCGTGCATCATGGTATGTGCCGATGTGAGAGACTGAGAGAGAGAGGAAGTGAGAGAGAGAGAGATGAAAAGAGATAAACAGGGAAGACAGATAGCCCCAACTGTTCAAGCAGCATTCTCATACACGTGATTGACTGTGTTTTTTTCTAAACGTCATCCCCCGGTTGTAAAGTATGCCCGAGAGAGAATGACCTAATTCCTCCTTCTCAGGTATGTTGGCACACACTTCACCGGAACCCACAATACTTCTCTCAGCCTGAGGTGTTTGACCCCGACCGGTGGGCCCCAGACAAGCCAGGGTAGGTGGTTATAGATCCAGGAAGGTCTATTATTAGTCGGGGCGAATCTTAATTTTTTGACACACTATTTGGTGAAAAGCAAATTCCGGTTGTAACCCACCTATTTTGACCCGCTGAACACGATCCCGTCCATAGGTAAGCTCGCAAAAGTGAAGAAAATCCCCAAATCGGCCACGCCCTTTTACCTGTATTTTCAGCCTGTAGCCAAAAACATAAATCCTCTTAGAATAAGAGTAGAGACAAATCTGAGGGCACTAAAGTGATCAGCGCCCTCGCATTAGTGGGGGTAGGTGCTGGAATTAAGTCTCTATCTCATCTGGTTAATTAGATAATTGGATAATTAGGTTTGCACATAACCGTTTTTTGGCTATATGGCTATAGCCACTTAGGAATGGTTTAGAGACTTTTCACTGGCGCCATTTTGTAGGTAATAGCCAAGTTATGGGGGGTCGACGTCTGACTTTTAAGCTCTATCTCCAACCGTTTAGCCGTTATTTGGCTTAAACGATGCTCAAAATCGGGCTTTTTACCGTTTTTCGCTCATTTTGAGCATCGATTAAGCCCAATAACGGCTAAACGGTTGGAGATAGAGCTTAAAAGTCCGACGTCGACCCCCCATAACTTGGCTATTGCCTACAAAATGGCGCCAGTGAAAAGTCTCTAAACCATTCCTAAGTGGCTATAGCCATATAGCCAAAAAACGGTTATGTGCAAACCTAATTATCCAATTATCTAATTAACCAGATGAGATAGAGACTTAATTCCAGCACCTACCCCCACTAATGCGAGGGCGCTGATAACTTTAGTGCCCTCAGATTTGTCTCTACTCCTATTCTAAGAGGATTTATGTTTTTGGCTACAGGCTGAAAATACAGGTAAAAGGGCGTGGCCGATTTGGGCATTTTCTTCACTTTTGCGAGCTTACCTATGGACGGGATCGTGTTCAGCGGGTCAAAATAGGTGGGTTACAACCGGAATTTGCTTTTCACCAAATAGTGTGTCAACCACTTCTTTTTGTGAGAGATTCGCCCCGACTATATATATGTTTAGAGAGTCAGAGAAAGAAGCGCGGTGAGAAATACTATTTCCGCTACTACATAAAGTTACACCAATTGGAGTATTCTTGGATGTGAGCCAATAATAAATAATCGGTATAATAGATAGTGCTGAGCAGAGCATAGCCTACTGAATTCATTGAGCTTATTATATTCGATATAATAATTAGGACAAGATACCTAGATTTGAGGTATCCGAGAGAATTAAAGCCACCATGGTCCCTAAATATTGATCCCATATTTCAGACCGCTACCCTTCACCTACCTTCCCTTCTCGAGTGGACCCCGATCGTGCGCTGGTAAGCACATAGCCAAGCTGGAGGCGAAGATTATTACCAGTATGCTGCTATATCATTACGACCTCACGCCCCACCCGGATATGCGGTACGAGGTTTCCGCTACAATCGCTGCTAAACCATCCCATCCGCTCATGTTCAAAGTTACCAGCAGAAACCAACCGAGGTAAGAACATATTATATTGTCTAGTTTGTCTCTAGCAGGAACCGACCGAAACAAGTAAACAACCAATCAGAACTCGTTATTTAGGTCACGTGACTGGTCATCAGCCAATCAGCGACCAGTATTTCCTGATTCGGTCGGTTCCTTGTCTCTAGTTTGTCCCTGATATTATTCCACACCTTCCCTCAGAAAAGGACCCAGCCCCAATTCTGAGATAGATGGGTCAAATACAAACTAGACAAATATAATAAAAGGGAGGGTCGGGGTCTACCAAGGTGTTAAACGGATTTAGGCGATTTTTCTGGAACCATTTGTCTTTTCGGAGAGAAATGAATGGGAGAAAAACCTGGAAAGGGAAGACATAGAATTCATTTAACGAATCTGGGGTTAAGTCGTGCGAGACAAAATGAATTCTCTCCCTCATTCCCCCTCCCTCTCCTTGTCTCTCTCCCCCACACACCCGCACACCAATTGACACATACTCTGGTGTCAAAGGACTAGCCGACGACGCACACCGTGACCTAAATATCATTCCCCTGCAAGATAAAAATCTTATCACATTCTCTCTATCCCTCTGACGCGTCAAATCGTTGCAAGTACCGTAAAAGAGTGAATGAAGGAGAGAGACCTGAAAGAATGAGATGCTGTTAGATATGAAGTTGCACTTCACCCTCACTTCAGTGTGGCCCCCAGAGTTCGAAGGGTCGGAAACGAACACCAACTTTCTCTTTATTGAATTTTAGTGGGGGTTAGAGAAAGATCAGATGATGGAATCTTATTACTGCGCCACAGCTATGAACAATGGGGGAACAGTATTATTAGGACATTATATTAATCCCTCACTTTCCCAATTCAGAGATGTTGTAGTGGGTGGTGATGTGACAAGATGAAGTGGTGACCAACAAAACGACTGCTGACACTGTTGCAGAGATATTGGCCAAGAGAAGACAGAGCTAGCTGGGATCCTACCAGACTAACCATAAAACACAGCCGTGAGATACCGGGAGATATGTATCTCTCTCCCGGAGCCCCGCTACCACAAAACAAAGACTCGAAATAATGATTGCTGTAAACGTGATATGTCTCCACTCCTTCACTAGTGTGAGTGTTTTAGGGATCCCCCTCCACCGCTCCTTATATGGCCATATGCCCATATATAGAAGTCATGTATGGCCATGTATGGCGGTGGTAGAGGTGGAGATCTTTGTATATTGATTGTGTGTGTATTTGAATGCTGGAAGTGGAACGTATAATGGTTAACTACTCTGCATCTAATATTTTAAAACCGGTGGAACAGCTTTTGATTCTCATGATTGGATTGAGGACACATTTTGGCGTTAATAAAAACCATTTACCAAATGCATATTCTAACATTTTTTCTAAATTTATACGCACTTTTGAACACATATTTTGATTTGATATACACGTTAATGGGAATATAAAATAAACACGGACACAGAGGAGACGTTAGAGATCAGTGTGATACAAGGAAAGAGATGGAGAGAAGTATTAGTGAAAGTGAGAGAGAGATAGAAAATAGGAATTGATAAATTTTAGTTTAGTGATAGATAGATAGGGCGTCACGTGATATTTCCAAATAAGGGAAGGTCATGGGTCGTCTAACGAGAGAGTGAATGGTAATTTATCAGTTTATGGGATGACCCAGTTACCAGCCAATAATTATGACCATCATTTTGATGAACAAAAGAGACCACACGCACGCACACAGGTTAAGAGAGCGAGAGAGAGAGAGAGAGAGAGAGAGAGAGGGGGAGGGAGAGAGAGAGAGAGAGAGAGAGAGAGAGAGAGAGAAAGAGAGAGAGAGAGAGAGAGAGAGAGAGAGAGAGAAAGAGAGAGAGAGAGAGAGAGAGAGAGATAGCGGGAGAGTGAAAGAGACGAACGAAATACGACTGCATGTATTATGATCAACAGAGCCCTCGATTAGATGATGCTTATATAGATTTTTTAAAGCTTTTATAGATCTAGTTTCACAACTGTTTATATTTTAGACTTGGTTACGAAATAACCCCCCCTTCTTCCCGCACTGGCAAGGGAGGGTAACTTCGTTACCAAATTTTAGACCCGAGTGATTTTGAATATATTTGTGTGCGTGCGTGTACAAGGGAGTGAGAATTGAGAGCAAGATTACTAAAAGATTTAGTAAAACTGTTTACCCACTAAAAACTGCGTGTGTGTTATGTGATTGAATCCCATATTATAAGTGACGCCCAAGATCACCAAACCCACTAGATGCCCATCTGAAAGTCAAACAGAAAGCCGATCTGAAAGGGTCTACACTTCGATCACTCTGCAGCTATTTAGAAGGTGCATCTAGGTGGTGTTTTGGTGCAGGGCATGTGATATATGGTGTGCTGTGAGTGCGTATTTTCCATACATTGATTTGTCCTCTTTGAAACCACTGTGTTTTACTTTGCTTCAATTGCAGGTCGCCTCGTTAGAATCGTTAGGGTAGAAAGGGGTAAAATGGCACACTTTCTAACGTTTTAGGTTCTAAAATACTCAATTTATACAGCAAGAAGAAAAAAAATTATATAGGCTATCCAATGAAACGTTTTCCTATCAGACGAGCTAAATTTTAATATCTGAAAGTTTTATTTAATAGCTTAATTAATCAATTCAAAAAGTTTGGTAGGGCTTTTTTTGGAAATTTTGCACTGGGGTAAAATGGTCCAGCCAATAGCATTGCTCGATTTTTATCACGTGCCTGGTGTTGTTAGAGCACTGGGGTAAATGGTCCATGTTATCTTCAGTAATTTCTGTTCTGCTGGACCATTTTACCCCAGTGTGCTGGACCATTTTACCCCAGTTGGTATCACGTGGTATTGGAGGCTCGATTTCATTGGTCCCAGGGTGAACCATTTTACCCCAGCGAGGGTGAACCATTTTACCCCAGTTTGACTAATTTGACAATTTAATCAACTTAATAGTGGGTTTTTTGAAAAATTTTTATACCAAGTTTTAGAAGGATAAAAACCCTAACTGGCAGTTTTTGCAAAATTAAAATCGGCCAACTCAAACAGAAATTACAGCAGTTTTAAAGCAAAAATTCGGAACAGAACGAGCAGGTCTCCGCTGGAGAAAAAGTCACGTGACTACATGTAATAACTAGGACCATTTTACCCCATACATGTGCCATTTTACCCCGTGTGCCATTTTACCCCTTTCTACCCTATAGTTTTAAGGGTTTGTTTTGAAAGGATGTTCTAACCCTCCTTTACATTTGTAAAATTTTCCCGGGTGGGGCGCGGAAAAAAAGGGTGTGAGGGGCTATTTCTCGATGGATGGATGAACCATTTGAAATGTGTCTGTATGTGTACCCCACGATTAGATATTGTTAGCCCTGAGTTGAGACGGTCCCCCAGCTGGTTACCCTGATTGTTTGTATACACATGCTCTCTCTCTCTCTCTCTCTCTCTCTCTCTCTCTCTCTCTCTCTCTCTCTCTCTCTCTCTCTCTCACTCTCACTCACTCTCTCTCTCTCTCTCTCTCTCTCTCTCTCTCTCTCTCTCACTCTCACTCACTCTCTCTCTCTCTCTCTCTCTCTCTCTCTCTCTCTCTCTCTCTCTCTCACTCTCTCTCTCATTGCACCACTGAGAGGAGGAAGAGAGCTGTTTTCACACACGTGCTATGGCACCTCTCAGCAGACACGTGAGACCTAGAGAATTGAGCACTGCTCGACCACGGGGGACAAGATAGATAGCAGCTCCAATCTAAAGCCCCAAACTATCTGGTCAACTGCAGTGAGTCAACAAGTCAGCAGGTAGTGTTGCACATGATTGGTCGATAAATGTAGAATTGTTGTGCGTGTCTTGCGGGCCCACTTCACGTGTCAAGAGGTACTTAATACCAGGTGACTGCCTGTAGTACGTGCATGCACAAAGTCTTATCATCATCCCGCTCCCAGTTGTTAAGTTACTCAACAATTGTTCCAGCAATCAGGCAATGAATAAACAAGAATTATTGCATTATGTATTCATAATGCGGTGTTTCCCTGCCACAAATGGATTTAAAATTGATGAATAAGCTTCAAAACTGGATTTCCTGATGAATTTTGTGCTCAAAGAGTTTTTTTCCCGCGGATCTGCGATGTTGGTTACTAAGGTAACTAGGTAAGTTGCTATGGTATCCAAGGCAGTTGCTATGGTAACCAAGACAGTTGCTGTGGTAACCAAGACAGTTGCTGTGGTAACCAAGGCAGTTACATAGGAGTTCCTAGTTGGTTACCAAGTGCTTCAACTTTAATCGCATCTCAACTCGAGTCACTAGTGTGTTTCATGCTTGGAAGACGTTCTACCACTTCATAGCATGGCTGTAGGGCGCCCAAAGCGATCTCAGGTGATATTGGGAAGTGCTATTAGCGAGTAATTGTGCGCCACAATGTGTGTTAATCATTTCCTTTGTTAACTTAATCTGGACCTCTGCATTCGCACACAGAGTGTGCTATTCGGCCTAGAGTCAAGTTTGTATGAGTGCAAAAATGCGATATGAAAGTCCTGTCCCTCAGGGATAGAACTAAACGTCCATCCAGCCATGCCAGTCTTTCCCATTTTATATAGGGTTGACGAGGCCCTCAGACGGGATCTCCCCTGGGAAAGACACCCTAGACCATAGTACGTATTGTACGGGTGCAGTCCTACTGGTCAGTACCCTAGCCGAATCTTGTACGTCGATCTCACCGACAAAGACCCTCGCTGGGGTATTGTTTGGCAGCCAGTGGGATCGGAAGTGGGCGGCACCAAAGGATTTCCTTTGAATTGAATCAACGAAACGTGAGATAGAAAGTTTTATGAAGGAGCAGACTTGTTGTTAGGCGTTGTCCGTGACGGACGGACACATTTAGTTAACCCCACGATCTGCTGATTTCTAAACCCTGAATGATTCTTTTTAGCATGTGCGTGCTAAAAACATCATCCCGGGTGAAAATAGTTTGTCATATTTCATGACTTTCTTCGTACACGCTGTCAGAGCATTGGCCTGACCCATTCTCGGAGCGCGCGAGAACTGTGGTCAGAGCATTGGCCTGACAGCGTACACGCTACACAGTGCTCTGTTCTGTGCCCCTAACAAGTTCGGAGTGGGCTCAACAAGAGTAGGCAGTCTTTTGTGAGACAAGAAATAGTAGTATCCCAGGTAATTCATTCTATCTGATTGTCTCCTCTATAACACTATTATCGTTTAAAACGTCCTTACTACAAAGTCATCACTGTAAACTCAGCTGTTTTCATTTCACGTCATCGTCATTCATTTTAAACAAGTATACTACCTCATTTCAACATAAATATTAATAATAGTTGAGTTGCTCAACAAGACATAATGGGATAGCGTGCGTCAGTCGCGGTCAGACATACACCAATTACACAGTTAAAAGATCGTTTTCACGATTCGTGCATTTTCAGTTTAACGATATTTTAAGTGATATCATAGTCCTTTCCGCATTTGGAATCAATTAACTGTTATACTAATCAACTGCCCTAATTAACTGTACAGTCAGAACGGACCACTTGTAAACGAATGGGTATCCAGATCCTGCAAGTACTGCAGAAGGAACTATATCTTGATGGTTGATCGTTAGGCAAGAAAAAAGAAGGAAAATGCACTCCCTGTTTGTATTGACTATTGTTCATAGTATTTTTGGAAAACATGGCCGTTTGAGCAAGCTCTTGCTTCCCCTAAACGACTGATTTATATCTTCTCTAATCGTTTACTACTTCATATTATACTTCTTGTATTCAAAGTCGGATGTTTTGAAGTTGTCACCCCAAACAACTCGTATGAGTGTGATACTTATCGTTTTTGACCTGCACACCACACGCAATCATGTAATAGGCGCAAAAAAAACCAAGGGGGGGGGGTGAAAACTTCAAAAAAATCCGACTTTATACGTTTTCTTTTATCCTTTTTGTAAAATGTAAAATGAACAACTCTGACCATATTTTTGAGTAAGACCATAAGGGCAATGCTTTCTAGTTTTTAGCAGCTAACAGTCCTTTCTAAACAAGGTGTTATAATCCCGTTGTCCAGTCTCACGTTTGTGGCAGGTCAGTCCGAACACGCTCTAAGCAAGAGCCCCAGGAAAGATCAAAGGACGTGGCAAGGGTGGTACTAGAGATCATGCCACTCAGCTGGACTTGCACGTTTAATTTGACTGTTTTGGGATGCTGGAAAAGCGGCAACGTCCTATAGCTCTACGTGGAGTTACGACTGATCACGTTGCGATCCGTGACATCAAAGGAGCTAGAAAGGTCTTACTTTGTTATGCACGGTCTTACTAAGAATATTTTATGAACTTGGATGGAACACCATGGCTCAGGATAGAAACAATGAGCTTTGAATACCGGTACTAGCCCCTGACTGTTATCCAATTAACACCACCCATTCAGCATCATATCTGTATCATTGCAGCACGATTGATAACTGGGGAAGTATTGTTGTTGCGAAAGAGAGAAGAAGGAAATCGGGGGCTTTTATTGTTACAACACATTTTACTAATGGGATCTTGCATGATGAATTAACAGGGCCATGGACCTCTATCTCTCTATCTATCTATCTATCTATCTCTCTATCACTCCATCCATCCCCCGATCATCACAAAGCTATAGTTTCTGTGTGTTTCATGCTTCTTTCTCAGCAACAATATTTGTTCTGTCTCAACCATTACTGTAACTCCCTGGTTATAATAAGTGTTGTAGTCCTATAATATAATGGTCCCTAATTAACCTCCCAACCCAGCCATGCCCACGGGGAAGAGGCCAGGAAAAAAGAAGGGAGGTGGGAAGAAGAAGAAGAAACTCGTTCTCTCCACCATGGCTGCAGATTTCCCTCTGACCAGCGAGGAGAAGGCCACCATCAAATCTACCTACGATATCTTCGCAACTACATCAGGTCAGAGAGGGGTAGTGCTGTCGTCCCAATTACTCCCTTGTTATTGACTTTTACTTGAAAACCACCAGTCACCACGAGAAAAATAAACTGTTTTTATATATTTATTATTTACCAGCCCCCGTCCCACGGTTGGAGCGACGCACTCATGTCTCACAGTTCACACCCCTAAACTGACCTCACTCTAAGGTCGGTTGGACGGTGAAAAGATAGCGACGGTACTCCGGCTGATAGGGGGAGCACCAACAGAAGAAGAACTGGCTGGTATCTCCCTCCATTTCCCCCATGATTCTTACCTTTCTTTCGATGATTTCGTGGAACTAGTTGAAAACCACCGCAAGAGTCACGGCTTTATGGCGGAAGAACTACGGTAGGATCTTGTTACTCAACAAATCTATGATCCTCTTGATATCTCCTGGGTGGGAGAGTGGGTTACAAAATGATAGCTATGTTAAGATGTTACTATGATGAAACTGACAGCCTGCATGTTTCCTACAGGGAGGCATTTGCAGTGTTTGATATTGATGGTGATGGGGAGATTGATGCAACAGAGCTAGTTGACATCCTAACACAGGTACACAATATAGAACCTGTCAGAGAATTGGACTGATAGAACTTGGTATATTTCTTGGGTGCACGTCTAGATGGGTGCACACAGGTTACCTAAAGTACACTAATATTATTCCCTTCTTTCACTCTCTCTATAATTCAGTTGGTGTCCAAAAGCAGTTATCAGTGAAAATCAAATTGTGTATACAGAAATCATCGTACCCCCTACCTACTCATTAGCTAAAAGCACCTATTAAATACGGGTGTCGGGTGCCTTCTAGAATGAAATTATACATTAGTCTTTCCCAATCTTGTATCTATACATAGGAACCTTCCTCGCCTAGCTACGTCACTAGTACTACTTTCACTAGAAGTGGACTCTCCCAGCCCTACCCTCCTCCCAAACATTAGTATCTACAATATACCTGTCTGGCGGTGCTGACCCGATCTGAGCGCATCACAACGGGATCTGGCACCGCCAGACAGGTGTCTACCAACTTCCCCCTACTGATTGTAACTCAACAACCTACTGATATATATTTCAGGTAGGCGATCCATTGAGCCAGAGTGAAGCTGAGCAGTTAGTGAGAGAAAGTGATTTGGACGGGGATGGCAAGATCAATTATGTAGAGTTTGTAGCAATGACCGTGAGACCATGAACTGTCGTGAATAAAAACGGGGTCTGGCTCTACCTGTCAGAGCGTTGGCCTGACCTGGAGCTCCCAAGAACTGTGGTCAGAGCAATGGCCAGACAGCGCCAGACAGATGTACGAACAATAGTCAGCTACCAGTATACCAGCTGATACCTTTTCGGTAAGGTAGATATATCAATATTGACACTCAGCCTATATCCCGCCTATATTGAGGAAGCTGCGAGACATTTGGTTTAAACTTTGCATTGAGGAGGCTGAGTGAGAGAGAGAGAGAGAGAGAGAGAGAGAGAGAGAGAGAGAGAGAGAGAGAGAGAGAGAGAGAGAGAGAGAGAGAGAGTCGAGACTCGAGACGAGAGAGAGAGAGAGAGAGAGAGAGAGAGAGAGAGAGAGAGAGAGAGAGAGAGAGAGAGAGAGAGAGAGAGAGAGAGAGAGAGAGAAAGAGAGAGAGAGAGAGAGGGGGGGGGGGGGAGAGGAGAGAGAGAGAGAAAGAGAGAGATCCCTTTTCCAGACTGATTGAATTTTTACGTATTCCTTGCTAATTAACATTGACAAGATCTCAATCTATAACATGTGTTTTATCTCAATGTCTATACCACGGTTTGAAAGACAAACCATCTTCATGTCCTGCTGGCAGCTGATAGCAGGCCCCTCTCTCTTCAAGCTAATTAGTCCGCACTGGAATCCGGTTTCAGCTGCTGCCCCCGTTTCCGCTCAGAGATAGCGAGCAATGTATCTCACGTGACAAGCTCTCTGGTTAGAACTGACCAATCAGATGGTTTGATTGAGGTCACGTGACAGTTTACCCTCTCCGAGATATAGTGCAGGCACGTGACAAGACAGTGATTTCCCCCCGCACACACTCTGCTGCAGTTTTTGATTTGCATTTCCTGCCCCTTCCAATTATACATCATGGAACTACTACTTCGGCCTGGTGATGAGTTTTTGTCAATTTTCAACGGTGCAGTACCCCCACCCAACACATCAGCAGTGGACTCACCCCAGGTATTACTAATCCCATCTTCCTGTTTCCGCACAATGCCCCCTCTAATTTATCTCTGCAATACTGCTCCCTTTGATTAACTTCCGTCCAATCTGTAGTTGTGTACTGATCCCATTTTCCAAATTTCTAATGCCGTGTCATGTCCTGCAGTCAGCTAACTCAGCGCCTGGTGGTGGAGGCCCGGAGTACTTTCTCTTCCCCTCCGATCCGGTCCACCATGCTGCCTACTTCTCCTCCTTCCCTCCCTACCCTACCACACCGTGCACTCCGCTCAGCGCTCATGCTGATGTTCCTGAGTCCCCTTTTGATGCCTTCCACCATTACAGTTACTACACGTCCATCAAAGAGGAACCTGCTACCCCAGGTATGAGGGAGAAGGGGCTTCTGTGACTATAACTCTAGGTAAGAGAGAGATATGTAAATAATTGGGGTTCAGGGACTCATAAATTGGGGTTATAGGTATACCTACTCCAGGTGGGATAGAGAAGGAAATAGGGATACTAAAGTTTTCATTTTATGGGTTCTGGGGTGTGTTTTATGGTGTTAGGTTTTCCACCTAACTGTCTTCTATAATTCAATTGATGATGGATGGGTGTAAACCAATGAAATCATTAAACTGTCTTCTACACGCTGTGTGTGAAATTTGATCTTGTTGTTACACCCGGTCTGACCCATTTGCCCTCCTCTGTTGTTCTCTCTCTATCTTGAAGAAACTATGAAATAATTGATATCTGTAGTAGTAGATCAGTACTTTCTCGCAAACTTACCCGTTCTAGTAATGTTGCTTGTTCCCGATATCCCATAGCGGTCCCTTTCAGTTGCTTAGTTTGGATTGTCCATTGATTAATTACTACTTCCAGAAGTCTCGTTGTATTGATTAGACTGTTTTATTTATTACTAGTGGTTCTTTTAGTTACAGCTGTGGACATGCTTTTGGAGTGTTTACGGCTGCTTTTGGGAGGCGATAAAGGCGAGTATTAATTTTAGGTTTCAAGGCGACCTTTCACACTAAGATTGATTTGGGCGTGATACTAAGATTAATGTTGATTGTTGGTGTGAAACTAAGATGGGTTTATGGGTGGTGGAAATATCAAAATTGGGGGGTGGTTTCATACAACCAAACTAAAAGTGTAGATATCCAACTAACACCCCTCTCTTCTCTCTCCAGATCCCGAGATGATGGGGATGATGATGTCTCTACCCCTCCCTCCTCCTCCCCTGCCTCAAACCACCATCAGCACCTCTTCTGGAACCTCATCCACCTCCTCATCACCCTGGCCCATACCCTTTCCAGTACACGACCCAGACAACAACAGCAATAAGTTAATCCTGGAGGCAGAGGAGGCGTATAACAGGGGTGAGAATGGGAGGGTGTGTGAGATCCTGGCATCCAGAGAGTTTCATAAGACTCACCATGAGCAGCTCCAACACCTGTGGCTGGCTGCTGTCTATGCGAGAGGTAAATACGAATGCTACATTTATCTATTTCCCCGAGACTCACGTTCACTCTCTTTTTTGCTGCCGTCTAGTGTCTACCAATCTTACTCTAGAATCCCTTGCCCTATTCAGCAAACTAAGCTAACCACCCTGTTTCTACCCACACAGAAACGATTGTGAAGAACAAGCGTCTGACGGCGGTTGACAGATATCGACTTCGTAAGAGGAATCCCTTCCCCTTGACCATCTGGGAGGGAGAGAAGACGATATACTGCCTGAAAAAGAGCGCCAGGGACAACCTGACCAACTTCTTTGCCCAGAACCAGTACCCTTCACCCCAGGAGAAACGGCAGCTGGCCCACTCGTGTGAGTTGAGTTACGTTCAGATCTCCAACTGGTTCAAGAACAAGAGAATGAGAGAGAAGGAGTCCTTGAAGTTGGGAGACAGGAAGTCAAGACAGAAACAAAACCCACCCCACTGAGAGAGGTCGTGTGTTCTGCTAATTAGTAGTGTTTGATATATGCGAAATATGAAAAGCTGTACCTGAATTCAGTTGCCTGGGGTCAGAGAGAGATTGGAGCCATTAGTAGATACAGACATTCTTCTAGACAAGCTTGATGGATATTTGGTGTCTTGTGATTCGACTAGTCGACTAGTTGAGTGGTTTCAAGAATCTGAGTGAAGAGAGGTTGAACGTTAAATTATATTGATTTTTAATACTTCTTACGAATTGTGAATGATTGAATTTCTTTAACAACATACTGAAATGTCTGTGTTTCGTTACCTCTCCGACTATAAATGATAAATGTGATGGTGGTGAGAAGGATTGTTGAGCAGGGGGTTCTCTTGACTGTGACAAGGATGCCGTTTCCATGGTTACCGTGGTTGCAGTTTCTATGGTTACCAACCAGCTGGAACATTATCATGTTCATCTGCTATTGAGAGGGGGATAGTAGAGAAATAAACCATTGGTGGGGAGAGGATGTCATTTGTAAAGGAAGAAAACGAAAATAAATTACTCAATTGAATCTGTAAATAACAGGGTTGAAATGTAACACAGTAGTTCACATGTTACAAATATATGATGAATCACGTCCCTCTCTCTATCTCTCTATCTATCTCGCTCTATCTCTCAGCTCTCTCCCTCTCTATCTCTCTCTCTATATATATCTCTCTCTCTCTCCCTCTCTTTCTCCCTCTCGTTTTCTGTACTCAACTCAAAAACATGGCCATATATATTTTAGGATCTTTTATTTGGACAATATTTTAACGAACACTCCCTTTGTAGTTTGTACTAATAATAAATTGTAAAACGTGTGACCAGAACCCAGGCTCTCACTGTCAGAGCATTGGCCCAACAGGGCATTCATTATGTATATTCAATATAATATTGTTAGAGCCATCAGAGCTTACTTGTTTTGTACCACCATCCTCCTTCGATTCGTTTAGAATGAAATCGAAAGAGGGTGGAGTACAAATAAATCAGAGTGACCTTTTTTCAACACAGATAATACACGCAATGGGCGGGAAAAACAAAAACTGTGTCTTAGTTGAAGTTGTTGCAAGGTTAGACTTGTTAGACTAGGACATGCCCCTCTGCGATTATCCAACATAAGGTTTTGTTTGTGAATTTTCAAAGAAAAAGTAACATACAAGTCTAACTTTGCAACATTTTCAAAATATTGAATCATATATTGTTTGTACTGTTTGATTGACGTTCCACAAAAACTGGATCAGAAAAAATAGGTTGAAGAAATCACAGACCTCCAAATATGTAATATACATTTGCAATTGTAGAGCGAGACTTGCCACCGAGTGCCCCATTTGAAATTGAATAGGGGTTAGGTAGGAATTGGCAAGGCACGCCTAACAATACGGTTTATACCAAAACTAATATAATATGTTGTGGTAGATACTGAATATATGATAATTGATAAGTTTTGATGTTGATAAAACCAAGAAATTGCCACCTGCGCTCGCCAGCGCACTAGCAGTGATTTGGCATGGTAAAAATAGCTTTTGTTGTAACGTACACGGACGCTAACACGGGTTCAGGGTTGCCAAGGTTACTGCCACATTCAATAAACTCTCAAAAAGTATTCTCCTGACGTATGAGAATGTTGTTTATATGGTCACCATATTGTCCCACCAATTATATAATTCCAATTACCAATACATGGAAGAAATCCGCAGTAATTGGGTAGCTTGTATTATAACACTTGTGTATCAAAATAAGCTGTATATTACGTGTCGAAGAAATTAAATATTAACATAAATAGACTCTCAATTAATACAGGCCTGTTCAGAGTTGAGAAATAGAGAATCTATCAGGGTCGTATCATTAGTATGTCTCCATTGGTTTTGTAAAACTCAGAACTCCCTCTCTGTCGCTTCTCTCTATAAGTCTCAGTCTCTCTGTCGCTGTCTCTCTATAAGTCTCAGTCTCTCTGTCTCACTCCCTCTGTCTCTCTATCAGCCCTATCAGTCTCTGTCTCTGTCTCTGTCTCTCTCTCTCTGTCCTGTTCTCGATCGATATCTGTCGTCTGTCTGTGATTGTCTGTCTCTGGCAATTAACTCTCTCACATATCACCACATTACACTTCTGAAACACAACAAATCCTGCTCAGTGAACATCTTCAAATCTGGCACAAGTACAAGAGGCAATCTGTCTCCTCAACTCGCGGGAGATCCTCTTCTCCTCCTCAAGCCTCTTCTTCGTTCTGTCTAGCTGACTCTGGAGCTGTCTCACTATCACCTCAGCAGACTCGAGTGTGAGAGACCGAGACATCCGAAACACTGGATTCCAGAGGAGCTCACCCGCCCGGGGTCTCATGGTCTCGTCAGGGTCCGTCATTTCACGGACAATCCGAGCGATATCAGGGAATTTCTTCTCCAACATTTCAGGTAGAACACCGTCCCTGACACCCTGGAGGCTCTCACTTCTCTCCATATTGGTATCGAATACACAGAACATCTCGCATAGCACAACACCTGCCGAGTAGATATCTGATGAACAGTCGTATTCTCTTCTCCGAGTACCCTTTGGGAGGGGCGAACTGATCTCAGGAGCGGAGTAGAGATATGTCCCGATTGAGCCGGTTAGGTCACTCTGAAACAACTCAAAAATAGCATCTCCACCACCGACACCACCCGTCTTAGCTGCATCAGAATCGTGCTGGGGATGGTACCGAGCTAGTCCCGACATCACCGATTTTTAGAGTGTTTTTATCAACAAACAAGTTACTAGGTTTCAAGATCTCTGTGGATGATATTTTGAGAATGAAGGTAGTCCAGGCCAGCAAAGAGATCCCTCATCATCTTCATGTTCTCACCCACATTCACCCTCGTCCTACCCTTTAACTTCTCTGCCAGATCCACCTCACAGCACTGCATCTGTAATGTGCAGCACCAGACCACAACGGGGAGGCTTCCTGGTATTGTAGGGTTCCAGCTGTCCGTTATTGTTGTTAGAGGAGGACAAGCCAGCCGTTACTCTCCGGAGCGGAGGAGGAGTAATGGACCTTATCAGATCTACTGAGAGACAGACTGCAGTGTTCCTTGTTATTGATTGACGTCGAGCTGTTCTCAAACACGATATCCAGATCATCATCATCAGTCGTGTCAGGTTTGTAATCCTCCAACACCCCCGATTTGTTGTTGTCCACCTCCTCAATCTGATCTACCTCCTTGATCCAAGTTGACCGGCGCCGTTTGTTCTGGGGTGCAGTGAACCCAGCCTCCCACCAGCAGTTGTGGTATCTGACAATATTGGGATGGATCAGATTAGCAAGGATCTTCACCTCACGCACAGCGTTACAAGCTGGCTTCATGTCCCGGAGGGGAACACGCTTTATTGCATATGTTTTCCCGTCAATATTGTGTTGAGCCTTGAACACCTCCCCGAACCCTCCAGTGCCAAGTTTTTGAATCACCTTGAAGTCCAGCCCGAACCGAGGGATGTTGGGGAGGACATCATAGAAGACCTTCTTGCCAACCCCACCACCCGAATCAGATTTAACATCCTTCCTACTCTTGGTATGGAGTCGGAGGAGGGCATTCTGATCACCCCTACTGAAGTGATTGCTTGTCTCCCCCGTTATCTGGGAGATGAGGAGTTTGAATTGTTTCCGTACCCCCGTCAGATCCCTCTCATAAACCCGCACTAGGTGCTCCGGGATGAGCTTCCGGCGGACCAAGTGCCCGAGCAGGTAGGTTGCTGCCCGGGTGGGTTCATTGGGCTCAATGAAGGAACTGAGCTGGTGAACCAGAGCAAGTATCAGGTAGGAATCGGTGGTCTTCTTGTCGATCGAGAGGGAGAGAGAGAAATCAACACCATCACTGGAGCTCACCATGGCACCGTCCTCGTTGAGGCTGACGGCACTGGTGGATTCCTCCCCACTTGACAACCCTCTGCCTACCTTCATCACTATAAAGGAACGGGTTAGTACTTGGGAGAGGGGTAGCTATAAAACAAGGAACGGGTTAGGGGAGAGGGGACTGGGGGTAGTTTTTAGATACAAAAACAAGGGCAGGAGCGGGTTAGCGTTTGAGAGGATGTGATTTTCATTTCCATACCATAAATTAATCCAAAAAAGGAAATATAAGTTTTATTGAGTTATTTATGGTTGTTAGGCAATGCTGTAATACAGGGTGTTCATATGGGATCTTTACAAGCGTTGGGCTTCACCCAGAAAAAAGTTGACAAAATTAGCTTATGAAACTTCATACTTGGACTATTCTATACCCTCATTCAAGGTTCCTGGTGTTTTCGGACCTCTAATACCCCTGGAAGTGTGTTTTTGGCATCAAAACTACCAGAAGGAATTTTTTGCTGGTGCTGAGACTTTGCTAAAATGTTTTTTAGACATTTTCTATGTCAATTTCAAAGTTTCATGAAGATCGGAGGTGGTTTTCGGGCTCCACGTTCCATCTAAAGTGGCCAGGTAGGCCAAAAAACAGCTCAAAAAGCCCTAAAATGGACATTTTTGACCACACAGACCAAACGCGGCAAAATAAGGCAATTTAAACTAGGTAAAATGTTGTTTAGACTATTTTGAAGGTGTGGTCAAAATTTCAGCGCAAACGATTGACAGGTTATGAAATGGTGGCCGGAACAAGAAAGCTGAGACAAGGGGGTTAAACACAACAACAACAACTGCAATGAACTGAGTGTGTGTACTGCACACTCAGAACTGTTGCAGAGGACAGTTTCTTATCTCTATTTTCAAGAGGGGTGTGTCGCCCTTCTTTCACTGTCAAACTCTCTTCCTATTTCGTCCTCTTTTTCCTTCTTTATCATTGATGATGTGTGTGTCTGTGTGAGAGAGAGAGAGAGAGAGAGAGGAAGAGAGAGAGAGAGAGAGAGAGGGAGAGAGTGTGTGTGTGAGAGAGAGGGGGGTGGAGAGAGAGGGAGAGAGATAGAGAGAGAGATTTGAACTGAAATGTGTAACAAAACTAACACATCTTTCTTAATTCAGGGTCGTGTTTGTTATTCTCTCGGTTCCCTGGAAGTCTGCCAAAAGAAGAGAAGGTAAAGATAGACTAAGTTATTTTATTTACCAATTTGTCACCAATTAATTCTCTACCAAAATTTCGGATGAGTTAGCCTACAGTTTCTGTTACACAACAATACGGTTTAACAGAAACTGGAGTTTCCAGCAAACACCACGGGGAGGTTCATCCTTGTTTGCCATGTGTCCTTTGCGATCAAACTCAAGGACGTCAGAAAAGTGTCAGAATCATAGTGTGTTGGTGTGGAGCTGTTCACAGGTGCTGCTGGATATGGCCACCCTGGTGCTGTTGAAGAAGTTGCATCCTCCTCTCCTTCTCAGTTACACAAGTTCTCCACAGAAGATCTTGAGAGATCCCGGCCAGAACAGCCTCAACTCTCTGCTCCAGAACAGGTATGCTGGGATGGGGCTCCAACTTCCTCAGCTCCATCTTGAGATAGCCCCATAAGAAGAAATCACAGGGAGTAAGGTCAGGTGATCGAGGAGGCCAGTGGTTAGCCAATCCTCTTCCAATAGTCCTACCTCCTTGAAAAATTATCGTCTGGTTCAGGTAGTCCCGGACAATGGTTCTGTAGTGGGGAGATGCTCCGTCCTGCATGAACCACTGTGAAAATGGATCCAAGTTCTTCACTGTACAGATGTCATAGAGCTCCTTGATAAAGTAGCTCTTCAGCATGTGAAGGTAGCGAACTCCATCCACAGTCACGGGCAAGCCTCTTGCATCCTTAAAAAAGTAGGGACCAATTAAACCATTTGCCGACATGGCCACCCAAATGCTGGTCGTCTTCGCAGGGTGGAGAGCTTGCTGGTTAATAAGATCATCAGGTCTCTCACAAGACCAGTACCTCTCGTTCTGTGAGTTAACCTTCCCACAAATCTGTACATAGGCCTCATCTGTGTACCATATGTTCTCCAAGAAGTCCTGGTTATGGGAACGGGAGAGAAACCAATTAGAGTAGGCCAACCGAGCTGGAGGGTCCCGGGGATAAAGTTTCTGGACGGTCATGATCTTGTAGGGGAACTTCTCCAGGTCTTTCCGAAGGACATGCCAGGCTTGCCCAGTACTGCACTCTGCCTTAGCAGCAACTGTCCGGATGGACGCCCTGGGGTATTGATCACTCACCTCCTGAACCCTGGTGAGGATGTCGATATCACGGGCTGATCCTTTATAGTTAGCGTCCAGAGAGAACGTGGCATTAAAATTCCTGACAGTAGAAAGGCAGGTAGGGCGAGATGGAGGTGGGCGGTACAATTGGGGCTGTGTCGGGTCAAAAAACGTCTGTCTCCACGCAGTTCCAAATGATCGGTAGAGGCTAGGAGGGGGAGCAATCCCCGCATTGGCAGAAAACTGTGCTGCCGTAAAAAAGTCATAAATGAACTTCCTCTCTTCGCGAGTGAGTGTCTTGTTCTTGTTGTTGTTGTTGTTGTTGTTCATTAGTGGTGTTGTGTAAGTTGCAGTAGGCGGTGTTTTCGGTTTGCTGTGACCCCTTTATACCCGCAAACGGTGGGAATTTCCCAGTACTTATCACTGAACGCTGATAAACCCTGGGAAATACCCACTGATTTTAGGGTTTATCACGTATTGTGCACGGTGATAAACTCTGGAAATGATCACAACTGTGGTGCAACATCTGCTATAACAGCCAGTTTCTGTTAAACCGTATTGTTGTGTAACAGAAACTGTAGGCTAACTCATCCGAAATTTTGGTAGAGAATTAATTGGTGACAAATTGGTTAATAAAATAACTTAGTCTATCTTTACCTTCTCTTCTTTTGGCAGACTTCCAGGGAACCGAGAGAATAACAAACACGACCCTGAATTAAGAAAGATGTGTTAGTTTTGTTACACATTTCAGTTCAAATCTCTCTCTCTCTATCTCTCTCCCTCTCTCTCCACCCCCTCTCTCACACACACACACACTCTCCCTCTCTCTCTCTCTCTCTCTCTCTCTCACACACACACACACACACACACACACACACACACACACACTCTCTCTCTCTCTCTATCTCTCTCTCTCTCTTCTCCCTCCCTCTCTCTCTCTCTCTCTCTCTCTCTCTCTCTCTCTCTCTCTCTCTCTCTATCTCCCTCTCTCTCTCTCTCTCTCTCTCTCTCTCTCTCTCTCACACACACAGACACACACATCATCAATGATAAAGAAGGAAAAAGAGGACGAAATAGGAAGAGAGTTTGACAGTGAAAGAAGGGTGACACACCCCTCTTGAAAATAGAGATAAGAAACTGTCCTCTGCAACAGTTCTGAGTGTGCACACACACTCAGTTCATTGCAGTTGTTGTTGTTGTGTTTAACCCCCTTGTCTCAGCTTTCTTGTTCCGGCCACCATTTCATAACCTGTCAATCGTTTGAGCTGAAATTTTGACCACACCTTCAAAATAGTCTAAACAACATTTTACCTAGTTTAAATTGCCTTATTTTGCCGCGTTTGGTCTGTGTGGTCAAAAATGTCCATTTTAGGGCTTTTTGAGCTGTTTTTTGGCCTACCTGGCCACTTTAGATGGAACGTGGAGCCCGGAAACCACCTCCGATCTTCATGAAACTTTGAAATTGACATAGAAAATGTCTAAAAAACATTTTAGCAAAGTCTCAGCACCAGCAAAAAATTCCTTCTGGTAGTTTTGATGCCAAAAAGACACTTCCAGGGGTATTAGAGGTCCGAAAACACCAGGAACCTTGAATGAGGGTATAGAATAGTCCAAGTATGAAGTTTCATAAGCTAATTTTGTCAACTTTTTTCTGGGTGAAGCCCAACGCTTGTAAAGATCCCATATGAACACCCTGTATAAAGCTAACTAGTTACCAACTACGGTTAACGGTAATGAAGAGTAGTGGCTAATAATAGGAAAAGGCTTCATTTGGAGTATACTGCTTCAAGCAGCTAGGGAACGCAAACAAAGCCTGGGGGACAAAGACATGCTGCATGTATTATGCGACGTTCATTCAACATAATATCCACATGTATGCTAAAGGAGTTGAGAGAGAGAGAGAGAGAGAGAGAGAGAGAGAGAGAGAGAGAGAGAGAGAGAGAGAGAGTGTGTGTGTGTCTGTGTGTGAGAGAGAGAGGAAGATAAAGATAGAAATTGCATGTCTGATGTCTGTGATCCGTATGCTATGTGTTGAAGGTATATGAGAGACAGAAGGAAATAAACCACACATATATTACATGGTAGACAGTGTGAGTAGATGTAAAACCTATTCTTCCTACACATACACCTCTCACTACACACGACGGCTGGGTTACAAAAAAGAATAAGGAAACCAACAGTCTAAACGTCGCAGAGTTGCACACGTGAAATAATACTACTGAGTCCACCCCGAAGTATTGTTAACGTGAAATCCAAACAAATCCTCCAAGATCAAGGTATTGGATACTACTGAGTTCTTTATATAGCGTGTATATGAGGTTGGAGAATGGCTATATGTTACCATGGCAACAGAGGCCACAGCAAAAAACAAAGTACGCTGTTAATTAATGTAATGACTGGTTATTTGGCTCACACTCACACACATATGAAAGTAGAGAGAGAGAGAGAGAGAGAGAGAGAGAGAGAGAGAGAAGAGGGAGAGAGAGATAAATAAAGCGAGGTAGAGAAAGATGCAAGCTAATGCTATAAGTCACGCTAAACGTTTTGTGGAAGCTTTTGCACACTATAAACACATTATAAACGCTACACAAAACATACATGGGGTGTGAGGTAACGGGAGAAGTATAATGGTTGCATTACTGTTTGTGAGAAACCAACAAGGGAGAGAGAGAGAGAGAGAGAGAGAGAGAGAGAGAGAGAGAGAGAGATAGAGAGCTGAGACTTGAGAGACATAGTGCACTACTTGAGATCAAAGTGGCTGCAAGATACCATGCTTCTCGAAAAGGCTGGCGGTAGGGCGCGTTCTACCCACTGCTAAAATGTTGAACTTTCATCACTGCGCGCGCCCGTAAACTAGCGATAGGGGCGACACAGAGGTGCGCTTTTAGAGAGTGGAGCAGTGGGAGACAGTGAAAGTAAGAGCCAAGAGGTCTCAGTGTAAGGGACAGGAAAGGGGGTGCTAAACGGTTACATACACACGGAAAGTACACTGGAAAACAAACAGTAAATAACAAGTAAAATAGCAGCAACCTGGATCAAGGGAATGTCTCAACAGGGGCACTACAACATCAGATAAACTTATCTGCAAGCGTGCAACGAAGAGCCAGGCTCTTACAGCATATATACTCCAAACAATTTTATATCCGATAGGGCTCACAATTTGTTGCATCTCTCTTATCGCCCCAGCAACAGTAATCTATAATAAACGCAGGAGAGAAAGGGGCAGAGGGGTCAGGGGACATAAGGAAAATCACTGAGCAGAAAGCACATGACCTATCGAGAGGGCATACGCTATCATCAGAACTAGTACAGTAAACAATTGCAGAAAGGATTTTTACTCTAGAGCCCCTATATTGTATATTTTTGCAATTTTCAATGACATAAAGCACGGGTTTTGACGAGGAAAGAGCACCCTTACCCAGCTTATTGACCATTTTGATGTCCTTCCTAGAAAGTAGCGTCCCGAGACTATTAGAGAGTAACTGTGGATGGCTGCCTGTCTGAAGCAGTATTGGTCATATCCGGAGTACCTCAGGGATCCGTGTTGGGACCGTTTATGTTCTTGCTGTTCATAAACGACATACCATCATTAGTGCCCGGAATTACACTGAGATTTTTTGCTGACGACACGAGAATTCTGAAGATTATCGGTGGAGAAGATGACATACTAAGAGATTTGGACGGTGTAACAACATGAAGCTACATGCAGATAATTTGAGTATAAGCTTCGTGGACTCACACGGGATTCTCTCTCCCAGCCACTTCCATTGACCCAAATTCTACTTGCTTTCAAAACTGTAATCTTGGAACCAAGCCTATCAGTTAAAGATCTCGGAGTGCTGGTTCAAGCCGATTTTGATTGGGGGGGGGGCACATAAGGACGATTGCCGAGAGCGGACGCCGCAAAGCATCTTGGCTCCTGAGTGTCTTCATAAACGGGACAGAGAAGCTATGATAACCTTGTAAAGAGTATGGTCAGGAGCCTGCTCGAGTACTGTTGCCCTCTCTGGAGTCCGACTAATCTAAGGGATATCGAGCTACTGTGTGCACTATGCAGCGTTCCTTTACCAGAAGTATGTGTAAGGGAATGACCTACTGGCAGCGGCTGTAATATCTTCGGATCAGTTCCCCTACAACTCAGGAGAGAGCGTTATATTACTCAACATATGTCGAAGATGCTTCATGGCCACATCTCCAATGTTATTGGAGTACAGTTAACCTGGTGGCCGGCTGGGAACCACAGCTGTGGTTCCAAAAATCGTGACAAACTCTCTAGCGGCAGCACAGACCGCATGTGATGAATCTTTCGCTGTGGAAATTAACCAAATCACTGAGTTCCAGCTTTTCAAAACTTAGCTATCAAGATTTCTGGACGCGATCCCAGATCAACCTACAGTCACTGGGTATAACTTCAAAAGCTTCATAAATAACTTCAATGAAAAACACACGGTTTCAGTGTCCTTTAACAAATCCCCCTCTCAACTCTTACTTCCAGCACCGAATCCAGGATTGAATTAGTGTTCTGAGTAGGATACCCGGCCACGGGAGGACAGTCCGAGGAGATCAATAAACCAATTCTTTTCACATGAGGAGTTGCAGCAAGCGATACCCCGATCGGACGAGCAGTAGCCGGTGAATGCCACAGAAGTAACACAAGTAAGTAAATAAGTAAAATCAGCCTACGATATTAAATACACAGACAATTTCTATTTTCTAAAGTGTAAAAAAGTCGGTCAGCCAATTTCAGTTATTCTCTCGCGGAGTCAAAGCGAAAAAAACTTGACCTTGACAATCAAATAAGCTCTGGTATGCTTTATGAAATGTTAATCAATATCGTCGACGGCCCCAAAAGGCCAGGAAATTCGGTTTTGCTAAATGAAATAAGGAACCATAATAAAGTTCAAGAGCCTCCAAGAGCACCCAAGAGCGCACCCGATCGAAGAGAGACCACACCTGAGAGCGCACCACATCCAAAAGAGACCACATCCAAGAGCGCACCACCTCCAGAAGACACCACTTTAAGAGCGCACCACATCAAAGAGAGCTCCCCATCCAGAAGATACCACGCGCAGGGGACACCACACGCAGAAGAGACCAGCGCGGCGTTGTATTTGCGCGTGCGGTCTCTTCTGCGCGTGGTGTCCCCTGCGCGCGGTATCTTCTGGATGGGGAGCTCTCTTTGATGTGGTGCGCTCTTGGAGTGGTGTCTTTTGGAGGTGGTACGCTCTTGGATGGGGTGCGCTCCTGAACTTTATTATGGTTCCTTATAAACGCTTAAAACGGCCATCTTGGAAATTTGGCCCGCCCGAGCTGGAAAATCTGTGCTTTGCACGCGCGCGTTTGTCACGCGCATTTGTTGCGCCGCGCAATCATAAAATTTCTCCACACACTTTATATATTATATATATTACTTGAGCGATTGTGTTTGGCGTTGTTCCCCCTTACTCACAGTTTTCTCCCTTAGTGAGTGGGCACCGTGCCAACCCACTGGAACCAGCAACTGGAACTAGCAGTTTGAAGGGGCCAGGGATTCTTCATTTCAGATTTCAATGATTTTGTCAATGTCTGTATGGCGGCGCCATACCCCATTTGATTCTCAAATCAACAGTGCGCTCAGATGGCCTGGGTCGCGGCGCCAGACAGGTCAATGTTATGTCTGAGATAAAGCTCACGCTGACACACGAACTACAAGTGAATATGTGACAATGGCACCAATGATTCAGGTCGGTTCGTATTTACTTTGATTGTGATTTTATGACGTACGTGCAGTTTACATGACATATACTCCACATTGTCATTAGCTCTTGTGAGAGTGATTAAATTGTCTCACAGAGTCTCAGTCTCACAGTCCAAGTAGTGTATCAAGCTGTTCAATCAGTTAAATCTCACTACGGTCTTCCAACACACATATATATTGTCCCCCGCGAAGAGAGAATACACCACTCACTGGTCCTCTTAAAAGTCACGTGACTGCTCGGAGAAACAATTAACCAATCAGAAACCACATTGATGGTCATGTGACCCCTAGGGAATATTCATAGAGAGAGAAACGTCATAACCTAATCCCTGCTCACACGGCGGGAGCTTGTTGTATATGCCTGATGAGAGTCTCAAAAACGATTATCTGATTACAAAAACTGTTTCTGTCGCAGTCACAGTATCACAGCTGTGAGGAGTTGTTGTTGTTGTGAGATTGTATGAGGTTTTGTGAATTCTCCTACCAGACAGCCCGATACGCTAGCGAGCTATGTGCCAGGAGGAGCCCCAGATCCCAAGATAAGACCCCCAAATGGTGGAGCATGGATCAGGTACGTCTACTTTTTCGACTACTTTGAGTGGCTCACATCACAGCGCTCTGTGGGGGTTCGGTAGATCAACTATTTGTTCCAAATTGGAAATTGTTCCATGATCTCTCAACATTCTAGTGTTTAATATGTTTCACTGTTCAGGAGGCGGGGTTGGGGGATGCAGTAAAGAGGGCGATGAGAGTGGAGGCTAGTAAGATGTTTGATGAAATAAAAGTTCCAGAACTACCTCGGATTAGGAAAGAGGTGAAGTTGTTCAGTGTGTGTGTCCCCGCTGTCAGGACAATGCTCTGACAGTTCCCGGCCCAGGGGGACACTATGTAAAGGAGTTACAAGGACTGTTTGTCTGTCGATTGTAGTTTCTGTCACCTCTTCTCACTCTAACCCCCTCACACAGATACAGAGGGTGGAACGAACAGTTAGTCGTGTTCACAAGTTTACAACTACAAAACAGCTCAGAGAACGATTCGACTCCAAACTACCCCCACTCGCCCGAACAGCGCCTGCAGCCACTACCAGATCTTCAAATAAAATACACACATCATAACGGAGAAAATGAACTGCAAATGACTGTCCACTATGTTGTATATATTAAAATAAAATAACCTGAAATTTGTGTAAAAAAGAGTACCGCCGCTGCACAATTATCTCTGACAGTTACAGCACGTTTCATCTTTGGAGGGACCTCATATACCACTCTCTCTCTCAGCACTTTCTCTTGGCAACAATTAACAAAAACAGCTCCACCACATCAATTATAGACCCATTCGGGGGGTTATTACAGCTGACTCAATAGGCCTGTGTTTCTCTCTTCCAAAACAGTTTCCAAAATACCAAGAGTTCTGTAACATTTAACATTTAAACACGGCCACCACATACTACTGTTCTGAATTAACACATATAGTTATATGCAGCTATATTATAAAAGAAATCCGCTGCTTCTGTCACGAAACACTTGTAATAATCTCGGTTAGATTTTTCATGTCTATCACTTGTCAATCTTTGAATAAATCTGCACAAAAAATTATGAATCCTCCCCCCTCTCTCAGATTGTCCATATTTATGAATTACATGTTTTGCAAATTTACTGCCTCTCAAGTTATCACGACTCAACACACGGCTGCAAAGTTATCACGACACTCGGCCGCAAAGTTATTCTCGTGTTATGACTCGATTAGGTTAACCTCTGAGTCAGCCCCATTTTCAGTGAGGACAAGTTCCTCCATTTTACCGTTAGTCTCCTCGTGAGGTGCGGGGGCTTCCTCCTCACTGGTCTCTTCCACTGCAGTGGAGGCAGCAACAACTGGAACTGCTGCCATGGACTTAGTTAGTTCCTCACCGATGAGATGATCATCTGATACAAGGGGCGGGGTTAATATTAGATCAGTGTGTTCAACAATTTGTTTTGTTCAAACCCGGGGCGCGGCGAAAGAGGGTGTAGCTAGGCATGGATACAAGTGATAACATATAGCAGAACACGGATGCTATTACCACCATGCTATTGAGTATTGTTACCAATCATCTGACCTAGTGAGGGTACTACCCAATAACCTACTGTAAATATGGAGGATGGCCTCGCAGGTGAATTTGAAGAGAGGGAAGGCTTGGAGGAGCCTGGGTCGCTGGTCCCTCATACTGGTGACGAGGTCTAGAGGGTAGATACCCGCTGTTTTCGAGGTGATGAGATGCAGGGCTGCCTCCAGAAGTAACACCACACCCGTCCTACCTATACCAGCACTGAGATGGGAGGTGTTAGTAAGTTCAAGATTCAAGATGCAATGTCTCTGGCGGAGGGATCAAGATTTGAATCGACCTTTTCTCCCATTACACGGGTAGGGAGGTCTACTATTTACCTGCAATGTACAAGAACAGGGCTATCATTGACGACCTGATTAGCCCTCCTCTCTCTAACCGTCCTTACAAACCCTACCAGGGCGTCCGGGGTGTCTGGGTTGCCATGATGAGGCCAGGCACAAAACTGCAGGTGGGTCACCTCCAGCTCCGTCTCGTCTTTCCTGACCTGGAAGCGCCTCTCCACACCCCCGGGTATCTCAGTTTCAGCGGTACATGTCACCTCAACACCTCGGTAGGAGGATGTCTTGGAGAGGACGGGCCAGTATTGGGTACACTTTATACTCTTCTTCTCAATACACTCTGTCACCATCACCATCAGAGACACCTAGAGGAGGAGAAGGGCTGTTAGTTGGATAGATTTGTAGAATGAATTATAACACCCAATCCTAGCTTTTCTGTTAGTATTGTACGAGATCTACATGGATCCCTGAACTAATCCCTGAATGACCACTGAACTAATCTCTCAACTAACCTCTTCCTCCCAGACCATCTGCCAGAGGTCGTTGATGGTAGTTGCCATGGGACCCTGGGTTGTTATGTAGTTGAGAGTTGTATCACTGCCCACTGGGATATCAACATAACTAGCGTTAACGTAGTCGCTACATCCATCCGGCTCCTGAAGCCTCACTCTTGTCGTGTCATCTGTGGAAAGATGAAGTGTAATGGCGGGGGAGGGGGGCTTTGTAGCCTCATATTCTTCGAGATAAGCAATATTTGTCGAATGAAAGGAAAAACTGGGTGTGGAGGTACCCCTCTAAAATGTGTGTAAAACTTACAGGGAAGGATATCTCGGAATCTATTTTTGCTGTGATTCTCTTCCATCTTTCCAGCTACCATGGTGAGGCCAGGGGTTTCAATTTCAATAGAAGTAAACTTGGAGCTCAGGGATCCATCTTGGAGACTCTGTAGGGGTGAGGATAATATTGAATATTAACAGTAACGAAAGAAATGAGCAATGTTAATAAGCTCCCCAAAATATTGGATAGAGCACTCTCCACAATACAGATACTCAGTTAACTAGTATGTATAATTGAGCACACTCATACCTTCTGTAAGATAGACATGGATCGATCTAGCAGGTTCGATGTTTCAGTGGTCATCTTGGGTAGATCCGGTAGCTCATACTCCTTCTCATCCTCCACATTGTCCATCCGGAACTCCCCTCCTAGGCCATCAGAGGAGCCATTGGGTTTCCTGACCACCATGGTAAGATGTCCATATTGGGCTGCACTAGTCTTGATCATGCTCACTATCTGGCTGTGTGCCAGGGTATTAACTGCCGTCCCGTTAATATTAACCACCTGATCCAGTTCCTCAAGGGCAGGGATGGCAGCCCCGGCTGGGGAACCTGCTGCCACGTTAGTCACCTTTACTGGTAGGGTCTGGTCCACACCACCCTTTATGTTGAACCCAAACTTGCCCGCTGCATCAGGCAATATCTTGATCTCTATCGTTCCCTCTTCACCACCTGTCACTGAAAGGGAGAGATGGTCAGACATTATTAGACACCCCTAATAGAAACCCCTCTCTAACATCAGAGGAATATAAAACTACAATTATCTCGATACACATACCGGAGGGAGGGTTGCTGGTGTTTAGAGTGCTGTCCAGATTCTCCTGTATAATCCCTGTTTGAGTATCATACTCAAGGCCTGTAGCTGAACCAGGTGACTTGGGTGTCCCCGGGGTGCTGGGGGGTTCCGGGGATGTCAGCTTCGTCCTATGATTGAGGGGATGATGTGTCATTAACTCTGTTATAACTGTTTTTCTCCGGTATTCCAGCCCATTCGCCCACAACAACAACAGACTTTGTAACAACAATGAAGGGCTGTGTACAAAACTTACGGAGTAACAAATCCTGCGTTAGAGGAAGGTGTAGCACTCTTTACAGGGGTGTCTTTAAAGAATGTCCTACCCTGGGCAGCAGGACTATCCCGGGCTTTCCGGGGATTCCTCTTACTGGGGGTCCGCTCAAAGTTGAAATTAGCCCTGTTCACGTAGTTGTTATAGTCGTCCTTAGCCTGCCGCTGTGTCCTACCCTGGAAGTGATATTTGCTGCCCAGTCGGAGGACACCTCGGGTCTGGATCTCTCGGGGATTATTCAACCTGAAACAGGGGGTGACAGATAGAACTTGGGCTAATTAGAATGGTAAATTAATGAATGATTAATTCATAACCAATTAACTACCTGAAGAAAGAATGGTATTCAACACATCGCTTCCACACATTTTTACACGCCCTGTATGGCACTATCTTGAATCCAATAATGTTGGAGTGGTATTTCTCATTATCATCGGTTTTAATATGAATGTAGAAACGCTTCTTCTTGAATGAAATCTTTGTGATCTTCGCCCTGGAAAGATAAATGAAATTGAAATCAGGAAAATTAACAATGGTGAGTGGACTACTACCACTAAGTTGGTCGCTACCCCTCTCTTTAGACTTACCAAGAGAATGAGTTGATTCGGTTTTCTTTCAGGAACACAAGGATTCCACTAGCCATGACTCCCAATTGCAGGGGTATACTCTCCTGATCTATAGCTTGGTGAAACTCTACCCCGTATGTCTGGAGTCGTTTAGCGATTTCTAGGAACTTGCACTCTGCCTCCAGGGCAGTAAGACCCTGATTAGCACGGTGTGCCTCCGATATCTTCTGCTCCTGGGCCTCGGTCTAATGAAAAGGAGATATTCAATGAATGAGCGAGATATTCTAGTAAACAAGGACAGAAAGTAGAGTATTGTCTATATCAACTACACTTTCTTCTTCTTCTAGAGGGTGCCTGGGATATATCAACTTTACCTGTGACTGAAGTAGTTTCAATTCTGCCACATAACCATGAGTATGAATGTCCGGATTGTAGTCGCCCATCTCGGCCTGGACAGTGCAACCAGCAAGTTCGGCTGCTGTGGCGATGGGGCATTGTAACTTCCCCAACATTAGATCTCTCCGCAGCTGCACATAGTACAGGTACCTAGATAGAGGGGTGTTATAGTTGGAATACAAGGGTGTGGGTTCAATGGATAGATAAAATACAGTAACCTCTGTCTTGTTATAGTTGGAATACAAGGGTGTGGGTTCAATGGATAGATAAAATACAGTAACCTCTGTCTTGTTATAGTACACGACTGCATCTTCTCGCATGCCTGGTTCGGAGAGTGCGAGTTGAGACAATCCATGTCTGATAATCATATGCATGATATTATCATATGAATTATGAATGATGATATGAATGATGAAGACCCTATCCCTTCATTCCCATATACGCGCAATGTCAGTGCTGACAACACCAACTCTGGACATTAGAAAGTCGCGCGGCGCACAACTTCAGTAAAGCTCCCCCTCCCAGTTTCACCTCTGAGATTGGCGACTGCAGTACCACCGGGATCACAGAGCGAGTTAGAGAGATGATCTATCTCTATTATAATTTGGAGATGAACGACGTCGAAGTGATGGCCGTTCGTTAGGCGGTATCTAAGCGACAGACTGCTCCTTCATAAAACACTTTATATGACGAAAGCTGTAAAGCTGTTATTCACACTTTTTGAACTTCCAGTGGAGGTTTGTTAATATTTTCGAATGACTTCTAACATGGCAGTTCCCATAGTTACCGATTCAGTTGCCATGGCAACCGTGTTATTGACGTGGAAAGGGGCGAAAAGAACCACCCGGCGAAGCCGGGTGGGTTATCTAAAAGCCCTTACTTGAGGCGCACCCAATGGGTGCGCTAGTCTCTATTATAATTTTTTGGAAAAACAATTAAAAATATATACACAATGGTATTTACAATGGCAATTTACAATTTTATATTATTAAAAGCATAGGTAAAATCATCAACATTATAATCTTTCATTGTCCTGCTGTTTCTTGACCCACGTATACATAAAAGGCTCAATTTTAAAATGATAAAGGAGAGTCTCACTCTTAAAAAGCTAATAACGTCATTAAAATTCTCATTCTTCTTATTACAAATCTTGTTACATAAAAGTTTTAAAAAAGTCTTGCATTCAGGTCCATAGCCTCCTGTTATTGAAAAAATTAAAGGGGTAAAAGTGCCTCTTTCGACATTTAAAATTCTCTCATTATATTTACACCTTTTCTTAGATTCAAGATATGTAAAAACCTTCTTTGCACTTTTACATTTAGTTATGTAGCTTTTAGAGTTCGGATTAATAAGCTGCACATCAAAAAATGCATTCTGTCCATCACGATAAAATCCGTGAGCCTTAATGTCAGGTTTCGCCGAATCTTCCGTCGCCGTTGTCCTTGTGGTGAAACTTTCTCCATCAACAGCTTGAAGGTCCGGCTCCCTCTCTACGTCATTGCACACGGTTGTAAGTTGGTCAGCTAAGAGGTTGCACAACTTGTTGTGCCTGTAGATTACATACCCTCCTCTACCACAATTGATTAAATGGGTAGGCGTCCCATCCTCCCCACACACACATTTTTCAGGCATCCGTGGTAGAGGTTTCCCGTATCTCAACAACAGACCATCCCTAAACTCTCCTTTGTTAAGAACAAAGTCGTACTGTGATAGCGGCAGTGCTGTTAGCCAACTAGATGCTCCCTCCTCCCGGGCCTGTTCCAAGTGTCTTTGAAGCAATGCATCAGATGTGGAGACAATATTTTCATATAACTCTTTGTATCTTGTCTCCCGCTTCTTTAGCATCTCTTCCAAGATTGTCGCATCAACACAGCAATCCTCTTTGTCCGCCATAGCCATTACCAAACTTTCTGTAACTGCCGTAGATATGGAGTACTCTTCCTCGGCCAGTTCCTCTAGTATGGGGATTCCCAACCCTCCCAACCTTGGTGGTAGAGACATGATCTTCCTCTCTAATGGGGATAGTAGGCAACCAAACAGCGATGGTAATAGACGCTCTGAAATAATATTATCCAAAGGTCTCAAATGTTCCCCCAGCCCAGGAATTGTCCTCATGAAGTAAGTTAGCTTGTGCCTCACCCCTTTTGTAAAAGCAGAATACGCAGCATGTGGTTGGGTCTTGCTGTGATGGACCAAGTTTTCAAGAATTCCAGACCACTCCTTTACCAAACTTGATATGTATTCTGATTTGAATGATGCATTTCCAAGTGGTGCCCCGAGATGTCGATGTCCAGTGTGCCGAATACTGATATTGCTGCCCTCAAAGATTTCCGCTGCCTTCCTTGCTAATTCCGGGGACTTTAAAATTAGACATGATTTGCTTGGGTTTACATAATATCCAAATCTGGTACCCATTTCTGTTATCTCATCCCACCACATTCGTAGAGCTTCCAGATTCCCTACTGCCGTAGCATCATCAGCTAGCCACGATTGGCTCACCTCCTTGATATCATTTAGTTTCCTCAAAATTGGTAACGTAGCAATAGCAAACAATGCCATGGCCAAATTATCCCCTTGGGTGAAACCTTCCTGTGATAGTAAACTCGATCCGTCAACAAATAGTTTACTATATCCTCTGTACATGTTTACTGCAACAGGTCCAAACTCAGGGCAGAGAACTTGGATGTTATGGAGCATCACCTGTCTGTTCACCGAATTAAACGCATTCGTTGCGTCAACAAGGATACACCCCTCTGCCTCATCAGACTCAAATTGGTCTCTGATGAAATGAATTGCTGCCTCAGCCCCTGACTTCACCCCCGTACAGACCTGCTTTGGGCCTGCCACCAATTGAATCTCATCTTTGAGAGTCCATGCAATCGCCTTCCCAACGATTCTTCGGAATCTCTATTATAATTTGGAGATGAACGACGTCGAAGTGGTGGTCGTTCGTTAGGCGGTATCTAAGCGACAGTGCTCCTTCATAAAACACTTTATGTGCCCAAAGCTGTAAA
Organism: Hormiphora californensis; assembly: GCA_020137815.1. Classification (NCBI taxonomy): domain Eukaryota; kingdom Metazoa; phylum Ctenophora; class Tentaculata; order Cydippida; family Pleurobrachiidae; genus Hormiphora; species Hormiphora californensis. Next base: position 2,007,534 of record CM035350.1, read on the forward strand.
GCTGCTGTTCACACTTTTGGAACTTCCAGTGGAAGTTTGTTAATATTTTTGAATGACTTTTAACATGCCAGTCCCCATAGTTACCACTCCAGTTGCCATGGCAACCGTGTTATTGACGTTGAAAGGGGCGAAAAGAACCACACGGCGAAGCCGGGTGGGTAATCAAAAAGCTCTTACTTGAGGCGCACCCAATGGGTGCGCTAGTGTATTATAATTTGGAGATGAACGACGTCGAAGTGATGGCCGTTCGTTAGGCGGTATCTAAGCGACAGACTGCTCCTTCATAAAACACTTTATATGACGAAAGCTGTAAAGCTGTTATTCACACTTTTTGAACTTCCAGTGGAGGTTTGTTAATATTTTCGAATGACTTCTAACATGGCAGTTCCCATAGTTACCGATTCAGTTGCCATGGCAACCGTGTTATTGACGTGGAAAGGGGCGAAAAGAACCACCCGGCGAAGCCGGGTGGGTTATCTAAAAGCCCTTACTTGAGGCGCACCCAATGGGTGCGCTAGTCAGCTATATTAAAGAGGCAACTAAAGTGTAGTTCAATTATCACCTAACCACATTCTCACTATATAACCATAGTTCCCCACCATCTCTCATTCCCAGGTATTAGACGATTAAATGGAATTATTAAACGAGTGATCCCAACTTTAATCGATTTTTAAACATGTCAATTTGGCTACTCGCTACCAGCCGCATGAAACAAAGCTTCACATGATCTACAAGAACTGAGTGTGTTGCAATATTTAATGAGTGTGACTGTGAGTGGAGACCTCACGAAACAAACAAGCACACATTGTACCTTGTGTACTCTTCACTTAGTTTGGAGGGCTCCGAAACAAAGAATTTAACGCTGAACTTAAACTTGAATATGTTGTCGCCTGAAAGATAGATGAGGGTTAAAAAGAGCTTGCTTGAGTAGAAACTTTAATAATCACGTCCGAACGTAAAATGAATCTTTGAGAGAGAAATTTGTTATTTTCCTCACCTTTATTCTGCTTCCTGATTCGTTTGTGGGGCTCTAACCAACACTGCGGAGAGGGGGATAGTAGAGGGTTAGGTAACTAGGGAGGGAGGGGTGGGGCAGTTCGTAGAATAGAATCTGTACTTTATTGACAGATTGGGAAATATATTTGCATTAAACAGCATATATATTGTTTTCTATACTGTCCTGTAATTTGTGTACGAGAAGAAATGAAAATACCCGCCTCACACACTCTCTCTCTTTCTCTCTCCCTCCCTCACTGATCGTGGGGAGACAATAGATTGGGAAATCCCCGGTGCGTGTGAAGATTGGTGAATCAGAGAGGGGTTAGTTGCTATGAAGAAGTATGAGATTGCTTGGCAAGGGAGTCTGGGAGAAAGGAAATGAAAAATATTATTCAAAGGGGCATAAAATATATCGGATAAACAGATAAACGCATGGGGGAAGGGGATTTAATAAACATAGATAGAGAAAGGAGGAGGAAGAGCAGAGAGAGTGAGAAATAGGCAGAGAGATAGAGAGATAGAGAGAGGGAAAAAGAGAGAGAGAGAGAGAGAGAGAGAGAGAGAAAGCGAGAGAGAGAGAGAGAGAGAGAGAGAGAGAGAGAGAGAGAGAGAGAGAGAGAGAGAGAGAGAGAGAGAGAGAGAGAGAGAGAGAGAGAGAGAGAGAACTGGAGGAAGTGGGTGTGTGGTTATTGTAATAATATTAGAGTGAACAAGAGCTAGCAGAAAGTTACGACTGATATCTCATCCCTCGGCCCTCGTTCCCTAACAAGCCTCTTTCTTCTCTCTTGATTTATCTCTCTCCCTTCCTTCCACTTCATATCTCTCTCCATTTCTCTCACTTCTTCTCTCTGTCTCCCTCTCTCTCTCTCTCTCTCTCTCTCTCTCCATTTCTCTCACTTCTCTCTGTCTGTCTCTCTCTCTCGCATTGTGCAACTCCATTACGTGCCCTGTAAAAAGACACATATACAGCAGCTGCTATATGGTAAGTAGCGTTACTTGCAGTACATGTGTGGCAAATAGAAGAGGTGTATTATGTTCCTCTAACTATCTCCACTCTCTCTAGGGTAGAAACTAGAAAGGGGTAAAATGGCACACGGGGTAAAATGGCACATGTATGGGGTAAAATGGTCCTAGTTATTACATGTAGTCACGTGACTTTTTCTCCAGCGGAGACCTGCTCGTTCTGTTCCGAATTTTTGCTTTAAAACTGCTGTAAGTTTCTGTTTGAGTTGGCCGATTTTTATTTTGCAAAAACTGCCAGTTAGGCTTTTTATCCTTCTAAAAAAACTTGGTATAAAAAGTTTTTTCAAAAAAACCCACTATTAAGTTGAGTAATTGGTCAAATTAGTCAAACTGGGGTAAATTGGTTCACCCTCGCTGGGGTAAAATGGTTCACCCTGGGACCAATGAAATCGAGCCTCCAATACCACGTGATACCAACTGGGTTAAAATGGTCCAGCACACTGGGGTAAAATGGTCCAGCAGAACAGAAATTACTGAAGATAACATGGACCATTTTACCCCAGTGCTCTAACAACACCAGGCACGTGGTAAAAATCGAGCAATGCTATTGGCTGGACATTTTACCCCAGTGCAAGATTTCCAAAAAAAGCCCTACCAAACTTTTTGAATTGATTAATTAAGCTATTAAAATAAAACTTTCAGTCATTTTAAAATTTTGCTCGTCTGAAAGGAAAACGTTTCATTGGATAGCCTATATAATTGTTTTTCTTCTTGCTGTATAAATTGAGTATTTTAGAACCTAAAACGTTAGAAAGTGTGCCATTTTACCCCTTTCTACCCTATCTCTCTTTCTCCCCCCTCTCTCTCACTCTCTCTCTCTTTATCAGAAATTCTACGTACCACAAGTCCTGTATTATTATCCACGTATGTCAAGCCGAAGTAATCTCGCTCCACCAAGTCAAGACGCTTGAAGGTCGTTTCAAGCAGTGCACTTCCTTTTGCAGTCCGCTGAAAATAGAATGAGTAAGTTTGAGTATTATTGGAGATATCCTTTTTAGGTTGTATCATTTACCGCTCTTGTTACGAATCACAACATCTACCCAATCATTTTCTCGCTCTCTCTCCTCTCCCTCTCCCATTCCCCCGTTTCGCAACCCACTATATAATTAGCATGAGGGGGTGTGCAGAATGTGGTTTCCATAAAATGCTTCTCCATTCAGAAACATATTGAGAGAGTAACCACAATCAGAGCAATGCTAATAATGATGATAATAATGATGATAATAATGTAGCTGAATCTTATATTCTGTAATCAGAATATGATTATAATGGGAATAATACAACTACTATTGTGTCTAAGGTAGGGGGGTGGTTTCACATGACAGTAGGGTACGACGTAGAATTACCGCACATTTTGCATGGTATGTCATATGTGTCGGTATTGTGTGTTTGTGTGCGACAATAGGCCGCCTGTGCAAACACACCCCGCATCCTGGATAAACACAGAGGGAGAGAGAGAGATAGAGAGAGAGAGAGAGAGAGAGAGAGAGAGAGAGAGAGAGAGAGAGATATATATTGTTTAAAAAGAGATAGAGATCTCTCTATCTCTCTAGATATAGAGATAGATAGCGAGTATATATAACTACAGCGATAAGAGAGCTCTCGCGCGCTCTAGGGTTTTCTCTCATCTCTCTCTCTCTCGCGCGCTCTCTCTCTCTCTCTCCGCTCGCGCGCCCCAGCACGCTACCTCCTCGCTTGCTCTAGACTAGCTAGAATAGAGGTCGCCTTCCTGCCACCTCTGTTCACTTTTTCAGGGCTGGGCTGAACCAGGCTCTCCCCCCTGAACATATTATAAATGAGTGGAAGGGACAGTTAAAGTTCCCCATAATGTCTAAATTCGCCAGATGGAGAAGACTTTGTGATATGAATAGACATCATCATAATCACTGTGCTTTAGGCTCTGCTCTCTCTCTCATGCGCGAGAGAGAGGATCTGAGCGAGCTCGCTCTAGCGCACAATCGCGCGCCGGATCCTCTGCGAACTTCTCTGCAGCTCTCGCATCGCTCTCTCGCGTCGCATCGCTCTCGTCTCTCTCCTCTTCTCTCTCGTCTCTCTCTCTCTCTTCTCGCTCTTCTCTCTTCTCGCTCGCGCTCTCGCGCGCGCGCGCGCGCGCGCGCGCGCGCGCAGCTCCGCGCGCAGCGAGAGAGCCTCTCTCTCTCTCTCGCGCGCTCGCCCTCTCGCGCGCGCTCGCTCTCTCTCCTTCCCTCCCTGCCCACGGGACTATATAGGTACCAAGAACCGCTCTCAAATGTACAATCTGAGTGTACTACGTCAGCAGACAGTTAGAAACTAGACGGCCAGTGTTCCCATCCTGTATGATCATTAGATAAGGCCGTATTTATCAAGAGTTAAGACTGACTATAAAAAGGAAGAAGGAGACTGGAGAAAGGAAAAGAGAGGAAGGAATAGAAAATGGAAATCGATTGAGAATAGGAGAATGGGTGAAGAAATGGACAGATAAAATTGGGGAGACTGAATGAAAAAGTACAATCTATACCCAAATTTATTATCCAGCTTATTACTAAAAATACTAGCAACATTTAATGTTTCACACTGATGAATCATTCTTCTGATTTCTAGAAAGAATACACGGGAATGGAGAATGTAGAATGCATGCCCGAGTCCCGTCTCTGGACCCTTCTAAGGCCTAAGCCCTCTCTGTTCGTCTCTCTTTTACAATTATACACATTACCATCATCAAGCATGCATAGTATGGACGACACCCGCTACTTTTCTAGACGGATAGGATAAGGAGGGTGGAGATAGAAAGAGCTGGAAGGATATTATAAAGGGGTGGGGTGAGGGATTAGAGAGGGTAGCTGCTTACGTAGGCACTGATAACACGTATTAAATCATGCAGGCTAGCTATACCTTACCCTAGTCAATTCTAGATTACCCAATACAAGGAGATAGAGATTAGAGACACTATCATAGTTACATATTCATGAACACCCGGCAATGTAATCCCAAAACACAGAACCTCCACCCCTCCCCCATTACCAACTCAACCCATATTTACCTCCAGCTCTACTTTCATAGTGTTATCATCAAGTAGGTCCACATTGCAGAGTATAGTGTTCTTCTGTTTGGCATTAGAGGGTCGAGTTGGCTCATCCTGTACCCGGTACGTGCCCTGCTTCCTTCGGAAACTAGTCATCCTGTCTCTCTCTCTCTCTTACATTCCCCACGTCACGTACATATCAGCCTAACAGTGTCGGACAGTGTTGGTAATGTATAGAAAACAAGCAATTAGCTAAGTGCTAACAGACAAATATCGATAGAAGCTTCCTGGAACCTACACCAGTATCAGAGAATTATTAATGTAGCCTAAAACAGTTCAGTCCTGCTCTTGAAATTCGATCCAATCAAATATTAAAACAGGAGGCCAAGATAGGAAGCTGGGAGGGTGGCATATATGGTATAAAACCCGACCAAAGGGAGGAGTTTATACTTTATATGTATAAGCAAGGATTTATTGATTATACATAAACTGTTAGCGACAAAAACAACCTTGCTTTTTATAGCGGGCGGGATATACAAGGTTTATAATACGATGCGCCTGCAACGCACATACTTTACCCAAAAACGGTTTAAACGACGGAATCTTTCAGTTCCCGACCAATTTTTGCTTTGGAGTGATGTTTGATCGTTATGGAGACATTTCGAGGAAAAATTTTGAAGGGCGTGCGAGTGATAGTGATGCAGCACAAAGCGTAACAAATTTTTAGTGCTGCATTGCCCAAACTAGAGGATGCAATTTGGCCTTCGATCGAAAAGGGCCCGTCGCTCACTCTCTGTCATGCACGCTTACTAGTGTGTGATGTGAGCCACAGTGAGAAATATGGAGAATGAGACACCGAACGTGAGCCGACATGTGATCCCATTAATCTCTAAAATGGGGAGAGAAAGATATCAAAAGAGTTTACAATTCACCCACTAAAGTGTCCTGCCATATCGCAGTCGATTGTCGGCACGGGGCTAAACGTGTGCATAATGGCACCTATCTTTGGATACCCGACTCATTGGATGAGTTGAATGATAAGCCGACTAGGGCAGGGAAACTCAGCATTATGGGTCCATAATGCAAATAATTCTTGTTAATAGTTTGAACCGCTTGTGCACGTACAAAATACAGAGTAATTCATGTGCACCATATGTCGCACGTTACCAATTTGAATCCAAAACTTCATTTCACGTGCCCCCGGCTCACATTATCAAAATTCGGACTTTAGATACCTGGAAAAAGGAAGCATCTTCATGAATTTAATTAACTACCAACTGCCAAGGTCGCCCCACGGCGTGCCTGGGGAAATTTAACACGAACTAGAGCAGAAACCACCACTTATACGAGGTAGCTGAGGGTCATATTATTCAAGAAAACACGGTGACTTTTGGGGCTGTGGCATTGCCACCACAGTTGAATTTAATTCGAATGGCTCATTTCTCCAATACAATAAGCATCCTACAACACATTTGGTTAGAATAAATCATACAGATAAGTAGCTAACCAATACATCTAGGAGAAACACAAATAACACAATTAATCAATAAATTATAAATCTAGCACTACAAATTTAAAAGATAACAAGAATTATTGCATTATGTATTCATAATGCTGTGTTTCCCCGCCCTTCCGGCTCCTATCATGTGTCATTCAACATTCAAGGCTTGGTCATAGTGTAATGTGAGATGCATACGATCTAGCTGCCAGTGTACTTCTCACATAGCTTAATTAACTCACATGACACTTGCTAACTAACTTTCGACACTCTAACTACTTATCTAACCTCTAACACTCTCAAAATAATTATGTGTATGTAACATGCGAAACGCGCGGCAGCGCCTTTTCAATTTTAATGCTTGTGAACGCGCGCGCGAAATAAACCTCCGCAAGAACCAAATCGTGCATGCCGCAGGGTTGCTGTTAGCAACGCAAGACGGGACAGGAAGGTGGACTTGCTACACATAGTCACTATATCCGTTTAGATTTCTAAACCCCGTATGCCTTTTTGCAAAAGGCATCCGGGTGAAAAATATATTCACACACACACACACACACATATATAAATTATTACACTTAGACAAAATCAGTAATGCAGTTAAACTTAAAGTCCATTTTTTTAAACTGTTCCCCCAAAAACTGAAATTTAGAATTTTTGTGGTACATGCTACACGTTAACATTTGATAAACACGCAAAACAATTCCGTGCGTGAGGAGGAACAGTTGAAAAAAATGGAGTACACAGTGAGGTAAAAAGTAATTATATAATCTTAATTAAAGTGCGTTTCAAACGACTTGACCTGAGATTCCTGGAAATTCAGGATTTCCCCTTTGTAAATACATGCACAATGCGCCAAATTCCAAGAATTACGGGTCAAGTCGCTTGAAACGGACTTTAGTGTGTGGATTTGTTTTGCGTGCCTATCACATGTTTGATGTTAACGTGTGGTGCACACGTCGAAAATTACAAATTTCACAATTTCACGAGTTTGGGGGTAACTTTGTAACATTGTAACTTTTGTAACTTTGTATCTTTACAAAAGATAAAATAATTCATGGTCTTGATAATTATTCTCATCCTCTTCTAACTTCTTATTCAATTCAAAACATTTTGGGTGGCTTTTTGGCCAAAATTCGATATGTAAAATTTTGTCCCAAGAATTTCATAATGAATTAAGTTCAAGTCTGTGTGCTAAATTCCATTCTTACAGTTTGGATTTAGGATTAGCAAACGCCGCTGGCCCCCGATAGCGGGATAAGTCAGCGCTTTTAAACAGTTTGGAGATTTTTGGAAACTTTTGAAAATTTCACAGATTTTGGAAATAAAAAAATGCAAGTGTGTTTTAATTAAAATCGAGCGCGCGCAGCTGCGCGGCGCTATTTCGTGTTTTGCGCGTGACAAATCTTTTAAAAATTTGACGCCGCGCGGCCCGAACTGCTGAGCTGGATTTTTGGCCAGCCTTAATATAAAATCTGGGTGTTTGATCTAGGGATCCCTAATAAGGAACCATAATAAAGTTCAAGAGCGCACCCCATCCAAGAGCGTACCACCTCCAAAAGACACCACTCCCAGAGCGCACCACATCAAAGAGAGCTCCCCATCCAGAAGATACCGCGCGCAGGGGACACCACGCGCCGAAGAGACCGCACGCGCAAATGTGAAGCGTCTTCAGAAGCTACAGAACTCTGCCACTCGCTTTGTCCATGGTAAACGTAGCAGACGTGGTGTAACAGATCTACGGAAAAAATCCCACTTCCTACCTGTTAGACACAGAATAGAATATAAGATCTGTATGATGGTATACAAATCCCTGAATAATGGGACGCCTGGATACATATCAGAAATGCTACAAAGACGGAAACAAAAACCGATGAGTTTAAGAGTCGATTGTGACACGACAAGACTGGAAGAGGTACACAGTAACTACAACTACAAAACCACTGAGAGAGCTTTTAGTATAGCTGCTCCGAGGATCTGGAATCGCCTACCTAAAGAAATTCGAACCACAGAAACCTTGCCGATGTTTAAAAAGGCCTTGAAAACCCATATGTTTACTTTGGCTTATGGACCTGAATAAACCTCACTCGGCATTATATCAGTACCGCACCATCTTCCCGGCACAAATCTACCTGCATCATTTCCTGGGCACCCAGTCCAGTTAACTTCACAGTAAATCTGTTGTTTTCCCCCAGGCTCCAGCTCCGCACATAAACGCCTCATTATTCCCTGCCTATAATATTCCTTGCATGCGGTTCTAAATCTGATCCTGTTTCACAACTTTTGGGAAATAGATCCCTCCCTTGGCCTTACCTGGTTCGTTCCTGGGTTCCCGTGTCCTGTCTGCTGTCTCTCGCTATCACTGCCACCACTACCCTACTTCCAGACCCACACTCCAGCTCCCTTATATCCCACCTATGACCTGCTGTCTAAATCCTACATCATTCCTTCCTGGAACTAAATAGTCTGCCTCCCTGTCCTTACATGGTTCGCTCCTGGGCTCTCGTGTCCTGTCTGCTGTCTCTCGCGATCACTGTCACCACGCCCTATTTCCAGACCCACACTCCAGCTCCCCTATATCCCACCTATGACCTGCTTTCTCAATCCTACATCATTTCTTCCTGCAGTTCCATGGAACTAAATAGTCTGCCTCCCTGTCCTTACCTGGTTCGTTCCTGGGTTTCCCGTGTCCTAGGTGCTGTCTCTTCTTCCCGACCCTCTCTCCAGCTTCCTTACATCCCACCTGACCTACTGTCTCTACTCTGCACCATTCCTTCCTATATTCCTTCCTACATCCCTTCCTACTTTCTACACCATTCCTTCCTACATCTACCTGAGACTTAGTAGAGGGACCACCTATGACTGAGTCAATGAGTTAATATTTTCAAGTGTGCATTTTGTGTAAATTGTTAACATTTTCTGGCCTCTGAGTTGTTTAGCAGAGTTTGAGTAGCTGAGGTTCCAGACTGGCTGAGTTTTATGCCGAAGAATGAAGAAAGAAGACCATACACACCGTTTTTCTCAATACGTTTTTCTCGATAAAAAACTTGTCAAGGATACCGTTTTTCTCAATACGTTTTTCTCGATAAAAAACTTGTCAAGGATACCGTTTTTCTCAATACGTTTTTCTCGATAAAAAACTTGTCAAGGACTCTTCAGTGAGTGTATGTTTGAAGGACAGCTAATTTATTATTTATTTATTACCGAATCTGTGTGTATGTGTTTGTGATTGTCTGTTTGTCTGTGAATGTGTTTGTACGTGTGTTAGTATGTTTTTGTATTAACCGTTTTGTATTGACTGCGGATGTTGTGTTTTGCGTCTGTGACTTTGTGTATTCTGTTTAATCTGTTTTTATGTTTGTCTGCTTGTTTTGTTAGTTCGTTACCTTGTTTTCTATAACCCCTTGTTCCTCGTATTTTGTGCATCTAATGCTACTAGGATGTGTCTCTAAGTATTGTTTAAACCGCTTTAGGAAACCGCTGATGTGAACTGTATATTTTCACCTCTCAGCCTTGTATCACTTTATTAGTGTATGGTGTAAGAGCGTGACGAAGTTATATATTAATTGTGTGACTTTGTGATAAATTGTGCGTAAACTTAAACTTAAACTTATACAACGCCGCGCGGGTCTCTTCTGCGTGTGGTGTCCCCTGCGCGTGGTATCTTCTGGATGGGGAGCTCTCTTTGATGTGGTGCGCTCTCGAAGTGGTGTCTTCTGGAGGTGGTGCGCTCTTGGATGTGGTCTCTTTTGGGTGTGGTGCGCTCTCAGGTGTGGTCTCTCTTCGATCGGGTGCGCTCTTGGGTGCTCTTGGAGGCTCTTGAACTTTATTATGGTTCCTTATAAAGTTGTTACTTGTCACTGTAGTCTTGCGGAGGCGCGGTTGTGACTTGTCACCGCGTGTGCGCGTACCAAAACGCACGTGGTTCCCACTGCGCGTAGCTGCGGCGCGGCGTAAACCATGCGGTGACAAGTTACAATCACGCATTTTGAAGCCGCGCCGCCACGGGAACCACATGTTTGGTGACAAGTCACAACTTTATTAGGGATCCCTCTTTCGTGAGTGCTGACAAACGGTTTTTTAGGGTTAGGGCTAAAGTAGGGTTACGGTTAGGGTTGGGGGTTGGGTTGGGGTTAGGCCTTGACATTTCCTACTAGATAAACTTTGATTTAGCCAAAACGGTTGAGTGGTTCGGCGGTTAGAGCCGTTTTAGTAAATCACCTTTTTTGGCAGCGCACACCTGTAAACAGGCCACCAAACACCCAGATCGTAACGGCGCCCTGGATTTTTGTGATCGCGACGTTTTCGCCCAGCGTTAAAATCTGGGTGTTTCGTGAGTGCTGACAAACGGTTATTTAGGGTTAGGGCTAAAGTGGGGTTAGGGTTTGGGTTGGGGTTAGGCCTTGACATTACCTACCAGATAAACTTTGAATTAGCCAAAACGGTTGAGTTGTTTGGCGGAGTCATTTTAGTGAATCAACTTTTTTTGGCAGTGTGCACCTGTAAAAGTGAACCATAATAAAGTTCAAGAGCCTCCAAGAGCGAACCAGGTCCAAGTGCGCACCAGGACCAGGAGAGCACCCCATCCAGAAGAGACCGTGTGCAAGGGATTCCACGTGCAGAAGAGGTCGCACACGCAAATACAATACCACTAAACACCCAGATCGTAACGGCGCCCGACGTTTTCGGCCAACGTTAAAATCTTGTTGAAAAAACCAGTGGAGTGAAGGTTGCTTTCTCCACCTCAACTACTCCTGCATCATAATGTAGTACTGTGCCGCCTAATAAGTGATAATGCTTTTCAGTGGCTGCGAATTTTTTTCGGGTCTAAGGCTAAGACTCGGATGTCAGTGTATACCTTGTCGAGGGCGGTTCTTCTTCAAAGAATCCGTCTCCTTCAAAGAATCCCAGGAGATCCCAGCCCCCAGGAGATATTACGCGGATTTTGATGCGTGTGATTCTGTAGTGTCTCTGACAAGAAGAGAATCCATAGATTGGATTTAGAATACTATTACTAAAGCGATATTTTTAAAGTAAATAGATGAAAATTTATGTTATACATAGCAGTATGCATTTGTATCCCCACTTAGCAAAGTTTGCAGCAAAGTTTGCAGCATTTATATTGTTACATATTTTGCATCCAATAGTAGGTATGGTGTTACTAGATAAAGAGATCAACGTTGCCGGTCCTTCCCCCGACAATAATCCACCCTCCTCAACCAACCACAGTGATCTTATGAGTGAGTTTTTAGAACCCTTTGAAGGGGTGTGTCGTGAATTGTGATTATATAATGACACACTTTCACCCCAGGTGAGACAGTTAGAGAGGGGGTGGGACTGACGAATCTTGGCAACACATGCTATATGAATGCAGTGCTACAACTTCTCTTCTCTGTTCCTTCTATCTACGAATATTTTACTTCAGGTAGGTTGAAATGTAACACTCTCATCACGTTGCACCTCACACCTCACACTTCTACTGAGATTCTAACCTCACACTTCCAGTCTACTGAGATTCTCACCTCACATTTTCATCATTCTTCTTACCTTACTGAGTATGGCAAGGGGCATGACTATTAGGCTTACTCCCTAATTGCTCCTCCCTCCCTGTTCTGCTAGCTCCACCCCCCCCCCCCCATTCTCCCCAGAAGAAGACAAGAGTTCAGGTATATGCAGAGAGTTAGGCAAGTTGTTTAGCAAGGCGAGGTCAGGGCGGTATTCAGTACTCAACACTCAACCCCTAAAGACTCAGATCGAGGGGAGATACCCCCAGTACAGTGGTTCACATCAACACGATGCACACGAACTCCTTATAGGTACCAATAGTGACGAACTCTTGGTTCACTGTAACTGTGTGATGTGTATCATGGGGGAGTTTCCTTGTTTGTCTGCTATCACGAATGCAGCATTCTTCGTCTCATTCGATTCTAACTACTTTCGCACTGAATATAACTTTCTTCCCCTTTTTACCTTAACCTGTTACAGTCCGTCATACAGCTTTGATCTCTCTCTCAGTGTTGCTCGACCATATCCACGAGAGTGTCCGGGGACTGACATCTGAGGAGGGAATACCTGCAGATTGGTAAGAGACATGTTTACAGGGACATCTTCCCTATTACATCATCACATGATACAGTCCCTCTTTCCAGTTGTATAACTCCCCTCCCCAGTTTTATACCCCCCCCCCCAATTTTATAACTCCCCTCCCCGGTTTTACTTATAACTCACATCCCTCCCCTCAGTGATTTTGTAGTGGATGGAGGATGTCTGAACACGCCTCGTGTTCTCAGTGGGGGATCCCTAACGGCACCAGCAGCTCCAACTACTACAACAATGAATATCAGCCCTCCTAAGATGACCAACATTGCCGAGCACAACCTCAATAGGTAATGGAGTAAATAGAGTCCCCTTCCTCTCTGGACACCCAGTCCACAATGTACCCTCTCCTTCCATTATAATTGGGTTCATGATAATTGTTACTCTTGACAAGCACTCTTGATACAGCAGTGTTTCAGACCCCTCAATTAGACACGTATGACATCATCCAGATAGAACAAAATCAAGGAATAGAAGGTCCTATTTTGTAGAGAGATGCGATAGACGTAACGCGCGAATACACGCCTGAAGGTAACTCAGCGCAAAATGTCTCTGAGGCGGTTTTTGCGCGCTGTGTTGTCGAATCGATCTCATGGGACGTAAAAAAAGTGGACGGTCGGCCCGTCGGCAACTCGAAATCAAAATGTTTTCCCCTGCCTGGGTCATGGGTGAATGCCAAAGTAGTGTTGCAAAGAACAATCAGCATGAAAAGCTTTCAACAAAAACAGCAATATGTACTCTATATCCTCACATCCTCTATATTTTCGGTAAATGTCGTTCTTGTCCTTAGCTTGGTAGATCTGAGTGTGATCCTCTAATCGAATTAGTTCTCATGCCCCTCCTTCAGGGTATACGGCCGCCACTGAATTAATCTTCCATGGCGGGTAATATTTCAGGATCAGGCATGATTTCATCCTCTTCTTGTGCCCTGTGTATTGGCACGGTACTGATTCCTCCATCTGTGTCATCTGCCTTCACCGGGGTGCACCTTTTAGTAGCAGGACTGGACTTTGAAGGCTCTTCAGACTTCCTAGTAACAGGACTGGACTGTGAAGGCTCTTCAGACCTCTTAGTAGCAGGACTGGAATCTGAAGGCTCTTCAGATCTCTTAGTAACAGGACTGGACTGTGAAGGCTCCTCAGACCTCCTAGAAGAAGGACCAGGAATAACTACATTGTTACCAGACCTCCCGCTACTACTTCTCCTCCTCCCCATTCTCACCATCTCTATCTCCACTGCCTCCTCTCCAACTGGCTTCATGTGTGGTAAACCTGCACAACCTTTAGCCCACAACTTCCGAATTAAGAACCTGCCCTTCTTCCACAAGTCACTGTATATAAGCGGGTTTAAGACAGAGTTGACGGGGAGGACTATGACGGAGATGTAACCGTATGTTGGTGTGGCATCCACCACCCCTCCGAGATGAAGACAACAGATTACACAAAATGGAACCCAGGAGAGAAAGTTAGTTGCGATTATCAGTGTTACTTTCCTGTCGATTCTCTGTTGCCGTTTTACAAGTTTCTCAAGGTGGACTCCCTGTGAGTTTGGTCCGCCGCCATTAGTTGCCCGGACCTGGAACTGTGCCAGACTCCTTCTACTCTGCAACCCTATTGCTATGTAACACCCAGCAATAATAGCCATACACCCCAGGTTTATACACATCAGGAGGGCCGCGAGGGGCATCTGGGGGTCTGATGTCGTCACGAGGTATTTGAACATGCACACACCCGCGTTACCATAGAAACTAACCGTTGCACTCATAGCACTCCAATCAGAGTATTGGTTGGTGAACATGCCCTGGATTAGAGTTACAAGAGTGCTCCACCTCAGGTCCTCTGTCCTCCGATGGATTCTCCCGTAGTACCCCTCTATTGCCCTCATGTGTTCTCGTTTAGAGACTACCCCGGTGAAGAATCGAACTGCGGGGTCCCAAACCTTACCATTCACAAATGTCTCGTCAAGTACTTGGATAATTGGCACCGCCGCTATGAGAACTGAGCTGCTGAGGATGAAACTGACGATAACCAACGTTTTCAAGATCCGTTTCAGGTTAACATCCCGTGTCTCTCGAAGTCCCTCGCATATTCTAATCGCCCGGGTGACACTTAGCACTGTCATGGCGAGGATGGAGATTTCCGTGGCGGTGGTGTTTAGGACACCCAGGGCTGTGCACATCTTCCCGGATAGCCAGGACATGCGGAGGGAGCAGAATGAATCACCGAACACGAACTGGTCGTACAAAGATAGGATGAGGAGGTAGATTCCCGTGACGAGGTCACCCAGGGAGATTACACAAATCAGAATGGTGTTTTCGAATCCTATCATGGATTTAATTTTGCATAGCTTGATCAGGTTCTTCCGGATGGACATGGAGTTAAGGAGAGTCGCTATTGTCCCGAATAGTATTGCAAATACTTTTAGTACTTTTGATTCCAGAAGTTTATTACCACATCTCTCATTGCACTCGTCAGACATGTCACCACAGTCAAACTGGCCATCGCACACGGAAGTAATGGCCACAAACCTCCGTCCATCAAAGCACTCAAAGTTATTCTCACACACCTTTTCGTCGCTTCCATTCCTGCAGTCGGAGACGAGGTCGCACACCGCATCGTAAGGAACACAATCACCATCCCCACACGGGAACACTTCTTGCGTGAAATGTCCCCGGTTTGGCAGAACAAAAGTCAATTGGCCCGAGTCGTGGATGGTCTTAACACGGTTCCAAAACTTCCCTACACAACTGTTATGTGGAATCGGGGTGGTTAAATCCAGGGGGCATGAAGCGTCAATACAGCCTTCCAGACATGCTGCCAGGAGGAATGCATAGCCGTATAAATGCCGACATGATATTTGGAGTTTTGGAAGCGTCACCATGGTTACCGATTCCAGCCCAAATGTGGTCCCCTCCGTCTGTAGTCCGGCTTTTGTCGTGCACCCACCCATTGACTGTTGAAGATTCTCCATTCCAGGCTGGCAGAATCCCATAATAATGGCGTTACCCCGGGTAACAGGACTCTGTCTGGGTTTCCATCCACAGATCTGGTTTTCCCTGTGACACGTATCCCTTCCATCACACATCTGATCCTCCGCTATGTAGGGAGCTCCTCCGAACTGGCACACAAACACATCCCGACAGAGACTGACATTTGTGACTACCCTACTAGTCCGATCATCGCCACACCTCTTCCACAGAACCTCTCTCTCATCTTCTCCCCCTTGACAGTCCTCCACTCCATCTCCCACCCAGTTGAGGGGTATCTTTAGAGGTTTCATCCCGGTTACAGGACGGTACTTCCTCAAACAAACCTGCAGGAGGACAAAATATGATAAAAGATACTTTTGACGCACACTGAAATGTGAAGTCATATTTCAATGTCTGCTAGTTTATTAATCTGAAGAGCTACCTGATAGAGCGAGACTTGACAAGTTATCTTCGTCCTCTCCATTAGCACAATCCTCCCTCCCATCGCACAGTTGATGTTTGTGGATGAAGCAATCCGGGGTAACTCCGACACATAGCTTATCCATGGAGTCATCACAGAGACCCTTAAAAAAGGGCTTACAGATGATAGTAGAAGATACATTGGAGGGAAATCCGTCTATCGGGCACACAACTCCCACCCTTTTGGAGTCTGAGCAGTTAGTTTGATCACGGAAATCCTCGCAGTAAGGCATGTACTGGTAGGAGCCTTCGGTGAAGGAATTGTAGTCTGTTGACATATCTACTGCAATCTTTGCACTTGATTTAATTGCCGCACACCTATTAAAACAAAGTTACAACTCAAAATCTCTATTTTACTCCCATTTTACCTGGATTAGATTGAGTGACAAACAACTGAAAAAAGAAAGTGGTTGAGCACCCTGAAATATAAGGCACTTCTGATTACTAACCTGACGTAGTCAAATATTGGCAGTCGAAGGAGTTTCCTATAGTGCCGTTTGTAATATGAACTCAAGCATTTCGGGTATTCCGTAATTATCGAGCATTCGTACTCAGAGAGCATGCACGTTTCATCTAAAAAAGGAATATGCCATTTTATGTAGATGAAATAACGGGTGACAACTAAAAATTGTCCCTAATTTAAAACGGCTGTATAAATTTTCCCTTTTGAGATACAGCTTCAGGTCAGTGATAGAACGATTTTTCAGACAATTTTGGATCGGAATAACATACCGGCAAAGTCTAAAAAGTTCATTTTCATTGCGATATCGCATCATTTCCTCTTGTCCCTCCAAAGCATGTAGTACGGAGATTTGAAATTTCTATGTTATCAGAAACGACCTTCCCGATGAGATAGAATTCTCAAAATTGGAAGTCTGGTTGTTCATGCTATAACCAACATAACTGCCAAGTTTAAAAATTTCAGCTCATTAGGAAGTTGGTTTTCCACGTCATTAATGTTTCAAGAGATTGTCGAAATGGCGATTTCTCAAATTACCTGTAAACTACGCTTTATTACAGAAGATTTTTATCAGGAAATTGAGATTTACGAAGTTTGAAACAAAGTTAATTTCGTTCAAAATTGTCTAAAAAATCATTATATCACTATCCCGAAGCTGTATCTCAAACAGAACAGGCGCTAGAGGTGATAGAAGATTGTGTAGATTTCATGTACTTCATGCTTTGGTGGGGCAAGAGGAAATGATGCGATATCGCAATGAAAATTAACTTTTTAGTCTTCGCCGTTATGTTACTCCCATTTAAAATTGTCTGAAAAATCGTTCTATCACTGGCCCAAAGCTGTATCTCAAAAGGGAAAATTTCTACAGCCGTTTTAAATTAGGGACAATTTTTAGTTGTCACCCGTTACTAGAGATTTTACATGAGACTCGATCAAAAATCAGCTCTGAAAAGCCTTACCCCAATCGTTGATGTCCCGTGTACATGAAAAGAGAGGGCGGATATAATATCGGTTGTTACACGTCTTCCCATATCGGAATCCCCCGCAGTACTTCTCGTCAGTGCACCTAAAATACAAAGAAAGGAACCTGTTCAGGAAAAAAAACGTTGAATTCAGTTTTTGGTGTGTTCTCGCTTGGAGATCATTCTTTCCTCAAAACGGTTTGTGTTAATCTACCGAACCCTCACAGAGGCCAGAGCGTGAAATAAAATTACGGTATGAGCCACGCAAGGTTTGTGTACACAGGTCAATTAGCTGGTAAATGGTGATCTCCAATATTTGCACACTGAGGAATGGCCTATGAAAATTAGTATACTTACTGAATGAGATCACATTTTCCATCGCATATTGAAGCTCCAGGTCCTACTAGTCCTTGTCCCGGCCTCCCAACCTGTCCAATGAATGCGGGGACACCAAGGAGGGTATCGGTACACTTTGTCTTGTCACTACATACTGTGGGCATATCCAAGTAACATAGCTCATCTCTTGTCATCGGGTAGTAATCTGCACTCTGCAGGGAGTTGGTAGTTACATTGCTTATCCTACTCATCTTGTGTACAAGCTGCGAACAGTGTCTGTACAGCAGTGCAGTACTAGCACAGCAAAAATAAACCTTATTGGGCTGTAGAGCTATACGGATATACTTCCATTGTACTTACCGTGCTTGGTAGCTGGCATGGCCGGACACCACATACCGCTGCCCCAGGCTCACTGATTCCCTCCAGACTCCCTGGATCCGGGAAGAAGCCGCAATACTCAAAATAATCCCAGTTGTTAGGACATGCTTTATCGAACCTGCAACAATGCGTTGGAAAATTAGGGGGTATTAATATCTCGGCAATTAAAAAAGCAAAAAAGTTAGGAAATAAAAAACTTTACCTCCACGAGTTAAACTTTACAAAGGTTCGGGCAATAAAATGTCTCTTGGAGCCTAAGCACTGGAACTCTACGACAATTTCATTTTTCTCTTGCTTTGTTTCACAAAGCCGGGCAAGAAATCCGCCAAATTCCCGAATTGGACAGTCCTCGTTCGTCTCTGGCTTTCCAAAACACACTGAAACAAAAGTTTAGGAACATTCTCAATTATAGACCGAATTTCGGGGATATATTCTCTGTTTTGGGAAAATCTATTCTCCGGCGATTAAAGGTACTCGAAAAGTAGAATAATTACCTATAGCGAGGAAATACAACAAAAGTATAATGGCTTGCCAGCTCTGAGACATTATTCACTGAGAAATAGGGGTGTCCAAATATCAGTACAGTTGAGAATGGTGATTTTCGACACAATAGCGAACTGAGCTTTATACTGGAATATCACACCCCGCGACTCCGCGAGGGGTGCGATATATCCATAGACACGGGCGTTTTAGCACATACATACTAATATATTGCCGATCCTTCAACAATCAATGGTAAGCATCTCGTGGCAACTATTGTCCATTTAACAAGTGATCGAGAAGAATTGAATGGTGACCGGTGGGGAGAATGGGAGAGGATTGCAAAGCATACCGATTATATCCGCCATAGTTGCACAATACTTTGAAATTTTTTATTTAAAGTTACATTTTAAAGTGAGAGTGGACCGACACAGAATTGGACAAGATTGTTCATCTTGTAAGTAGTAGAGAATAGTTCACTGAGCATTTTGCATTGTGATTTGACCCCTCCATCACGGAGATATTTTTGTTACAACGGGAGAATGAGTCTCCCAATCTCCACTCTCACTTTATAAGGTTATATTTAAAAAGCTCTGGTGCAAAAGTGTTTTATAAATATCACTCGGTTTTTTAGGCACTACCTGTAACATCTCGCACTCGAATATGAATATGGGCTGTGTGCAGTGTGCAGTGTGCATAGTATCGGTAAATAATAAGCTTCGGAGAAGAATAAATCGAGGTGATACCGAGTAGCTTATCAGACACAAGCACCTTTTGTTTGTAGAGAAACACATGATGATAAGGGTGAACAAGGGATCCACCCCTTAATTAAAGTGAGAGAGAACAGCCCCGATTTTGATGAAACTTAGTCAGAATAGTGTTTGGTGGCTAATTAGAAGTGAAAAAAATGTTTAGTGCTCAAATCCTAAATTTAGGATTTTTAGGTTTTTTAGGTTTTTCGGCTTTTATGGGTTTCAGGAACGTCCTAGAACAAAATGAATAAAACCATCTTTCTCGGCGTGAAATTCTGCATCGATTATAGTGGTTATAAACCTTTCTATGACGTAAGGTTCAGAAGTTATCGCGAAAAACCCCAAACGGGTACATGTGTTAGGGGCGGGTTCATGTTTTAGGCTAATGGGCGAACCTCTGCGATGCCTGTGTAACGAATGAAACCTAAAAAACCTTACCACATGTTTTAACCAAACGGGTATGCTTCATTCAGTAAGGTTTTTTAGGTTTCATTCGTTACACAGACATCGCAGATCAAAATGGTTTTCACTAAAATGATCTCCTTATCAATACGCGTCGATTGACACCCTATAACATGGCGACAAGAGGTTCGCCCGTTAGCCTAAAACATGAACCCGTCCCTAACACATGTACCCGTTTGGGGTTTTTCGCGATAACTTCTGAACCTTACGTCATAGAAAGGTTTATAACCACTATAATCGATGCAGAATTTCACGCCGAGAAAGATGGTTCGGAGATGGTTCTATTCATTTTGTTCTAGGACGTTCACTTCTAATTAGACACCAAACACTATTCTGACCAAGTTTCATCAAAATCGGGGCTGTTCTCTCTCACTTTAATCAACAAAGCACGCTCGGAATGGTAAAGAGTAATTTCTGAATAGAATCGATTTCGATTTGAAACAAAGGTCTTGTCCCGTCAGCTATTTTTAGCTGTCTTGAAGCACAACCGAAATTAAATGCCATATTTTTTGAGAATCGAGAGGAGGTTTGCCAAAAATATTACTTGTTCAGACAATATCGCGTCTGAAAGAGTGCCTTTGAAAATGAAACTCTGAATTTCTGGTGAGCGGTATCTATTGTCTGAAATGAAAGAGGTCTCTTTGTGTGCCCAAAAAGATTGACAATACCTTCAGGAGTGCTAAGTAATAGTACCTCCCTATTGTGATGAATTGGTACCACTGCCACTCTCATTCTCCCCTATGAGATCTCTCCTGAGATCTCTCCTGAGATCCCCCCTGAGATCTCCCCTGAGATCTCCCCTGAGATCGATCTCTGTCGCTGTGCAACTTCGATCTCGCACACGTGTCTATGTCACCAAATTATGATACTGATATATGGGGCTTGAGCAATTCATCTCGATTCGTATTAACATGTTATCTGTTTCAGTTTGTCTCTGACGCCCCAGAAAGGTCGAGTCCATGAAAACCTCCCAATAAACCTAGTAGAGGACCGTGACTCCACCCTTCACAAGAATATCTACCATAAAAACACCGACAAAAACGCACTACATGAGAAAGAGAAGTTCAAAGTGATCTCTGTCTTATCTCCAAACAGATTTTCAGATACAGTAAGTTTATCTAGCTGTAGCTGGTACTATAATCGTATAGTAGTCTAGTATAGTCTGGTATAGGCTCACCAATCACTATCTGCTCCACCGAACCCTCACAGAGCGCACTTGTCATTTTATGAGCTACAGAAATCACTTATACTTCTAACTCTAGGAGGATGAGGATGAGGACATGGTAGGGGAAGGGAGGGGGAGTGTGGATAGCAATATTGCAGCTGCGGCAGAGGGTGTACCATACCACGAACAAATCTGGACAGAGTGGGAGAGAGCTAATAGATCTGTTGTCACTGACACGTTTTATGGTAAAAAGTTGAAAAGATTGTTTTGTTGCTATTCAAGCTACTGATATTATGGTAGTTTGTAACCACTCAGTAATCAGTATTACCACCAGCTTGGTTACTGATCCTAGTATATACTCCTAGTATTTCCCCACTCAGGCCAGTTTGTCACGCACACCATGTGCTCAATGTGTGGACACACTGTGGCTCGCTATGAAACATTTAGCCACATTCCCTTACCCCTGCCTCGTGCTACAGACCGGCACTTTGTAGTGACTTGGATCTCCATCAGCGATAGAAAACCTTACCGGTATAATGATACATTAGGAATAGTATATCGTTTTACAAAATAACTTCTATAATAATACTCATTTTAAAACCCTCCTCAATGTTATACCTATATTGTCATATCTGCAGGTACCTGGTGACGGTGTCACAGTATGGTAAAGTTCACGACCTCAAGGTGTCCCTTGTAGCGTGTCTCCCTGACGGTGAGCTAACACCAGAAGAGGTAGCAGTAGTGGAGGTACGAAATGGGAGGATAACTATAATACACTCAGATCAGACACCCCTCACTAGTGTACAGGATGGACGGAGCCTTCTGTACGCTTATGAGAGGTAATATTGTGAGCAATATGAGAGGTAGTCTAGTGAGCTGGTCTTGAGACTGTTTGTTACATGTTAAAATGTTAGAGAATGATGGAGAATAATGGAGAATAATGCGTGTGTTCACCCTCCCACTTCGTTGACCCCTCACTCAACCCACCACTAGGTACGCGTACCAGGGTTGGGAGCAGGAGAGTAAGTTGACCTCAGAGGAGCCCAACTGTTTCTCCAATGATCTGGATATGGAACCCCGAGCAGCGGCTGTTAGCAATGTAGACCTCCGAGCTAACATTGACCTGAGTGCGGATGATAAACAATTCGGGGACAAGCACTTTGGGGACAAACACTTTGATCCTGAAGCAAAGGTGAACTGTCAGTTATCTCCCAACAGGACCCACAAATATTCCCATATATGACGAGGTTTTAACCGTGTCAATTAGCTAATTATCATCCCTTTCCCTCGTTAGATTGTGAACAAACCAAAGAAGTGCGACCTGGCAGCAGAATGGGCTAAGTGTGTGATATGCCTGGAGGACTTCCCACCCCATCTCCTGCTGACACACGACTCGTGTAATATCAACATGTGCAGTGCGTGCAGTGAGACCTGCAAAACCACCTCTACAGCGTGTCCTATGTGTGGGATGGAGTTGAGGGAACTGGAGAGGGTCGCGGAGGAGGAGCAAGATAGCCCCCTGAGATGGTCCGAGGTGGCAACCCTCATTTACCTTGGTAGTGAGGTGAGTACACCACTGAGGTGGTCCGAGGTGGCAACCCTCATTTACCTTGGCAGTGAGGTGAGTACACCACTGAGGTGGTCCGAGGTGGCAACCCTCATTTACCTTGGTAGTGAGGTGAGTATACCACTGAGGTGGTCCGAGGTGGCAACCCTCATTTACCTTGGTAGTGAGGTGAGTACACCACTGAGGTGGTCCGAGGTGGCAACCCTCATTTATCTTGGCAGTGAGGTGAGTACACCACTGAGATGGTCCGAGGTGGCAACCCTCATTTACCTTGGCAGTGAGGTGAGAACACCACTGAGGTGGTCCGAGGTGGCAACCCTCATTTATCTTGGCAGTGAGGTGAGTACACCACTGAGATGGTCCGAGGTGGCAACCCTCATTTACCTTGGCAGTGAGGTGAGTACACCACTGAGGTGGTCCGAGGTGGCAACCCTCATTTACCTTGGTAGTGAGGTGAGTATACCACTGAGGTGGTCCGAGGTGGCAACCCTCATTTACCTTGGTAGTGAGGTGAGTACACCACTGAGGTGGTCCGAGGTGGCAACCCTCATTTATCTTGGCAGTGAGGTGAGTACACCACTGAGGTGGTCCGAGGTGGCAACCCTCATTTACCTTGGCAGTGAGGTGAGAACACCACTGAGGTGGTCCGAGGTGGCAACCCTCATTTACCTTGGTAGTGAGGTGAGTATACCACTGAGGTGGTCCGAGGTGGCAACCCTCATTTATCTTGGCAGTGAGGTGAGTACACCACTGAGATGGTCCGAGGTGGCAACCCTCATTTACCTTGGCAGTGAGGTGAGAACACCACTGAGGTGGTCCGAGGTGGCAACCCTCATTTACCTTGGCAGTGAGGTGAGAACACCACTGAGGTGGTCCGAGGTGGCAACCCTCATTTATCTTGGCAGTGAGGTGAGTACACCACTGAGATGGTCCGAGGTGGCAACCCTCATTTACCTTGGCAGTGAGGTGAGTATACCACTGAGGTGGTCCGAGATTCATAGTTCATTCTAAACAAAGTTACAGATATAATATTGCTAGATTACAATAACACCCAGCTTCCAGGTGAAAGCCCACCCCTATCTGGTTGAGGTGCCTAGCAGGGTAGAAGGGGCGGGTCTCCTATGCTTCCTGGGCACCCTCATACCCCGGGTAGCAGATGAGCAGATAACACACAAGGTGTACCTCAATACCACTGAGGGCCTAGTGGAGGTGAGGGAGGGAAGACATTATACCATCATCCCTACCACTACCATAGTCATCCAGCTGTCATCCTTCCCCGAGTCTCTGGAGGTAAGGGGTCAGATGGGTCATTGCAATCTCTTCTATCACTTGAATTAAGAGAGCATGTGAGCCATCTTTTGTCAAAACTATAAGCCACTAGGGGAGACAACCATTACATGCTATCAAAACTGCACATTACTCTAGTTTTAATCCCCTGCAGAGGGAACTGTCACATGTCAAGGATACGGAGTCTTTTGAAGCGACTGGAGAAGTTCCAGAAACCACTGGATCTGTATGACTGCCTAACGCCTTCGTGAAAAGGTGATACACGTGCAGTGTTATTCATTTCTGCACTCCTTCCACCCCTCAACTCCCACACCCTAACACCCCTCAACTACAGTGACGAGTTGCTAACGGGCAACAAGTGGTACTTGCGGGGAGTGTAGAGAGGAACAGAACGCTATCACTACAACATCCGTATCACATCTTCCTCCCTTTCTCCTCCTCCAACTAAACAGATTCGACTTTTCATCTACCGTACGTTACCTCTCTAGCACACAATTAGTTCTGCTTTATTTTAAAACTATTAAAACTATTGAAGTGTTTTAATCCCCCTTCAGACGGTGCCCAAGACAGAAAAGATAAGGATGTCCGGTGCACCTGCCATCCCAGGATCTAGACCTCTCCAGTATGGTGGCTAATGGGGTAGACCTGACCGTCCCTCCCTATACCCTATGTGGAGTGATACACCATCACGGAGGTATGTGGGACATAATCTTCATTTTCTTTTGCCTTGCTCATGTATTTATGTCTCGTGCAATAAGATTTGGTAGAACTTGTTGCCTGTTAGCAACTCATCACTGTAGTGTGACACACCTGGGGGTGTCCTGGGTGTGTTGTAGTTCGCCATAACGAGGGGGTAATTGTTAGAAAAAGTTTTGTTTCCTCACAAAGCTCTAATCTTTTAGGTTACGGCGGGGGACACTACACAGTTCACACTCGAGACAGAAGGGACGAGTGGAGGTATTATAACGATGTATCTGTCTCGGAGAGGGCCCCTCTTGCTTTCAGAACGGACGGGCCTCTTCCTGAAAATGACTCTGATGCCAGATCAGCCTATGTGCTGTTATACAAAAGGGACCCCTGAGGGGGAGGGGGTTGAGGGTTCAGAGGGTTGCTGTTTTTATCTTTTCTCAGACTTTATCAGACACAGAAAAAGACAGAAATATAAGTTGGTAGATCATGATCGACGTGACTTGTTCGTGATGTGATCACAGTGTTGTAAAAAGCTATTTTCATCAACAAGACAGGTTGTATCAACATGCGCTTCATAATTAATCCCGACACGTGCTTATAGTTGATCACCTAGTTGACACATCTCTCTCTCTCTCTCTCTCTCTCTCTCTCTCTCTCTCTCTCTCTCTCTCTCTCTCTCTCTCTCTCTCTCTCTCTCTATCTCTCTCTCTCTCTCTCTCTCTCTCTCTCTCTCTCTATCTCTCTCTCTCTATATCTATCTATCCTTACTACCGAGCGAATGTAAGAGAGATAGGGTTGGCTGACACTTTTCACGACCGCTCCTCCCCATGTAAACGCACTCCTCTCATTACGACACACACACATTTCTCTTAACCACACTTTGTTATGTCTCACCCACCACAACGCGGATCCACCCTACCCAGCCGGGGTGGGGGCCCAAGGTTATGATCAGGACCCCCGAGCTAGGAGCATGCCCCGAGGAGGAGGCTGCACCCCGACCAACTGATCTTGAACCAGAGGCACCTCGTGGGGGAACCTGCTCCTAGAGGTGGCACTGTACCCCAGAGGAGGAACGGCACCTAGAGGTGGCACGGCGCCTAGAGGTGGCACAGCTCCCTCGAGGTGGCACTGCTCCCCGAGGGGGAACTGTGCCCTAGGGGCGAACCAGGTACCCTACCAGGGGCGGTACTGTTCCCTAGGGGCGAACCGGGACCAACTAGAGGTGGAACAGTACCTCGAGGAGGTACAGCTCCCAGAGGTGGCACTGCTCCTAGGGGTGGCACTGCACCTAGAGGCGGTACTGCACCTAGGGGTGGAGTTGCCCCAAGGGGAGGTACTGCCCCTAGGGGAGGTATGGATCAGGTAGCACGGAGGGTCAGTGAGGTAGGTGCTGGCCCTCCTCCTCCTCAACCTCACGAGGAATCATTTGAAGAGGACCCAAAGTTCGATAAAGTTGCCATTGCCCAACGAGCCCTGGCAGTCCCTATTGCTGAAGTTGTGAAGAATCATCACGAGAGGATTGCTCTACTGGAAGAAAGGGTATGAACGGGAGGGGTTACTCTTTGAGTCCTGTTATGCACTGCTTTGATTTCTTCAAAAACGTACATTGGGAGGGCGGCGAGGCCACACTTTAGACGTGTGTCTGTATGTTTGTCCCACTCTCAACCCCCTCTCCCTCACTCAGGTGTTTGCTCCTGAGTACCAGAAGGACTTCAACGATGACCTCAACGCGGATCAGGTCACTCAACAGATCAAGAAGAAGAAGAGGCGATTCTTCAGAAGGAAGAAGGTGAGAGTGTGTCATGCACAAAACCTGTACGGCAGGAACTACACCTTTTGGTGCACACGGCTATTATACAAACACCTCTTAGTAGTTCCTTTGTGAGCTAATAATATCCCAACAATATCCCAGTAATAATATTGATTTAACACATCTCCATTATCAGACGGTAAAGAAAGAGGGAGGCGGTGTTGAAGAGGTAGATGAGATAGTTGAGGTACCTGATGATGGTATGGCACCTGGGCAGGATGATATATCACTGGATCTCATGGAGACACAAATCACACGAGAAGAGGTGGGTAACTAATCAGTCTCCAAAACATGCAAAATACAAGGGACAATAATCTCAAATTATTTGGAGTAAAACGGTTTTCGAGATATCCATTGTTCAGTACTCAACAAGATATTCAGTATTCACTCAACAGTAACATCTCCCCTTCTAGGTATTACGGATGTTATCAGCCCAGAGTATTGCCTTCAAGGACCTACTAAGGGAGCAGAGAAGGACCTATGATAATGCTCTAATGACTGTCATGAATGAACTTCTAGTTGCGCTAGAGGAAAGCGAGGTTAGTATTCAAGTACATTTGAATTGGATCAATCAAATTCTTGTTCTTTCGAGATTCCATAACTCTACAATTCCACTCTACAATTCCACTCTACATTTGTATTGTTGACAACCTTCTAACACGCTTCTGATGTTGCAGGCTGGTATAAATGGGGATAGGCTGAACTATCTTGAGGAGAGGGTTGCTGAACTGGACCTGGAACTAACCAACTTGAGGGCAGAGGTCGAGGCGAACAAACCTCCCCCTGGAATATTTGTAAGTTTATCACAGACCGCTCAACTTCAAATTACTGCTACTTGATTAATAGACCACTCAAAATTACTACTATGTTCTTGTTTGAGTTACATTGGGCAATGTAACTGAATACCCCCGGACAGGAGAGACTCCAGAAGAGGAAGGATAAGCCCATGGATAGGGTCCAGGAGGAAGAGACCCGGGGTTCTCAGAGCAGCAGTGTGCTGGGATGGTTTGGGAAGAAAGAGGAGCCTGAGGAGGTACAACCTGAGGAGTCCGGGCTACTTGCCAGGATCTTCACCAGCGACAAGAAGAGAGATGAGAGGACAAAGAGGTATTAGAAGGGAACCTGATATTATATTTTAGTAGTTTTTATTATTGTTGTTTGTCGATGTGCCCCACTTTCTATCCCGGGCACGTACCAGTACACACATTTCTACTCTTAAATTCCCTCTAGGCGATCAGGAAGGCGAGATAGGACACCCTCACCTAGCGAGGAGTATTTGAGTGAGGAGTATCCCGAGGATTACATTGAGGAGGAGGAAGAGGAGGAACTCCCCCCTAGGTAATTAGAGAGGTTATTGGGCCCTGGCAGGACTCGCTGTTCCGCACAGCGGTCCAATGGCAATTAAAACTCGCAGTTTGTTCATTGCCCTAGTAGTTCAGTATGTGACTATTAATAACTTCCTCTCTTTTCAGTGAAATTGATTATCATGAAATGGAGTCTGACCCAGAAGTGCCCCCACCGCCCGTTGTTAAAGCTGCCCCTGCGTTCAAAGTGTCACGGGGTCGACCTCCCCCAGCCAGACAGAGTCGAGGAGGACCTCCCCCAGCAGCCCACCACCAGGCCCCACCACCCGCTAGAAAGGACAGGAGCATGTCCAGAGAGAGGGCTCCAAGGGGAGGTGGATCCAGGGGAGGAAGCAGACATGCTTCCGGGGAAAGGAGACGATAGACAATAGTTATCAAGGACAGAAAGATCTTGTGTACTGAGTGAAATATTGAAATGTGTTTTAGAATTCTTCGTGGCGTATTTTTCAGATTTTGTGGGGCAGCTTAGTCAACAAGTCACTCACTCAGATTTCACAGCTGATGACTTGGTCCTATATGTAAATATTTGATAGTGTAGATTTCAGTTCTAATTCAAATGAAAAACAGACAATTTCGATCTTGTTGTTGGGTCCGGTGGGTGGTGGCCGGGCAAACATTTGTTATCTAACTCTTTTGGTGTAATTAGCTGAGCACGATTCACTGGAGTTGACAGATTAGATCACTGAAACGTGATCTGATCCGAATCCTTGGCCGCGTGTCTCATCCGTAGGCTGTCTTGCGTTGCCAGACCCCATTTTGATTCTAAGATCCGGGTCGGCGCCGCCACACAGTCCGTAGGAGCTGTCTTGCGACACCGTTTCCGACAATGCGCTAAGATTGGGTCGCGGTCGGCGCCGCTAGACTATAACGCTCCAGTTGCAGATTGGAGGCTGACTCCAGTATCTTGCGCCAGCCTCCAGTCTGCAACTGGCGCAAGCTGGGAGAGTCCCTGTGCGCGCCAAATCTTCGTTGACTAGCAGGGTTTTCGATGTGATTGCATGTAAAGTAGCGCGCGCCGCAGTGTCAGCAGTGTCAGCAGGGGCGTTACTAACATCAGTCGCAAAATCTCTAACTGGACCCTTAGAGTACGATTATCGGTTGGTTCCTGTCAGAGCTCTCATACGCCAATCTGGATAGTCTGTGACACATGATCCGGCACAACGTGTGAGCAAACACAGCTGAACAGCTAGTCAAATAGCCAATGTGGTGCAATATGATCCGATCAGATGCAAACACAGCTAGCTCGATATAATGTAGCTTCATTCAGACGGCCAATGTTCATAATCATTGTTCATTGCCCCAGATGGGATTGAGACGTGTATCTGAAGCCCGTTTAGACAGAGAACCTCTGAAATCAGACGAAAACCGAACCCGTCTCAAGCACGTCTAAACGTTGTCAACGCTGTTCCAACGCCCTCTAGACGCCGTCCAGACGGTACTCGTCTACCTTGCCCCAGACGAGCTTGATGCGGAATATCTATTAGCGACGTTTAAACGTGCTTGAGGCTGTCTGGCGCCGCGACCCATCTGAGCGCACTGTCAAATTGGGGTCTGGCGCCGCCAGACAGGCTTGAGGCGGGTTTGGTTTCCACTTTCCATCTGATTTCAGAGATTCCGGCTAACTCCGTCTAATAGCCGGTCTATTGGTACCGTTGCTACCTTTCTGCTTCACAGATAGCTCAATCTCGGTCGCGCCCTCACTGAATGGGCACATGTTCATTTGCCACAGACGACATCTAGACGCCGTCTAGAAGGTAATGATTCAGTTTGTCTTGCCCCCCAGCCTTGGCTAGTCATGACACTGCCATCATATACCTGCTAACTCTCCTTTGAGTTCGAATGTTTGTCCCCCCCCCCCCTCCTGACTGTTCTCTCCTCTCAGAATCTGCCAATGGATCTACCCATTATCAAGAGGGAGTATCGCAATGGGATGTACGGTGTCATATCTGTCATGTCATCAAAGGTTCTCATTGAGGTGAGTCTCTCTATTGCATTGTAAAGCGAGGTGTAGAACAATCTGTTTACAATTTACAAACAATATTACTTGCACTGGTGATAATCACTGGTATAGATGATTCATATCCTGTTTTGTTTTTCAGACGCCCTACCTGCTTATTCTAACCCTACTCCAGTGGCTAGTGTTCTGGGGGCTTGGAGGTAAGCAGACACGCGTCTAACCGCTGTCAGCGTGCAGCCTAGCTGCTTATATAATTCCCTCCTTGAAATCTGAATCCTGATCCATTCCTTCTAAGTCTAACCCTCCCTCCCTCCTTGTATTGTAGACTATACCTCTAACCCTCCCTCCCTCCCTTCTAAGTCTAACCCTCCCCCCTCCCTCCTTGTATTGTAGACTATACCTCTAACCCTCCCTCCCTCCCTTCTAAGTCTAACCCTCCCTCCCTCCTCCCTCTAAGTCTAACCCCCTCCCTCCCTCCTAAGTCTAACCCTCCCTCCCTCCCTCCAGGTCTAACCCCTCCCTCCCTCCCTCCTAGGTCTAACCCTCCCTCCCTCCCTCCTAAGTCTAACCCTCCCTCCCTCCTAAGTCTAACCCTCCCTCCCTCCCTCCTAGGTCTAACCCTCCCTCCCTCCTAGGTCTACGTAGGACTGCTGCTGGATTTTTCGTTGGCTATATCACCGTTATTGGAGTGTCCTTTGTTTCCACCACAATGGGTTACTTCATAGCGTGTCTAGCGGGTAATGCTGTGATAGCAGCCGCTCTAACACCCCTCTTTATCCTGCCCTTCTTCCTATTTGGAGGTCTCTACCAGAACGAGGCATCAACCCCCTACTACTTCTACCCGGTCAAGTATATGTCGTGGTTCCGGTACGGATTTGGGTCTCTCATTATCAACGAATTCCAAGACCTCGAACTAAGTAAATCTGGGATCTTTAGTTTTAGTCTCTTTTTTGATAAACTGAGAATATAGCTACGATATTTGGTATACTAACTATGTATACATTTGCCTTGCTACGCAGTCTGTCCATTCGTCCAGTTGAGCTCACACCGGGCCTTCCACCGGGTGTGAGAGCCGACAGACTGGGGTCAACTATTATATATATATATACCATATATGGTTCTGATGATTGTAGTTGTACTGTTTCCGTATAATGTGTGTCTGTATTTTTAGGTTGTAAAAACGCTTCAAGTCCACGGTGTGTGTTTGAAAATAGGGATGAAATACTCAACTACTACAGTATCGACGCGGTAAGCCTCTCACTACCTGTCCATTGTCGGAGCCAGGAGCGCGAAAACTCAAAAAGTTAACGAACTCGTACTCATCCAGTAGAAGTTTAGTATAGAAGTTTGTGTTTTCTTGAAAAGCTGTACATGACAAATGGCAGTACTGACAAGGTCTGTCAGGTGGTCCCTGACTAACATATGTTCCACTGACCACTCTAACCCTCTTCTCAATTCAGGGAGATATCTGGTTCCCCAACTTGGTTGCTATGGTTATTATGGGTGTCGGATACCTCTTCCTCTCCATCTTCATCTTGTGGCTCAGAGTCAGGCAAACAGACAAGGGTGCAGAGGAGAAGAAAACTGAGTGAAACTGTTAATAATCTTGGTCAACTTATGTCTACTTATTATTTGACACTGACACTGAGAGGTGATCTGAGCGGTTACTATTAAAGAACTATTAATTAGTACATATTATTACAGTTGGGTTGCACTTGTTGGGGCCCGAGAGATAAATTTGTTGTTGTTTTATAATTGAGTTCAGTTAATTGTTAAAAGTTAGAGGTCTGGTGAAAACAGGGGCATGATCTCAGTCGGACTAGCAAGGCTAGTAGCCTCTCCAGTCTACCCTATAAGTTATCTGTTTTTCCTTATGTGGCTCAGCGGAGTGATACTTTTTACAATTACTTCATATTGTTTTCCGACATTCTTTTCGGCTTCCTGACAATAAATCACTGCTGTTTTACTTCTTGCACTGCAAGTTGCAGTAATTGTTTTGGAATGGGGGAAGTTAATTTGATAACACGGTGATCTGAATCATTACCTTCTAGACGGCATGATTCTGTTGGTTTCATCATCGTCGTTACTGTTACTGTCACTATCACTGTCAATCGTAATGACACTTGGACCTGTGTGAAACATTATATTACTATGTTGTAGGATTATATTATGCACGAGACCAAACTGCTACCTGCTGTATAAGCCATGCTACCAGTTGGACATGTACAACCGTATCATATCAAAATTGTATAATGCCAAATACGGTCGAACCCGGTCGAACTTCTATCTACAGTCGGACCCCGATTTACCGGGATCCTCGGGGGAAAGAATTTTACCCGGTAAATCGGGGTGCCCGGTATATCGGGGTCAATTACTATTAATTTCCTATTTTGGGGGAATATTATCCTCCCGGTAAATCGGGGCCCGGTAAATCGGGGTCCGACTGTATATATTTAATCTCACTCCTCTCTTCTTCAATTATTTTTTCTCTTTTTCTATCTATTTTGTGTAGCCCCCTCCCACCTTGATTGTTTGGACGGGTCATGTATTCTTCATCACTGTCGCTTTGAGTATCCACATCAGATGCAAAATCAGAATCAGAGAACTCAATTTCAACACTCACCTGAGAAATACAGGCAAATTATATGTATTTTGTACATCGTATCAAGTTGATAATCTCAGAGTGGGTGAGAGGAGAGTGGGCGGATACTGCACGTGCTGATTGATGGGTGGTGTGTTCCTGCTGATTCTAGTTTACTAAACTAAAAAACTGGGGAGATCGTACAGATCGTAAATCAAGATGAAACTGCACTTCAGCTACCTGACCCCGTACGATTATGAGACATAAAAACTCAACAAATACAACTGAGTCCGCATGAGCACAACATACAACAATTCGCACGTGCAGTATCAACCCGATCTTCCCATCAATCCCCTTGCCCACAAATTTAGGATAAAAGGAAAAGGAAAGGGAGAATAAGTATACCTACCGTTGGAACTCTCCTTGCTGAATAACCTGCTCCCCGGAATTGCTCCATTAACTTGAGACAATGTTCGATACATCTCCGCCAATAGTCAGGAGGCAGCTGAAATGAGTCACAATAAGGGAGAGAAAGAGAGAAAAAGAGAGGGATCACATCACATAGCATATAGCAGACAGGCAGAGAGAAAAACAGACCCCTCGATTTGCGATCGGTACGATCGCCCCAGTTTTGCTAGTTTTAACAAATTATTAACAAATTATTAACCAAATAACCAATTTTTAAACAATTTCTCCATGTATCTTTCTCTCTCTCTCTCTCTCTCTCTCTCTCTCTCTCCACTCTCTCTCTCTCTCTCTTCTCTCTCTCTCTCTCTCTCTCTCTCTCTCTCTCTCTCTCTCTCTCTCTCTCTCTCTCTCTCTCTCTCTCTCTCTCTCTCTCTCTCTCTATGTCTCTCTCTCTATCTCTCTCTAACTCTCTATCTCTCTCTCTCTCTACCTCTCTCTATCTCTGTCTCTCTCTGTCTCTCTCTCTCTGTCTCCCTATCTGTCTCTCTGGTGAAAAGTTAGAGAAAAGACTGGTATGGGAGATGGTGAAGAAATTGTTGTAAATTAGTTAAAATTGGTTAAAAATTGGTTAAAAACCGATTTGATGATATGGTGAAGAAAAGGTTAAAGATTTGGTTAAGATTTGGTTAGAAATTGAATATGTCACTGAAACAATAAATGTTGCTCTATGTTTGTGTAGGTGTTTGTTTGCTGTTTGTATAAAGCAGAAAGTTGGACTTACGTCATTGACAGCTTTGTTAACAAGGTTCTTCACATCCGAGAGCTTGCTGGTAGAGTTATTCTGAGCCACGTAACATTTGATCCAAGCCCATACCAGCTCGATCGCGTTAAAGAAACAATGCTTGACTGGCAAACGCAAAACTTTGATGTCTTTACCAGGTATAGAGGCCAACAGGTCGTCAATCTGTGGATGTTGAGGAATTGTCAGATTCAACACAATATACAGTATAACTTTATACGGCCAACAAAATTGATCAGTTAGTCGAATATTTCATTACAACTCACCTTGTACACCGGGCTGGATAGATGTTTCTTCACCATCGAGTTGAGCTCCTCTCTACTTTCTAGTGTACTGACCGGTACCCCCTTCCTTCTCAGCCAATCCCTCACTTGCTTCATATTCCATTTGCTGTTCGGATTCTTCGTATCGTCTAACAACAATGTCATGATTAAAGACATCAAGGAACAAGAGGATTTATTACTTGAAATCATTTAGAATACTTCATTAAAATGTCATTGAAAAGCTGAAAATGCTAGCTTACTTCTCTCACTCAAGTTGTCTGCTACCAACTCCACTTACCAGTTAGTTCCATGTGGTATGTGGCACGGTCAATGATGAGGACACACTTGGCAGGCAACTTTGGAGCGACCACTTCCTTGAGATGTTTGAAGTATGTGTTTGAATTCATGGCCTTATGGTAGTCCTGGCTCGTCCCATCATTTTCAAACACATCAATGTCAATAAATCCCTGTTTACTTCCTGTGAACGTTTATTTTTCAAAAAACCACATAAAAATATCCAAACATAATTTAGTTTTGTCCACACTTCTCACTAAATATATCACTACATACCCACTCCATTGATGATGAGCCGAGGACCAGCGCCACTCTTGATCTTCATGGAGCCTTGCCACGAGAATACCCCTGTTTTATCGTCAGTATTCAACCACTGAAAAAAGGAGAAGGGTGTTGTACTGTTGTAGATATAATGTCCCTTTCTCATATCTTTCAATCAAACCCTCTCTCAGTCGTCCCCTGCCACGGGTCACCTAAACCACCACCACCCCCCCCCTCCCCGAGTCCCTCTTTGTGACTCTGCTTTCTTCTTACCTGCCATGTTTTTGATTTGCAATGGTTCGCATTACACCAACTCTCGTCGGCAAAAACAAGATCGTACCCCTCCGCCTCTAACTTGGCGATGTCCCGAAGGAACTCATCGCATTGTGCTCTGTAAAGAAATCAGTATTATGATTGTGACAGGGGTGAAGTATAATTTTAGGGTTAAAACTGAGAGCAAGGAAAAATGAGGATATACATATATCATGAACCGTGAGATTGTCTTGACTTGCCTAACATTTCCGCTAAATGTGATGAATTTGATAAATGTGATGATGGAATTCATTCCCAGGTGAAATGAGTGATGCATGAGCAATTCACCTGACATCAGCTCTTTCAAACGCATATGTGAAGTTATTAGCTCTTCTGAAACTAAATCCCCAAACTTTTAGCATTCGACTGAAGAGAAGGATACAGGTTATAACTTATAATACAATGAACATGACTTGAATAAAAAGAGAGAGATATAAGAGAAAGCGAGAGAAAATAGACAGAGAGAGAGAGAGAGAGAGAGAGAGAGAGAGAGAGAGAGAGAGAGAGAGAGAGAGAGAGAGAGAGGAGAGACAATTCTTACCGAAATCCCTCGAAGCTGATACGGGGAATGTCTGGATATAGCGCTAATATGTGGTTGTGCACCTCTTTGATTGTTGGGTACTTTCCCTGGGCATATAACCTTTGTGTAAAAAGGGTAACATCAGTCTTCAGAAATCCAAACTTGTTTCCATTCCACCGGATGGCATTCGTTCTGGACGCGTTTCCTGACAAAACAATTCATGTAATCTCAGCAAATCAATATTGGTAGGCATAACTAAACTGGAATCATAACTCATACTGGATCACTTTGGTTCACACCCAGGGTTGATCCGGGTTTGATACTGGACTAGTTATGCCTACCAATTACCATGATACAGGTACACAGAAAATAATAAAAGAGAATGGAGTAAACAATGCAGATCTCAGATCTGTATCCCAGATTTTGAAAAGTGGAAATATCATATGTAGGTCAAACGTCAAACATACTTTTTGGAGCAGCTATCGACGGAGTTTTCACAATCTTTTTCAGCAGTGTCGTCGATATCCCTGCTATTTTACGGGTTGCTGACGCATAGGGAATGCATTTGTGTTTTGGAACACCTGAAGCTGAAACAAATGTTGTGTCTAGAAGACTGGGGTACTTGAGTAAATCTCGTAAAAGGGCTAATTGGGTCGTTTCTATAGGGCTCATTATTGTTCTTTTTTTGTTTAGTTTGGTCGTTTCTGTCTGTCTGTCTGTCTTCTGTCTGTCTGTCTGTCTGTCTGTCTGTCTGTCTGTCTGTCTGTCTGTCTGTCTGTCTGTCTGTCTGTCTGTCTGTCTGTCTGGGCTTCGTCTTCGTCGTCTGTTGTCTGTTGCAACGAGCTTTTTCAGGAAAAATTTAAACCTTTGCTTCAACCCAACCAATTGCAAAAAAACCCCCCCAATCTCTCAGTCGGCGGGGTGGAGCTGGCTCTGGAAGGTTTCCGTCAGCCTTTCTTACCAGATACCTACTTCTTTACAAAGCCTCCCACATAGTAACGAGACCGACAAATGGTCACCAACAAATTTCTCAATGGAAATAATGAAATGACCATCTCAGCTATCTTGACTATCTTAACTATTTTCACTGCCAACATATCCTATTCTACGGCCCTACCTCTTTATACTTGCTCCCTCCTCTCTTCCTCCTGTCTCTCCTTTTCTGGCTGCGCCTCTCACTCCTCTCATTCTCTCTCTCTCTCTCTCGTCTCTTGCTCATCGTCTCTCTCTCTCGTCTCTCTCTTCTCTCTCTCTCTCCTCTCTGCCTCTCCGTCTCTTTCTCTCTCTCTCTCTTCTCTCTCCTACCTAATCTCCTCTCTCTATATCTCTCTCTCTCTCTCCCTCATTTCTCTCTCGTCTCCTCACTAATTGGTTTCTCGCTCCCTCCCTAATTTATCTCTCTCCCCTCCCTAATTTATCTCTCTCTCTTGCCCCCCATCTCTCCTTAATTAATCGCCACAAACAAACCAGGCAGCAAGCCAAATGAAATTTGACCTCCCGGCCCCCCCCCTTTCTCTATCTCCCATAGATAGCTTAGATATATTTCACCATCAAACACGTCACACGTCATCCGTATGTTTCCAGCTTCCTCGATACCACCTAACTTATCCACGAAACCAACATAGTTTTTCTATTGAAATTCAAAGTGTCAGGTTACAATAGTCAGTCAGTCAGTCAGTCAGTCAGTCAGTCAGTCAGTCAGTCAGTCAGTCAGTCAGTCAGTCAGTCAGTCA
Organism: Hormiphora californensis; assembly: GCA_020137815.1. Lineage (NCBI taxonomy): Eukaryota > Metazoa > Ctenophora > Tentaculata > Cydippida > Pleurobrachiidae > Hormiphora > Hormiphora californensis. Next base: position 2,044,440 of record CM035350.1, read on the forward strand.
GTCAGTCAGTCAGTCAGTCAGTCAGTCAGTCAGTCAGTCAGTCAGTCAGTCAGTCAGTCAGTCAGTCAGTCAGTCAGTCAGTCAGTCAGTCAGTCAGTCAGTCAGTCAGTCAGTCAGTCAGTCAGTCAGTCAGTCAGTCAGTCAGTCAGTCAGTCAGTCAGTCAGTCAGTCAGTCAGTCAGTCAGTCAGTCAGTCAGTCAGTCTGTCTGTCTGTCTGTCTGTCTGTCTGTCTGTCTTTCTGTCTGTCTGTCTGTCTGTCTGTCTTTCTGTCTGTATTTCTGTCTGTCTGTCTTTCTGTCTGTCTTTCTGTCTGTCTGTCTGTCTTTCTGTCTGTCTGTCTGCAACAAACCTAACTGCTGATTTGAGATCTGCTTCAAATAATTATACACATTGAGGATGGTGGTTTTCTCCCTCAACTGGTAATCTTTTGCTCCAGTAGTTCTCCCCATATATCATACAACCATATCAAATCATGAATCCATATCATATAATAAATCACTCGAGCTGAGAAAAGAGCTAAATGTTAATTTTTAATTTTTTTGGGGAAGGTGGGATGTTCATGAGTCCGGCGTAACCGAAAAGACAAACAACAATTACATGAACAATGAATGAAAATGGGTGGCATACATATAACATTGTAATTTATGCATAACGTAATAGTTGAATAGTTAATAATATAAGGAAGTCAGACCCCAACTTACCGGCTTTCGATTTACCGTACACACCCCGATTGTACTGTGCAAAAATCTCTCCCCGACCATGCCGATAATTTGGGGTCCGACTGTACATATTATATATGCATATAAAAAAATTGTAACTCTCCAAATTGTACTATCATGGCCTACACGTTGCTTGCTATCATTAATGTTATTTTCATAATATAATAGTCCTCGATTGATCGTTTAGATGTACATGAAAAATCAATATAGCAAGTATCATGAATTCATGAATGTTAATGAATAGACATGATTCGGCTTCATGAGATGCGTCAGCGTAATGTGATCATGAACAATGCAGCAATTGAAGGACTGTGCAACTGTGGTAATCTGAAAATATGCTGTTATTAGTCAAATAGTTTGAGGCTTGATGTGTCATGTAGTTTACAAATATCAATGAATAATAACAGACATTTAATGAGTGGCAACTATAGGATGATATAATAGTTCTAGTGTCAAAAAACTTACCGAAAGAAATTATTGGTAAGATCATGACCGCTTTTCAGTGCCAATCTGTCAACCTTCCGCGTCTATATATACCTTCGTCTATATATACCAACCTGGGAATAGTTAGAGCAGCATTTTCTGTTCAACCGACGTACAGTTTCCCCCGAGAGAGAGAGAGAGAGAGAGAGAGAGAGAGAGAGAGAGAGAGAGAGAGAGAGAGAGAGAGAGAGAGAGAGAGAGAGAGAGAGAGAGAGAGAGAGAGAGAGAGAGAGAGAGAGAGAGAGAGAGAGAGAGAGAGAGAGAGAAAGAGAGAGTTATAGAATAGACACTAGACTTTAGAGATATAAGAAAGAGAAAGTGATGGAGATGGAGATGGAGATGGAGTTGGAGATGGAGATGGCGTTATAGATTAGACTTTAGAGATATCGGAACAAGATTTTTAATATCTTCTCTGGCTGCTAATCTCACTTTCTCTCTCACACATACACGCCCTACTGTACAATATCATTGATATTTAACTTTAGAGATAGAAAGAGAAAGTGATGGAGATGGAGATGGAGATAAGAGTAGAAGACAAAAGAAGAGAAGGAGAGGAGAGAAAGTAGGAAGAGATCCTCTAGCTACTGAGATGCAGATAGATCTCTTCTCTTCATCTCTCAGATCCTCCCCTTCTTCGATTCCTCGATGAGATACCTGCCATCTATGATCGTAAACGTATAGTAGCTTTAGGTAATTGAAGATGATAATGTACGAAGGTGTCGTGACGGTGGAGGACTTTGAAAAAAAGGTGGGAGAAAACGAATATTAATAATATTGGGTGTGATAGAGAGTCAGGAAAGCCAACACTGGAAAACCTTGCTCATGTTGTAATTGTAACTAAAGTTTTAAATCATTCCTAGCTTTGCTCCAAACAGATCATCAGGTATATTTTGTATTTCTTTTGTGCTCAGTGCACGTCCAATTAATGAGTATCTGAAAAGAAAGGTTGGTTTTAATTCAGATGGTGGACGATGGTCAAAGAGGGGGGGGGGGTATTAAATTTACGGCAAGAATTTATTTGCGTTATGTTTTAACATTTCTTTTCAGGGGGGTAAACCCCCGAAAGCTGTCATGTTCTAACCCTTCTTTACAAGTCTAGCTAGGCAACAGGCAAATACTCTGACCACAGTTCTCGCACACTGAATAGCGTCATCTCAAACGCTACAACTTTTTTCGGGGTCGCACGATTTTCCCTAACTTTTCAAACTTTAGCAGATTTTACTTTCCAGTTTCAATTTTACAACCTTTTCTTGCCGTATGGTTTTGATGGTGGCATTTTTAGGCTCTGTTTTTCTGCTGTTAATGAATCCTTTTTTCTAATATCTTTTGCTATGTTCGAAAGTAAAATAACTCGCTAAACAATGCGGAGTAAAAGGGTAGCGAGTAAGGTCATCCACTTCTTGTCACCAAATTTAGATGGTTTTGGCCATGGCTCAGCCATTTATTGGTCAAATTGCTTCATCTTGGGCTCGTTGGAAAGAGGGCATCGAGCTCTTTCCACACAGCTCAAGAAAATTAAAATCGGTGCAAAAATGGCGGTGTTATGGCCAAAATGCGCATTTTAAGGCGTTTCGCGCCACAGCTCCGCCATTTCTTCACCAACTTGCAAAAACTAGGGCTGTAAGGAAAGAGCTCGATGCCCTCTTTCCAACGAGCCCAAGATGAAGCAATTTGGCCAAAAAATGGCTGAGCCATGGCCAAAACCATCTAAATTTGGTGACAAGAAGTGGATGACCTTACTCGCTACCCTTTTACTCCGCATTGTTTAGCGAGTTATTTGACTCTCGAACATAGCAAAAGATATTAGAAAAAAGGATTCATTAACAGCAGAAAAACAGAGCCGAAAAATGCCACCATCAAAACCATACGGCAAGAAAAGGTTATAAAATTGAACCTGGAAACTGGAAAGTAAAATCTGCTAAAGTTTGAAAAGTTAAGAAAAATCGCGCGACCCCGAAAAAAGTTGTAGGTATGGATGTGCTTTTCGGGGTCGCGCGCAGCAGGGCTTTTGTTGTTTGAGTTGACCTTTTTTTTTTTTTTTTTTTTTTTTTTCGACGTCAGCGCGGCCATTTCTCGATCAATGTGACAGTCCAACTATTGGATGTGACAAGCAACGATAATAGCACTCAATACGGTCCCTTGCTTGACCCCGGTGACTTGCACCGACACTGTCTGTCTCACCCAATCACGAGTGTGTGCTACCAATCTCGATAGCACGCAGGTTCAGTTTTGTCAAACAAAGTTAATGACATGATTTCTACGCTACCTCTAGACAGTTGACCTTTAGGTTTGGTTTTGTTTGGTTTGCTCCCGCCCTTCGGACAGGAGGCCGAGGTTTGGTCTTGGTTGCTCGTCTGCAGCTCTCTAGAGGTAGGCGCGGGTGCCCGGTATTGGGTGAAGTTGTTTTGCAGTAGCCCATGGGGCCCCACGGTTTTTGGGGTTTTTGAACTCACCCTTCCAAAACAATTACTGCAACTGCAGTGCAAGAAGTAAAACAGCAGTGATTATTGTCAGGAAGCCGAAAAGAATGTCGGAAAACAATATGAAGTAATTGTAAAAAGTATCACTCCGCTGAGCCACATAACGAAAAACAGATAACTTATAGGGTAGACTGGGGAGGCTACTAGCCTTGCTAGTCCGACTGAGATCATGCTTGTTTTGTTCAAACCCCGGGGCGCGGGGAGGGAGGGTCGAACAAGGCAAGATCATGCCCCTGTTTTCACCAGACCTCTAACTTTTAACAATTAACTGAACTCAATTATAAAACAACAATAGATTTATCTCTCGGGCCCCAACAAGTGCAACCCAACTGTAATAATATGTACTAATTAATAGTTCTTTAATAGTAACCGCTCAGATCACCTCTCAGTGTCAGTGTCAAATCTGCATATATAAGTAGACATAAGTTGACCAAGATTATTAACAGTTTCACTCAGTTTTCTTCTCCTCTGCCCCCTTGTCTGTTTGCCTGACTCTGAGCCACAAGATGAAGATGGAGAGGAAGAGGTATCCGACACCCATAATAACCATAGCAACCAAGTTAGGGAACCAGATATCTCCCTGAATTGAGAAGAGGGTTAGAGTGGGTTAGGAACAACGATCAAGGGGCCACCTGACAGACCTTGTCAGTACTGCCATTTGTCATGTACAGCTTGTCAAGAAAACACAAACTTCTATACTAAACTTCTACTGGATGAGTACGAGTTCGTTAACTTTTTGAGTTTTCGCGCTCCTGGCTCCGACACTATGGACAGGTAGTGAGAGGCTTACCGCGTCTATACTGTAGTAGTCGAGTATTTCATCCCCATTTTCGAACACACACCGTGGACTTGAAGCGTTTTTACAACCTAAAAATACAGACATACATTATACGGAAACAGTACAACTACAATCATCAGAACCATGTATAATAGTTGACATGTTCCCAGTCTGCCGGCTCTCACACCGGGCGGAAGGCCCAGTGTGAGCTCAACTGGACGAATGGACAGAATGCGTAGCATGGCAAATGTATACATAGTTAGTAGACACTAGACCAAATGTCCTAGCTATATTCTCAGTTTATCAAAAAAAGACTCAAACTAAAGATCTCAGATTTACTTAGTTCGAGGTCTTGGAATTCGTTGATAATGAGAGACCCAAATCCGTACCGGAACCACGACATATACTGACTGGGTAGAAGTAGTAGGGGTTGACGCCTCGTTTGGTAGAGACCTCGAATAGGAAGAAGGGCAGGATAAAGAGGGGTGTTTAGAGCGGCGCTATCACAGCATTACCCGATAGACACGCTATCAAGTAAACATGTGGTGGAAACAAAAGGAACACTCCCATAACGGGGATTAGCCCCCCCCCCAAAGAAAAATCCAGCAGCAGTCTCGGAGACCTAGGAGGGAGGGAGGGAGGGTTAGACCTAGGAGGGAGGGTTAGACTCAGAAGGAATGGATCAGATTTCAAGGAGGGAATTTTATAAGCAGCTAGGCTGTCAGGCACTGTACGCTGACAGCGGTTAGACGTTTCTGCTTACCTCCAAGCCCCCAGAAACACTAGCCCACTGGAGTAGGGTTGAATAAGCCGGTAGGCGTCTGAATGAAAACAAAAAACAGGCATTATATGAATCTTATATCACAAAGGTGTAGGTAATATGGGGTAAACAGATCGTTCCACACCTCGCTTCACATTGAATTTTTCATACTTTCTTTTTATTCTTATTTGTCTTTCGTGCGGAGCACGGAAACAGTGTCAAGCAACTCAAGCTTCACACCAATAGAGAGACTCACCTCAATAAGAACCTTTGATGACATGACAGATATGACACCGTACATTCCATTCCTATACTCCCTCTTGATAATGGGTAGATCCATTGGTAGGTTCTGAGAGGAGAGGACGGTCAAGAGGGGGGGGGGGCAAACACTCAAAGGAGAGTTAGCAGGTACCTATATGATGTACTATGGCAGGTTCAGGTTATGTTCTAACCCTCCCTTTACATCGGGGCACCCGAAACAAAGTCTAGCCAGGCAAGGCAGTGTCATGACTAGCCAAGACTGGGGAGAAAGACAAACACGTACCTGACTCTGTACAAATGTGTTTCCAAATGTCATTGCTGAGACGATAAAGAAGAGGAACCCACTTTTATCCTGGAATGCTTCTTCGTCGTTATCGTTGTTCAGATAGGCTAACCCACCTAGTAGACCTAGCACCTGGGAATGGCAGTATAGTGTTTCAGTTTTCAGGGGGGGGGGTTCCAACCTATTTTTTTGTATTTTTTTGTACTTTTTTGTACGGACCATACATAAAAGTATCCAAAATTCCTGTTTTTTTCCATACAAACAATACAAAAAAATACAAAAAAATACAAAAAAGTAATGAAAGATGTGGGTGCCTGATAAAAGTATAAATAATACATAGCTGGGTTCTGTTTATGTTCATGTACCACCTATTATATATATGAACGTTTTTAGTTCCATTGTCATCCATTTTCCCGCTAAAAGTACTAAAAAAGTATGTAAAATTACACGTTTTTGAAATTCGAAAAAGCAAAATCATTGATTCAGATTACGATTCGGGATAATTTTCTCGGTAAGACATTGCGATTCGGCGAAATTTCTCGCTTAAAAATACGATTCGAGAAAATTTTCTCGGTAAGAAATTGCGATTCGGGGAAAATGGGGGGGGCCAACGCTCATTTTTTATATATTTTTATATATTTTATATACCTTTTTTTTGGAAAAAAAAAACATAATTTTTTATATATATATAAAATATATAAAAATATATAAAAATACATATGAATATATAAAAATATATAAAAATATATAAAAAATATATAAAAATATATAAAAAATTGTGCCGAAAGTGTGAAAACAGAAAGCTGTTTTTCGCCATAGCGGGATCAAATATCATTCAATTGATCTCAAACTTGGTCAGCATCTTCATCTAGATAATCCTGATGATTTTCCGTCATTAATGTGACGTTTGTAACATCGTGACGTCGCGTCAATAACGTCATGACGTCAAAATGACGTCAAAAATGATTTGTTTTTTTAGTTTCGCGATCCCAACCTCTCTTCACCAGTTCTAGTACATCTGCACGGATCAACATACAAAAAATGATTGAAATCACACCAAAACTGGTAGATATTATTAGGCCGGAACCTCTCTTCACCAGTTCTACTTTTGACAGTGCATAATTCACTTTTGAACACATTCTCAATTATGTAAAACAGCTATCACCCTCTCAAACACTTAAATTAACTCTATGAAACATATTCAAGTGAACAATAGATGGAAATAATCCCCTTTTTTTAAAGTAAAAGGGGTGAAAAAAGGGTTTATTTTATATATTTTTATATACAGTCGGACCCCGATTTAGGGACACCCTCGGGGGAAAGGGTCTTGTCCACTAAATCGGGGTGTCCACTAAATCGGGGTGAGCCATATTTGACCCAAAAAACCTATTTTATTGCCCAAAATGCTATATTATTAAGACTAAATACACCTCTAACTGTTATATGCAATATTCATGTATTGATGACATGATCATTTCTGATTAGAAAAAGAAAAATATAAAATAATTATTTTTCAAAAAAAAGTGGAAAATTTTCTAAGTTATACCAGCCCGTCCGGTTTGTATTTCGAATCGGTGCAATTTACTGGATATCCTGTCTAATTAGCGGGTTCAAAACGAACCGATACGTGATACCATACCGAATCGGGGCACCCTAAGCGGGTGAGGAAGTATAAAAATTTCAAAATAACTTTTTCTTTCAAAATTTATGGGGAGCACCGATCAAAGCATTGACAATTGTACTGTAAAATTTTGCAAAAAAAGTTATAAAATTTTTTAAAGGTATACCAGCCACGTCCGAATCGTGTTTCGAATCGGTGCATCTTATCGCATGTCCTGCTGCTAAACGGAACGAATCGAAACGTGATCCCCATCGAATCGAAATTTTGACGCTTGGACCTTGGTGAACTTGTGATTCAATGGGCACCATGGGGATCACGTGTTGGTTCGTTCCGAACCGTCTAATTAGCAGAAGGACATGCGATAAGATGCACCGATTCGAAACACGATTCGGACATGGCTGGAATCTTTTTGAAAGATTTCACGAAAAATTTCCCAAAAAAAATTCAAAAATTTTTGGGGGAAAAAAATCCTGTCCCTAAATCGGGGTGTCCCTAAATCGGGGGTCCCTAAATCGGGGTCCGACTGTATTTTTATATATTATTTATACAACTTTATATATTTTTATATATTTTTATATATTTTTATATATTTTTATATATATATAAAAAATTCCAAAATTAAGGAAATATATAAAAAATTCGTTGGCCCCCCCCCCCGGGAAATTTCTCGCTTAGAAAATACGATTCGAGAAAATTTTCTCGGTAAGAAATTGCGATTCGGGGAAATTTCACGCTTAGAAAATACGATTCGAGAAAATTTTCTCGGAAAGAAATTGCGATTCAGAGAAATTTCTTGCTTAGAAAATACGATTCGAGAAAATTTTCTCGGTAACAAATTGCGATTCGGGGAAATTTCTCGCTTAGAAAATACGATTCGAGAAAATTTTCTCGGTAAGAAATTACGATTCGGGGAAATTTCTTGCTTAGAAAATACGATTCGAGAAAATTTTCTCGTTAACAAATTGCGATTCAGGGAAATTTCTCGCTTAGAAAATACGATTTGAGAAAACTTTCTCGGTAAGAAATTGCGATTCGGGGAAATTTCTCGCTTAGAAAATACGACTCGAGAAAATTTTCTCGGTAAGAAATTGCGATTCAGGGAAATTTCTTGCTTAGAAAATACGACTCGAGAAAATTTTCTCGGTAAGAAATTGCGATTCGGGGAAATTTCTCGCTTAGAAAATACGACTCGAGAAAATTTTCTCGGTAAGAAATTGCGATTCGGGGAAATTTCTCGCTTAGAAAATACGATTCGAGAAAATTTTCTCGGTAAAAATTGCGATTCGAGGAAATTTCTCGCTAAGAAAATACGATTCGAGAAAATTTTCTCGTTAACAAATTGCGATTCGGGGAATTTTCACGCTTAGAAATTCTTGGATAGAAATTTCGATATGGAAAGATTTTCTCTCTTAGAAATTCCGATTTTTCGTACAAACAGAACAAAAAAGTTGTACAACAAATTATGGAGATGTGCTAATGTACCACCTGGGAACGTTTGTCGTGTATTTATTATCTTTCATTCGAAATTCGAAAAAGTAAACATCATTGGTTCAGATTTCGAAAATTTTGAATATAATGTTTCCTTGTGTTTTGATAAAGAACAATTAAAACATGATTAAGACATGTTTTTATCTTCTAATTATAAGAAAAAGTTGCTAATTTTGTATCAAACCACAGTTTAATAGGAATTTATGACACAATTATGATCATAAACTAAAATTTCAGCGATCAGAAAGGCGTTGTTTAATCATTTATACCCCGTTTTATTTTTTTGTATTTTTTTGTATTTTTTTGTATTTTTTTGTAGCTTGTTTTTGTAGCTTGTTTTTTTCCGTACAAACATACACAAAATAGGTTGGAACCCCCCCGTTTTCAGTTGTCTCTCTGTCCGTGAGTCCCTACTCCCCCTCTGTCTCTCTCACTCCTTCTCCCTCTCTCACACTTTCTCTCTCTCAGTTCCAACTTACCAATGTCTGTACTATCCTAATTTTGGTGTATGCCGGGTTTCTGAACACATTCCTCCAACTTCGTCTCAGGTTCGCTGTGAACTGTGTCGTTATGTTCGCAGCACTCCTGTGTAGGGAAATGGTGGTGAAGTGAACTGGGTTAATGACTGTCTGGCGGTGCCGATCTGAACGCACTGTCAATCAAAACGGGGTCTGACATTAGCTCATTGTGGAGTGTAGACATGCGAGACTTCGGAATGTATGCATTTATTTCGGGGAAAAAACACTGATTAGAATGTTTTTATCACCCCAGTCCTAAGCTCAAATCGGCTGTATGCTAGCCCTACAGCAGTTGTTCTTATACTTGCTAGCGAACTAAACAGCAACTCATGCAACTACCGTTTTTACCTGATTGATATTTTCATGTCAGCATCCTGGAACTCCTTCTTAGTCTCATCAATGTTGGTCGCCACCAGTTTGCCCTGATCCGAAGCTGCGAACTTGTCTGTTATCATGGCCACCTTCTCTCTACATTCCTCCTCCTGCCCTGGTATCATGGCCAGGGTGAAGATATAGTGGTCAGCGGGGTTAAAGTTATCCGGGCAGGGCTGGCCAACTGATCGGAAGAACGTGAGGGCATCCTTGCAGGGCCCAGAATAGGCACATTTTCCGTTAGCCACTAGATACAACCTGCGGAGAGATTTTTAGTTAATATTTGTTCATCTGTCGTGTATTTTATAAAACCGAGACTGTAATTTGGTAGACAGTCAAGACTAAAAGATAATCCGAGAGAGAGAGAGAGATAGAGAGAGAGAGAGAGAGAGAGAGAGAGAGAGAGAGAGAGAGAGAGAGAGAACAGAAAAGATGCGGATGTCAGTCAAAATTGCCAGCTTTATCACGAGATCCCACAGAAAGCTGAGAACATGTTTTGAGTGAGTGACAGTGAATATAGTCTCGTGATCCAGGCACATTATATAGAGCCAGCCCCGACACAACTCTACCATTTCCATTTCTCCAGTACTATGTCTGATAGCGGATCTCTCCAGATCCATCTTCACAGGTAAGAGAGCTCCCTCTTGAACTGCACAACGTGCATTACGACGTGCATTACACGTTCCCTCCCTTGCTAATTTAACTTCAGCACGTAGTACACCCTGTGGAACCACATGCACACTGTGCCTGTGTAACACCATTCTAGCTTGCTTGATATTTGAATTTCATATCTCTATAATATCTCGCCTGCAAATGCTCTGACAGTCTCGCCTGCTCTTGACCCCCTCACTCTCTCTCTGCAGGTATACAGGGTACAAGAATGTAGAGGATGATATGAAGATATTTAGTGCCGTTACTGGGTACAATGTCCTAAAGTGGTCTGACAATGATCCGATACAGATTGTCATGATAGAAAAGGTAGGTACAGATTTGATCTACCGAACCCTCACAGACCGGTGTGAGCCACACAAGAGCAGATCATACTAGCCGCCTTTAGTTAGAATTTATACTTGAACTCGTATTGCAATTTGTACTATCTTTTGCTGATATTCTTCAAACAAAGCACAATCCCTTACCCCCTCCCCCACTTCAGAAAGAGACGGAAGAGGGCCTCCAAATGATAGAGAGTTTGATATACGATGTGTGCAGATCGGAGAGTTTCAAGGGGTGGATGGCATTCCCTGATAACCACGTGAGCCCCCTCTACTACACACCACTACTGGATCTCAAACTACAAGGTACGTGGGGGGGGGGGGAGAGTTTAGAAAAATGGAAACTGTTTCCTATTACACAGCTATCTGATCAGACCCCGTTTCGATTCCCAATAGTGCGTTCAGATCTGGTCAGCGCCGCCAGACAGTTCCATAGCAGCCTCGTCGAAAGGACTATCCTCTCTGACTAACTAGTGATATATTTCAGATGTCAAGTTTTCCTCGATGATAACACCCTTTGAGTTGAAATCTCACTGGTCAATATGTGTGGACCCCTCCCGTACCATTCACGCTATGTTTGAGCACGATATAGGCCGCCTGGTGATCTTCATATGTCGGGACACACACTGGCAGAAGATAGCCATACATTACGACGAGCTAGAGCAACACATAATTCAACAGGTAATTAACTATGTAATTAATAATTAGTAATTTGTAATAAGTAGCTCGAATTAGAGGTTGAATTCCATTATAACATTGACAATCCCCGTGTGGTAAAACTAAATCACACTATTTTCAGCACTGTGATAACTCAATAAGGATGGTTCTCTTCCTAAAGAATTGTCCTCGTTTCTTTGAAGTTGAATCAGAAGTAAGTATACTTCACCCCCGTACCACACGGCGTGCCTGGTGAAATTTTAACACGGGACCATAGCATGCGACGGGAATCACATTACGTGACTGGGTAATCACCTGAGGCGTACGGTGGGAAAAAAAACATCGCTAAATCTTTTTTTGACACTTTGGTTGATTAAGGGTCAATATTGGCTATTTAAACGTGGTCCCAGCAAAATCTACGGACAGAGACGAAATATGTACCCGCTAGCCTATTTTGTAGAGTAGAATCGGATTCAAACGTGAAATGAATCATCAAATGAATTTCATAATGGTACCAAATATGCAACTGATGAGTTTTAATTGTCTTTGGAGGTTTTTCCTATCTATTGTAACACTGAATTGAATAGAATTACTAGTGCAATCGTTAAAATGGTCATTTTCTACCAAGAGCCAAGTTTTCGTGTATATCGATTTATGGTTAGATTTGGGCAAATTGTTGAAATCTGCCAACTAGGAGAACCGTAACTTGATTTTCTTGTTTTTTGGATTTTGGCATTTTTGACAAACTTCTGATTGAAATGGTCAATCGGGACCATGCTTAAGTTGTTTATGGGACAATTTTCGACTAAAATCCAAGATTTCATACCAATCCAATAACAGATCGTTGATTTATAGAAAATTTAAGTAGGCAAAACGGTGAAAATAAGCAAGAAAAGTTGTCATTTTGACCGTTTTGCCTACTTAAATTTTCTATAAACCAACGATCTGTTATTGGATTGGTATGAAATCTTGGATTTTAGTCGAAAATTGTCCCATAAACAACTTAAGCATGGTCCCGATTGACCATTTCAATAAGAAGTTTGTCGAAAATTCCAAAATCCAAAAAACAAGAAAATCAAGTTACGGTTCTCCTAGTTGGCAGATTTCAACAATTTGCCCAAATCTAACCATAAATCGGATATACACGAAAACTTGGCTCTTGGTAGAAAAATGACCATTTTAACGATTGGCACTAGTTTCAAATTCCTATCTCAACGTTTTCAATGGTTTAGGGGCCAAAAACCTCCAAAAAATGGTAAAAAATCAACTTTTGACCATTTTACAGTCATTTTAGAGATTCGACTTCAACGGCAATCGATTCTACGTGCAAAAATAGGTGGGGGTGACATATTTCGTGTGCTAAGTCATTATTGATTTTTCGGGACCACGTTTAATATAGCCAATTTTGACCCAAATCAAATAAAAGTAAAAAAAAAGATTTTAGGGAATGGAATGTTTTTTCCCGCACCGTAGCGCCATTCTGTAGACCCTCAGCTACCACGTACAAGTGGTGGTTTCCCGTCGCATGCTAGGTTGTGTTAAAATTTCACCAGGCACGCCGTGACCAGTCATACACTTATATAGCTAGTTACTATCTCAAACCTACGAAAGAAAAGAGCGATTTCTTTCTATCTCCTACCTATCTAACTTCAGACCCCATCACACTTTACCAAACTCCTGTCAGGCGCTTGAGAAGACCAGGAGAGGGCTGAAGAAGAAGGGTCACATGGTGGACGAGAAACTAGAGAAGCAAGTTGCGTCTAAAGGCACAGTTCTCAAGAGTCAGGTCGCTCAGAGAGGACACCAAGTCAGATATACCCAAGTGCTCGGCCATTGAGCTAACCTACCCCTCAGGGGACAGCTCTATCTCAAGGATCATATCTGGGTTCAAGAAGCACCAGTTCCAATGTTTCTTCACCCGGTTTGAGGACCTCCGGCACTGATGAAATGGCATGAGGGTGATGACAAGATCGATCAGGGTACCTGGATGTCAGATCTGATCTCCACCCAACCCTTCCTAGCTCAGGAACACCAACTTTATCTTCTCTCTGAAGTGTCTGGAATCCCTGGGGTACCAGTTCCTTGACAAACTCTTCAAGACATCTCCTAACCACAAGAAGAACTTCTTCCGCTTCCTGACCGAGAGGCTGGAGGAGATAAAGGAGGAGGGAGTAGAGAGAATCACTCAGACCATCTACAAGCTGGTCCAGGGCTTCGAGAAGGATCCCTACCTTGATCCGTGCAGTGTCTTTGAGATGTATAGTAACAAGGTGATTGTTCGAGAGTGCGACATTAAATCTCACTACCAGTACATCAAGAGAATTATTGTCACTCCCTCCCGGTTCATCTATGTCCCTCCTGAGCCCATTGCCATCAACAGGATCCTCCGGGCTCACATTGACTTCGTCGATAACTTTGCGAGGGTTTGCTTTAGAGACGAGGATTTCTCGCAGTTCAACGTTCACTCTGATAAGGCCACTGAGAATGTCAAGGTAGTGATCAACGAGGGAATTACGATTGCGGAGGGGGTAACGTTCCGGTTTCTGGGTTGCAGTAACTCCCAACTCAGATCCCAGGGGCTGTGGTTGTTCTACCCGCAGTGCCCCCACAGCATTGAATCCATTAGGGACAAGATTGGGGATCTGTCCACCATGAAAACCATCCAGAAGTATGTGACCCGGATGGGCCTGGCGTTTACCGCTACCGACTTTTCCCTGACTGACAAGGTTGAGGTAGAGGAGATACCTGAGAAAGAGATTGTAGTGGGGAAGAGGAGGTACATTTTTAGTGACGGAGTGGGGTGCATCTCCCCAGCGGTACAAGATCTCATCATCAGGGAGAAATACGGCTCGGAGGTGGGCGAGGCGAGACCAGTTGCATTCCAGATCAGGATGGGAGGGTGCAAGGGCATGGTGGCGGTGAACCCGGAGCTGGGGGACCGGTTGGTGGTTCAGATCAGGCCCAGTATGAAGAAGTTCTCCTCTAAGAACATGGTTTTAGAGCCGTGCGGGTACAGCGGTCCTAGAGAGCTTCACATGAACAGACAGGTGATTGCCATCCTTCGAGCTCAGGGTGTCCCAGATCAGAGCTTCATCCTTCTGCAGAACAGGAGTCTCATAGAGCTTGCTGAAATGTTAACTAACGAGCGGCTGGCCAGGACCGAGTTGGGGTCCATGTTGGGTATGAAGGTGGCCGATCTAAAGGAATGTGGGTTGAAGGTGACCACGGAACCATTCCTCCGGAGAAAGCTGGTCTCCCTATACAAGTTCAAGATCAGAGATGCCATCACCAAGACCCGGTTCCGTATTGACCACAGGTATGGCCGACAGATGAAAGGGATAATGGACGAGACAGGGACCCTCCAATATGGGGAGGTGTTTGTCCAGTACAGCGACCTAACGGACCCCACCATGGAGAGAAGACTAACCCTCCAGGGTGATGTGTTTGTCACTAAGAACCCCTGTCTGCACCCTGGGGACCTCCAGAGAGTTATAGCACGGGATGTCCCGGAACTACGTCACCTTTATGACGTCATAGTGTTCCCCGGACAGGGTAAGAGACCCCATCCCAATGAGCTATCTGGATCTGATCTGGACGGTGATGAGTACTTTGTGTGCTGGGAGCCCAAGTTGATGCCCACTATTTCCTGTGAGCCTGCTGAGTATTACATTGAGGAGATAGCAGAGGAGAATGGAGAGGCACCCCCGCCCCCACCAGAGATGACAGAGGAAAGGATCAACAAGTTCGTGTTCGATTACATCACCAAGGGATCCAAGCTGGGCCAGATCAGCAACGCCCATGCTATATGGGCAGATAAAATGAAAGAGGGAGTGAGGTCAGAGAGATGTATTGGGCTGGCGAAGAAGCACAGTGATGCAGTTGACTTTATAAAAACTGGTATTGCTCCAAAGTTTGACTTTAATGAACGTAGCCTGGACTACCCTGATTGGATGCTGAAACCGGACAAGACGGCCTATCACTAGCAAGACCTGCTATTGGTCAGATGTTCCACTGTTGTAGAGGGTCTAGATCATCACATCCTGCACAGGAAGGTGGGTGATGAGAGGATAAGACCGAGTCCTCTGTTCACCCTCTACCAGCCCCCTACTGTGGAGGAGCTGGCCAGCGCTACCCGATACTACACTGAGTACTGCACAGATCTAGCTAACATAATGTCTGCCTATGGAATAGAGGAGGAGGGAGATATAGCTGCGGGATACCTCAACTCCATCAAGATGAGTCTGGCGAAGGAGCACGAGAGGAACTATGACATGAGGGAACAGTGTTTGGCGATGTTCCGAGCTCTCCAGAAGAAGACAAGACGGGCATTCTTCCACCACGCCGGGATTTCCAACCTGTGCTGGAGAGAGAAGGAGGACAAGGTATTGAGACAGGCAGCAGCGTGGTACTGGGTGGCTTATAATGACCCCCCTCTTCACCAGGGATACAGTCTCCTCTCATTCCCGTGGTGTGTCACTGAGGTACTGATAGCCATTCCAGAGGTGATGGGAACCAAGAGGGAGGACAACTGTGTGGCGGCCGTGCTACAAGATAACGTGATTGAGTGGTACCAGTCCGCCCTGAGACAGGGTGAGCTTCTAGAGGACACCCTCAGGGACACAATTAATGAGGTCCTACACCACAGCAAGGGAAAGATCAGGGATGCCAGTAGGGGGAAGTATGGGCTCATTCCTTCCAGGAACATTCTCCTGTTCACAGAGGAGAAGGAGAAGTGTTTTGAGTGGGTGAAGAGGAACGAAACTAACAACTGGATAGTAAAACTGGCTAATGAGACCAAGGACCCCTCTCCTCTCATCACTGTCTCAGCAGACCACGGGTTGAGGATTTACCTGAGTAGAGATCCACTCACCTGGACCAAAGTGGAGCTACTCAAGCAGTATAATAACAAGTATAGCAGTGTCGGGCATGCTCTGTACATGGCCATTAGTTGGGCGGGGAGAGCGGGTCTGGTGACTCCGGACAAGGAACCTGATATAGGGGTTAGTCTGGTGGAGCACATGATACAGCAGGGTCACATCAACCTGCTCCATGAGGGAGAACAACTAGAGGAGGAGGACACCATCCCCACTGGAAAGAGACCAAGGAGGTCGACTGCTAGCTACTACATTGGGTATCTCAAGTGGGTGATAAGGGGTCTACCCTCCGAGGAGGGGAGGACACTGGGTGAGGAGGTGCTGGCCGGGGCCAGGAAGGTTCTTAGCACGGGGAAGAGTTTGAAGTCGGCTATGAGAGAGTTACATTGCATCTCCTACACTCTCTCCTTTGATACCAGTGATACATTCCAAGCTCTGAGTCTCAGGAGAAAGAGTGAGAAGAAAAAGTGTTACACTATCGCCAAGGCAACATCCTTCTGTAACACGTACTTTAGGGAGCCCAGCGTTGCTAAGGTGGTTGCTAAGGGCGGGAGACCAGTTGACATCAAGATAAGAGAGGCGGAGTTGGGTGGTATGAGCGCCTTGATCCTTGAAATGTGGGGTGATAACCCCCAACAGATGAATGAAGCGGCTGACTACCTACAGATTGATGATGGGAAGTTTGAACTAAAGGGCCACTTCCTCCACATTTCCCACCCCGGCTACCACCAGCTGTGTTACATTGCACCCAGACCCGATAGATCAAAGTGTGTGGAACAGTATACCTGTGTGAGGAAGCTGGACGAGGAATCAAAGAAAGATGCCACCGTCATCCACTACATAGAACCTATCTACTACGAGCGGCACAATGACATTAGGGGTGTGGTGGGGAGAGAGGTGGAGAGCAGAGTGAAGGCCATGCGAGATGTCCCTCTCTACAATCCTATATCACATGGCGATCTGACTCTCCGGGCCCAATTTGGCAAGCTTTGTATTCGCAAAACGGAGGGGCACCAATTTGAGAAGAAGTACATGGGAGGTTTCAAAGATTCAAAGGACCGTGATTTGATCATGAAACACTTCCTGCAGAGCGGCAAGAAGGGCAGGTCTGTAGACACTTGGACGGTGTTCGTTGTGTTTGAGGGACTGAGGTACAAGATGGTGTTCAATGAAGACCAGAAACTCCAGAGAGTCTCGCTGGAGGAGATTCTCTGGACGGATGTGATGTTGCATAGGACAGAGGGGAGTGATCTGAACATCACCCTGACATCAACTCACACCCTAGCAATGGACAGACTCCGACACCTACCTCTCACCCACGCTACCTACACAGGGAAGGTTGGGAAGTGGTTCACAAAGACACCTGATGGGAAGCTGAGGGTGGCAGAGGAGGGGGTCCCATGCTTTATCAGCCGTGTCGAGGTGGCCTAGAGAGAGTGTTCACCAGGTCAGCAAACAGACTAGAGACTTCCCCTTCACGCTGCACGAGAGACATATGGATGTGTACATGAGGAAGGGGGCAGGCGGAATAGAGCTGGAAAAGCTCAAATCCTACACTGAAGTCTCCCTGGAAGGAACTTTATCTAGTCTGGAGAATGCAGATAAGATTGTGCAAGAACTTCGTGCAAATGTCAACCGATCTGGCAGTTAACCCCAGACAACCACCGGGCAGATCTAGGAAGTCGAGTGGTAGGGGCCGAGGGGCTGTTATAACAGCAGGGCCTAGTAATATCGGGTATACTGGGGTGGGCAGCATGGCCCTACCTCCTCTTCACATGCCGACCAGTCTAGAAGATGGACTTTACATGCAGGGTCTCAGGGCGGCAGTTGCAGTACCGACCATCTACCAACCAGCACCACCCGCAGTCTACCAACCAGCACCACCCACAGTCTACCAACCAGTGCAGCAGCAACAAGAGGGGGAGGAACCTGATGTGGAGATAGTTGAGGTCCTCTCTACCACCTCTCTAACCGGGGGAGTTGATGTGATTCAGGAACAGCAGCCCACACAGCAAATACAGCCACTTTGGGCGAGGACCGACTTGATGGGATCCGCTATAGAAGAGGGAGAGGTATTGTGGTAGAAAGACTGGGAGTGATTATTGTTTGTGTTTTTTGTTATCTTGTTAATTTGAAAAAGCAGCAATGCAACATATGTTATGTTATGAAGGGCATGTAACTTTTTTTCTGTGAAAATGATATGTCATATTGTTTTACATATATTTTATTGTTTTGTTATGGTAAAAAAGTTGTCTTGATCAATGTCTCGAAATGAAGATTGAAGCCTACCCTGCCTCGACAGTACAACCAGTACAATGTACACTTAGTACAACTAGCACAACTAGAACAACTGGACATATGTTACTTACTGATCAAACATTGCAAATACTTCTGAGGTTGGCTGGTGGATGGTACACAGGATGGTTCTGTTAGCTTTAGCCAACTTCCCTATCAGTCTTACAATGCTCTGTGCCATAAAGGAATCCAGACCTGGGGGAGGGGTAATGACTTGGTAACTGGGGCACTATGTCTCTGTCTCTGTCTCTGTCTCTGTCTCTGTCTCTGTCTCTGTCTCTGTCTCTGCCTCTGTCTCTGTCTCTGTCTCTGCCTCTGTCTCTGTCTCTGTCTCTGCCTCTGTCTCTGTCTCTGTCTCTGTCTCTGTCTCTGTCTCTGTCTCTGTCTCCCTCTCTCTGATCTCTCTCTGTCTCTTACCGCTCGTGGGTTCATCAATGAAGAGTAGAGGTGGGTTCATGAGAAGTTCACATGCCACGGACAGCCTCTTTCTCTCTCCTCCCGATATGCCCCTAATCAGGCCGGCAGGTGCACCACACAGTGTGTTCTCCACCTTCGTTAGACCCAACTGAAGGGATATGTATCTCGTTATGGCAGTTGTTACTGACACACCGCTACAGCACTCAGTTCCTTGAATTGTTCATACTGGAAACAGGGTCAAGCGACTCAATCAGGGTCAGTTCCCGGCTGTTGACCGGATTCGGTTCCAGAACACAGAACTGCGCCGCGCGGAACATGGTTGCCGCGTTGTGCGCAGAGAATATTACACCTGTAGCACCGCGCGCTCCATACAATGTGTCCAGAGCGACTTGATAATCGGAGAGGTTCAGACAAATTTCACAGCTCAATCTGGAATGGTTGGGGCGAGACAGGCCTTTCCTTTAGGTAATAAGGGAGCCCCCAGAGTGGTCTAGGACTTGTCACTCACGCCGCCAAGTGACAAGGAGGGAGCCCAGTTTACTTACCTCATTCAGAATCTTCTTTACGATTCGTTTCTTCTCTCCATAAGGAGTGTTACTCCCCATACGCAGAATTGCCTGCAAAGAAGGGTTAGCATATATCACGTACTTATGATCCCTTACCCACTGGTGTTGAGGCATGTTAATGAGATTGCAAACAAGTCTTTTTTATCGACTGCATCATGGGACTCATAAATATGAGTCAATGACCACGTAAGCAATAAGATCTGTCAAAGAACTTCTCCCATTACGCACTCTCTGTCTCTCTGACCTCTGTATTTCTCTCTCTCTCTCTCCCTCTCTCTATCTCTCTGACCGATATAGCGAATGTATGAAACTGCAGTATAGTACATGTGAGCTCACTGTATTACTTCAGAACATTCCCTACACAGACTTTTAACACTCTCCCGCAATTAAAGATATGAACAATACGACACACACTGGTTCATGATTAGAGAGGGGAACGGGGGAGAGAGAGGGGAAACGTCAAGGCTATTCAGGGTTCATTTTCAAGGTTTTGTATGTGACCCAATTCCCCTGGATTATCTCACACACGCAGAACTCAATTTTGTCTCAACACAGTATAGTAATGTAAACAAAGCGATACTCTTGCTATTGCATATTTTCGGAGTTTAATTTCGAATCAGAAGTAATTTCGGTGAATAGATTTGTGTCTGAAATAATTCCGTTTTATGTTGATATTATTTTGAGTCAGTAGACACAACAGTGATATGATTAATGATATGACCTCACTGTTCCTGCTGCATTGAGTAAAGACATGATTCTATTAGCACAGCAGTGGAGAAGTAACTGTTGAGTATCTGATGAACTGATATACTAACAAGATACACTTTTTTCTTTCTTTTTTTCTCCGTGCTAAAAACACGATGTACTTAGGTCATGGCGAATTTAACAGATCCTTGAGTAGCCCCGATACAACTATACAGCTATACAGCACTGGTGTGGTTGTGTGTGTATGAGGCAATAATAGGAAGAAGCACCCCTGTATTTCCTACTATAATTATACCCCTCTTGTTCTCTCCCCCTCACGACAATATATTTTCTCCAAACAATACAAATCTGTGTAGGTACAGCGACTGTGTGTAATACACTGTATACTATAAATTATAATACTGCAGCAGTGAACAGCATCCTCCTTCTTCGCCTCTAGGTAGTTCCCACTTGATATTCCCTCCCCCCATTCATGCCCCTTCCCTAATTCAGGTCCCATGCTCCTTATTTCAACTCACATGGAACATTAGAACTTCCTTGACTGTCATTGTAGCAATGAAGAAGTCTTCCTGCTGGACATAAGCTGACAGATGCATCATCTTCTTACGGGTCGCGTCAACTCCATTCATCCGAATAGAACCTGTGAGAAGATGGTAATTTAGAAGAGAGAAGATAGCAACCGTATAATAATCCAATTTATTTTGTCTCAGCTCGCTTTCTAACCGAAAGTATGCAGCTGGAGATAGTGTAATGGCAGTCTCGCTAGTACTGTTGCCACGAGATATGGCAGCACTAAACAAACATATATCATGATCGTGTTAACCCAGTTTGACGTGAAACTGCCACCCGTCGACCACGTACATGTAGATAGATCACAAACAAGCACCATTAAATAATTAGCTGAGAGATAATGAACAAGAGAGATATTGCATCACCTGATTCTGAGAGTGAAACGGCATTCTTTCGAGCTAGAGTGTTCAGGAGAGTCGTCTTCCCTGCTCCACTGCAAAAGAGTGGTATTTAGTGGCGCGGTATGGGGGGTAGTTTGAGGTTGGAATGACTGGTGATGTAATATGCATTTTAATTTAAATGTGACAGTAGTGACAATGCCCATAAATAGGTCCCTGTAATTTCACAGTGCGTGTCAGTGGAGTGTGTCTGTCAGTAGCTCGATATTAGATTGGTTCAACATACATGTGACGGGATGTGTGTGTGGCTCGGTCTACTACCCCCACCCCCATACAGGGTATATAGGGTCGGTCCTGCCCCCAAACAATTTGGAGAGAGAATCAGCCTGATTACAGTAGACATCTTTATGATAAGCAGACTGGGGAATATATTCATCTGTATTGTAATACACCCTGTGGCCTGTACCAACAAGTGAGGCATGTAATATGTATGTTATAGTGAGAGAGATATAGGGTGTCTATTCGACTGGCCGAGGGTCCATTACAACAATTATTACTGCAGTAGCAGCTTGATATTAGCAGAAGAAGAAGGAAGTGGGTGGACCTCGTTAGTACAGCCCTGGGGCACGTGATAATACCTGGTATAGGGATTAGGGGTATGTTGTACATAAAGCCTAGTGGCCAAGTAGGGATGAGCTTCACGCGAGTATCTAACAGATCTCTCCGAAACACAAAGAAGACTTGACTCATTTGTCAATATGAATATTCATTCTACATTTTAACCGATTCCAGGCAGGATGAATAATGTAGAAGAGAGAAAATATACCATCACAGTTGCATGTGTTCAGTGTGCAGTTACAGTTTCGGTAATCAGTGTGCAATGCGTGTAGTGAGTGTATGTGCGTGTGTGTGTGTGTGTGTGTGCGTGTGTATCTATATTTACCTGGCTCCCATGATAGCCATGAAGGTTCCTGGTTTACAAATTCCACTAACTGAAACAGGGTCAACATGTTAGGATGTGTTATATGTTAACTGTTCATGTGTCTATGTAACAACACTATATGGTTGGTACTTGGTTGGTTAGAGCGGTTGGTGCTATTAGCCTTGTTTGGGGCTGCCGGTGGGTAACACTATAAAGTCGCCACGGAACATCTTACCCTCACTAAGGATCTGTTTCTTCACTTTCGGTCCCTTTCTACAGCACGGCATCCCCTGTGCCCGTATCAACAGTAGCACTGACATCCAAATTCTCCCAGGATAAGGCGACGTTGGAGAAGGCCCCAAATCGGTTCTTCTCAGTTTCACCAAGAGACATAGTGCTGAGGTCGGAATCAAGGCGCTCCAGGGGCACTGCGACATGATTTGTGGCATTGTTGTTGTTGTTGGGTAGGACGATAACTGGTGCCGGATCTTTAGCCATCCTCCTACCTTGAAAAGAAGTTCTGTGTTATTGTGGTGATCACTTTCCATGGACATTTTACACTGGTGGACCGTGCATATCCGTGAATTTCCATCATTCGAGAGTCGAGACGAGTCCCCCCGGATCTCCCTCTCCTACGCTATAAGTGATAGATGCTTCGTGCCACTTAGTGGGCATCAGTTGGCATATGCTACAGACTTCTGTAAGAACTAAGAGATAAGGCAGCGCTTTTCAAGTGGATGTTGACTTTTTGTCCAAGATTTTAATTTTTAAATTTTTTCGGGCGCGATTATAATCTGGGTGCCTTGCAGCGTGTTTACAGGTGCGCGCTGCCAAAAAAGTACACCTAAAACCACTTAGACCGACTTTTTTCAAACGGCTATAGCCACGCAACCACATGGCCAATTAATAATAATAATCAATACATTTAATATACCGCTTAATAGTGTTAAAAATAAATGGTTCACTACCGGGGTAAACGGATAAACGTTATACCATTTACCACTTTCTAAAGCGGTAGTTGCCTACCCAAAAGAAGAATGTTGTAGAACAGACTCCCCTCAGATAGGAACTATATGCCAGTAGATAAGTGTGTGCATTGGCCATTGAGTTTAAAAAATATTTAATAAGAGAATAATTAATTAATTAATTTCATATGAGTAAATACTGTTAATTAATAGTTTAATCAAGATAAAATCAGAGTTATATTGTACAGGTGATCAGATTAATTTAAAATAAGTCAGATAAGATTTACAGTTGGTATAAAAATAAATTATAAAAATAAACTATGTTGTGTATAAAAAAAACAGCCCGTAAAAAACTAGAAAAGGTAAAAAAAAATTACGTCAGGATAAAGTAAATTACTGAAGATGCTAACAGATGGGTGAGTGAAGTGAACGATGGAGACTAATATATACTGTGCTATCTAATTGTAGACTTTATCGAAAAGGTGGGTCTTTAATCGCTTTTTAAACACTTCAGTAGAATCTGACTCTCGGATATCTCTAGGGAGGCTATTCCATAGTTTAGGAGCACAAATGCTAAATGCCTTAGTGGTGGATGAATACTTATGCCTGTGTGATATCTGAAGAAGTGTAGAGTCACTGTTGGCTCGAAGGGTCTTTGTCTTAGGCGTTCGAAGAGGAATGAGGTCACTGATGTAGCCTGGAGCGAGGTCATTGATGCCTTTATAGGCCATGAGGCAAATCTTGAAGTGAATTCTGGATTTTATAGGCAAGAAGTGAAGATCTTTTCTCATCTGGGTTACTCCTCTGTGCTTCCGAGTTCCATAGATAAATCTCACAGCGCTGTTCTGGATCTTCTGCAGCCTGGAGATGTCTCGCTCAGTTATACCAAACAATAGAGCATTCCCGTAATCTAAACGAGAGTGAATCAAGGTGTGAACCAGCTTAATCTTCAGCTTTTTAGGTAACTTCTTAGCTATTCTCCAAAGGTTCAGTAACTGGATGTTACAGGCCTGAACTACCTTTGAGATATGGCTCGACATCGAGAGAAGTGGATCAAAATAAATTCCGAGGTTTCTTGCTGAGAAAGTGCACTTGATTCCCGTTTCAGTCGTGGTAGCTACAGGATCCTCATTAGGCTCGAGTATAATTGAAACAGGATTTGTTGATTTATCTGCCTTGTTGTTCAGAATGAGTACCTCCGTTTTTCCGGCGTTCAGCTTGAGGTAGTTCAATCTCATCCACAACTTGATGTCCTTTATGCAGTTCTGGAGTGTGGCAACGACTGTATTGAAACTGTTAGGTGTGAAGCTCGTATATATTTGAGTATCATCGGCAAAGAGATGAATATTGAGCCCGTGCTTTTCAGCGATCTTCTGTAGTTCTCTCGTATACATGATGAAGAGGATGGGGCCAAGTATACTTCCCTGAGGCACTCCTATTTCTACATCGATAGACTCTGACCTGCAGTTTCCAATCTGAACCGAAGTAGACCTACCTCGTAGATATGAGCCGAACCAAGCTAGTACACTGCCTCTGATTCTGTACTGACTCTCGAGCTTGCGAAGCAGTGCAGCATGTGAGACCGTGTCGAACGCAGCGCTGAGGTCGAGTAGGAGCAAGATGACTTTGGACTTCTTGTCGAGAAGTAGGGCGACATCATTCAGAATCTTGATGGTGGCGGTTTCGCAGCTGTGAAACTTCCGATAGGCGGATTGGACTCCAGACAAGAGTTTGTTCTTCTCCAGGTACTCAGTCAGTTGAATTTGAGTAAACTAAACGGTAACTGATAGAGAATCGATAGCCCTAACCGATAACCCCAAACCAAACCCTAACCCGACCCTAACGGATAGCCCTGACCCGTCGCGCGCGCTAAAATCGATGAATTGTTAGCAATGCAAGGCACCCAGATTTTTGGCATACGTTGCAGGCCCCTTATATACTCCATTTTTTTTCAACTGTTCACCCCCCAAAGTCGTGCGCGGAATTGTTTTGCGCGTTTATCACATGTTAACGTGTAGAGCGCGCAGCGTAAATTAAAATATCGCACGCGCACGAGTTGGAGGGTGAACAGTTGAATAA
This sequence comes from Hormiphora californensis, assembly GCA_020137815.1. NCBI lineage: Eukaryota > Metazoa > Ctenophora > Tentaculata > Cydippida > Pleurobrachiidae > Hormiphora > Hormiphora californensis. The sequence continues at coordinate 2,069,583 of CM035350.1, forward strand.
AAATGGACTTTAATATAAAGTCGGATTTTTTGAAACTGTCACCCCCCTGAAATAACAAAATTTGCCATATCTCCGGTTCCTGATAAGATAGAGACTTGAAATTTGGAGGTTCGGAAGAACTTAGCAAGATCTTCGTAACCTCCAAATTTCAAGTCTCTATCTCGTCAGGAACCGGATTTATGGTCATTTACGAAATTTGAAAATACCCAGGGGGGTGACAGTTTCAAAAAATCCGACTTTAATATATGCGGGGGTGCGCGCATGAGGGGGCTGCAGCGCATTCCAACCCAGATTTTAACGTTTTCCAATTTTTTCCGTCAAGTCATTTTATTTTTAAAACTCGCAAATAAATAATAACGCGCCGCGGCCGCTTTTTAAAATTTGCGCCGCGCGGCGCGATATTGATTCTCAGATTTCCAAATAAAAAGTTTAAAAAGTTCAAAAAGTTCAAAACGCTCAAACAGCCAAAAAAATCTCTCGTTTTCGTACCGAAACGCACTGGCCATGCATACGGTGCAGCCCCCTCATGGCACATAGGCTTAGGAGGGGCTTACTACGTATGTAAACGTTCTGACTTAACTGCTGGCACGTGTTGCAGTTCTATAGCAACGATTTTTAACACTCTGGAGGGTGAATACTTCACTCATGAACGATTTACTAGAGATAAAATTGACCCAAATTTAGGCATTTTCGTGCTAACAGCGTATCTGCGATGATAAATCTTAATATCCGATAGGGGTGCAGTAGGTAGGATGCTGGGAACTTGAGAAAATGCCACAGTTTCTCCGAAAAGGTATGAAAGTGATTTCTGAACATTTTCCCCTCCGTTTGCCCGTTATTCTCCCAATTGCCAACCCGTAGACCGAAGTGTAACACACACTTTTACTAGGGCCTAGTAAAAAAGAAGCATATGTACCTAAAGGAGCAGTAGAGAAGCCCCTAGAGAACTCGGAATCCCTGCGATACAAAGCGCTAGAAAACAAAGTCTTTTACTTCGATTTTAAAAACACTGGAACGGTAAGATTCAAGTTTCATCAAGTTTATTTAATGATCACAAGAAAATCTTTCCGTTCTCTGCATTCCTTAATCCCACACAAACCCAGGCGGCATGGTTAGAAAAGGAAATAAGAAAACTTGGTGGAAGGGTGGAATATTTCTTTGGTAAGGATGTACACTATCTGATAACAGACAAGCCTCAGACACGCGACTCCCTTCCTCCATCTCCCTTTAGCACAGCTGGACCAAGTCCTTTCTCCCGACCTGAGTAAGTAGTTTAGTGTATTATAGTGTGGTAGTGGGGATCTGAATACATTCTTTGCAGCTGAGAGAATGTGTGCTTAACTTTTCAATAATTTAAAATGATTCCTAAGCCCTCCTCCTCTCCCAGTACCAGTCAATCTAGATGTGAGGCTGGACCTTCTGTTGGACCCAGCGAGTGGGCTTACTCGGAGCAATGGAAGAAACCAACCCAGGTATGAACCTTTACAACTTCTTGAACTTTCAAATAAATTCAACAACACGACCCTTGCTAACATCCTCCCTTCCTTTCAGTCATCCCAGAGGTCCAGAGCTAGTAAGATGATGGAGTTGGCATCTGTAACAAAGTCCCAGGGATCGTGTGACATGTTTGCGAGAGCCAAGGAGAGGGGGACCGCGATAAAAACAGTTGAACAGATAACATCCTGGCTCCACACAGTACACAAGGTATTGTCCTGTCTAATATTTGTGTGCTGTGTGATATGATATTATCTTCTTGATTTCTGTATTGAACACAACTAACAACTCACTATTTCGCCCGCTAGAAACTTGGTACTAAGATGTCACGTGATTCATTAAAGGAGCCAGCTAAAAATCCCTCAAGAAAACTAAGGGGGCAGTACATGAAGGTATGTGTGTGTTCACGTAGCAGTTAATAATCATCACATGGAAGGGATTATTTAGAAGGGGATTATTTGGGGTGTGGAAATTTATAGTTTCTGTGTCTCTGTTTCACCTAAACAAGAATTATTGCATTATGTATTCATAATGCGGTGTTTCCCTGCCCCAGATGGGTGTAAAATTGATGACTAAGCTTCAAAACTGGATTTCCCGATGAATTTTGCACTCAAAGAGCAATTTTTGGCTGATACGATGTTAGTTGCTATGGTATCCAGGGTGGTTGCTATGGTATTCAAAGCAGTTGCTATGGTAACCAAGGCAGTTGCTATGATAACCAAGACAGTTACTTAGGAGACCCTAGTTGGTTACCAAGTGCTTCAACTTTATATTACCCTCATCTTAACTCCAGTCACTTACAATTATTGTGTGATAGTAGTTTCATGCTTAGAAGACTTGCTACCACGTCATGGTACGGCTGTAGGGTACCCAAAGTGATTTCAGGTGAAAGTAGGAAGTGTTATGAGTGAGTAATTGCGCGCCACAATGCGTGTTAATCATTTCCTTTGTTGCATCAACAAAGTGTGAGCTGAAAGTTTTATGAAGGAGCAGACTTTGTTACTATGCGTAACGGTGGACAGACGGACGGACGGACATTTAGTTAACTCCACGATCTGCTGATTTCTAAACCCTGAATGATCTTTTTAGCACGTGCGTGCTAAAAACATCATCCCAGGTGAATGCCCTTCGGGCATTCACCCGGGCAGGGAAAAAATGAAGGATAAAATATGTGTAGCCGTGTGTATTAGGTTCAGTGTGGTATTCTTGGGGAGAGGAAAGAGAGCTCTTTGGGTGTACTGTTTCACCCCATCTCTCCTGTGTGTACATTAAATCAAGTACCAGGCTTGTGTAACGGTAGTGAAAGGTGAACTGTGGTAGCCACCACAGCACCTCTGGCGAAGAAGAAGAAGTAAGTGTAGCACAGAGTGAATTTAGTTTTGTAGATCGGGGGTGCAGTAGAAGCAGGAAGTAGAACTGTAAAGTACTGTGTACTGTACCCTGGCCTCGTTGAGAAGTTACAGCTAGGAAGTGCCTCACGGAGTGGAAGTGGTGGTGGGATGGGTGGGGCACATGGAGCATGCATAACATGGAACATGCATTATAATGTGTGATATGCAGCAGTGTAATTCCTGTCACAATGCCTCTATTATTACAGGGGGTGGGGGCGGGCTTCTTGCACCTGTATGTGGTGGTATTGGTAGTGAATAAGTGTCATATGTTGACAGGTGTGAACGTGCCCTAACATTACCAGTCATTAATTAATTAATTAATTAATTGACCCCAATCCACCCGTTCAGATTGAGGACTCCTCTAGAAAGTATAAACCCCAAGTTCTGGAGGATACTGCCTCATGGCAAGTCATGGATCTGAATACCCTATCAGATGATTCTCCTTTTAACACTAAACAACGTGCAGCAAGGAAAGCAGGTACCTAGATTATCATACTAACATGAGGTCATTCAAGTTTCCTAATCTAGGATCCTAATCTGTATTATGATTATGATTATGATTTGGAAATTATCCTCTTTGTCGTCGTCAGTGTAGGCGCTCAGGGGTTCCTACAATATTTCTTTCGCCCAAAATTAGTAAATCGACTAAGGTCTATTCGTAAGGTCTATTGGTAACCAACTAAATAGATCGTATACAGTATTTGTATGTTGCAATGTCGCTTTGGGGTATGTTACTACTTGTCGTGTAACGACGTGTCATAATAATGTTGTGTGTGTGTGAATACACGACAGATGGTGCTGCCTTCTCTCTCTCTCTCTCTCTCTCTCTCTCTCTCTCTCTCTCTCTCTCTCTCTCTCTCTCTCTCTCCTCTCTCTCTCTCTCTCTCTCTCTCTCTCTCTATCTCCCTCTATCTATCTCTCGCTCTCTGCCCTCGTCTATGTCTCCTTTCTCTCTCACAAGACGCCCACCTATCGATTCTGACACTGAGAGCCATGAATACACCTGGTCATCCCAAGGAAGAGGGAGGGGCTCATTCCCGCCCTATTTCATTTTCATTCCTCTATCTATCTCTCCTGTGTAAAGTGGGTCCTGTTTTTTTCAGTTGAGAAGCCAAGTACGATCATGAGTATTTTGAAGAAGGAGGTGAAAGACGCTCACAAGAAAAGGTAATTAGTGAAACTAACTAACGAATTTTAAAATTGTGCGAGAATTATTATAAGTTCCAGTACCGGTATTTTTACTTTTTACGTTTCCCAAGACTTGGCTGCTTTGACAGATCCTCTATTCCCCCCTCTATACAAAGACAGGATACTATCTTGTGTGTGTATCCTGCTTGACACGTCTCTCATTAGTTTTTTTTCTTTCTCTCTCTCTCTCTCTCTCTCTCTCTCTCTCTCTCTCTCTCTCTCTCTCTCTCTCTCTCTCACTCTCTCTCTATCTCTCCCTCTCTCTCTCTCTCTCTCTCTCCCTCTCTCACAGCCCTCAACACCCCCTTCTTTTGGCCGAGTTCCAGCTCTCTCTCTCCACACCCAATCAGTTCTGCAGTGGTTCCCCCCTTAGTAATGAGGAGAGATCTGTGAAATTATTACACACACATTGAGCACCTTGTTACACCCATTGAATCCATGCTAGAGGACCCAGCCAAAGCCTACCATCATCTTACAGCACACCTGCAAGCTCTCTGCGGATTGACCTTTAAAAAGTCTAACCCCGGCAAATCTCTGTCTCAAAGTTCTAAGCCCTGGCACAGAAAAAAGCACAAGTAGCTAAAACCATGCTCGACAGGGCTAGCAAACTGGTAAATCGCTTCCCTAACGGACAGGTTCTGAGAGAAAACTACTACCGAATCAGAGGGAGCTACCGCCGGATGAAGAGGAATGACGAATCCAAGCATGATGCCAGACTTAATTCCGACATTATGAACGGCAAGATCATGAACTGGCAAGCCTTCAGCGACCCTCAAAAACTCAAAGACCCACACAGTACCCCATAATGCCCTGGACATGGAAAAGTTCGGAGAGTTCTTTAAAGATCTTTACGCAAACTCCCACTCAACTATATCAGACACCCAGAAATTCGAGATGCAAGCCGAAGCTGATGTGATCAATAACCAAGCTGAGAACAAGACCCCACTTGAAGATGCTCTTAAGAATCTGAACTCGGTCGTTACCCTTGATGAAACAGCTAGAGCCATCAAGCAGCTAAAATCCGGAAAAGCCGCTGGCCCAGATATGATCTCCAATGAGGTTCTCAAACTTCTTGACGAGGAACACCAACTGATGCTCACCCAGGTATTTAACTGCTGTTTCAAGCAAGGCATTTACCCCTGGAACGCCAGTATAATCACCCCGCTCCATAAAAAAGGGAGTACAAAGAATCCGGACAACTACCGAGCGGTCTCAGTGAGTAGTGCAATTGGTAAGCTAATGAGTTGCATATTACTGGAACGACTAAAGGAGTTCAGAAGTATTAAATGTCCTGACCACCCCAACCAACTTGGTTTCCGGAAGAAGTGCCAGACGAACGACCATATCTTCACAATGCTGACACTTACCCAGAAAGCTAAACAGCAAAAGAAACCCCTGTACGCAATAATGGTCGATTTCCGCAAGGCCTTCGATAGCATTCCAAGAGAGGCACTTTTCCTAAAACTAGCAAGGATGGGAATCACCGGGAATTTTTACAACATTCTAAGGGATATGTATGGAAAATCCTCAGGGAGAATCAAGCTATCAGGCCATGTAAGCAGGGAGTTCCCTATCAGAAAGGGGACCGAACAAGGGCACCCACTCTCACCTGAGTTGTTCAAGATTTTCTTGTACGACATGTCCCCACTCCTGGATAAAGGGACTGACAGCAGTGAGAATCCATCCCTCAGAAATATCAAGGTGACACACCTCCTGTTCGCCGACGATCTGATTATGCTCTCCCTTTCGAGAAAGGCTGCCCAAAAGCAGGTTAAAATACTTTGCAATTATTGCTCAACCTGGGGGCTAGAAATGAACCTCGGAAAGACCAAGCTACTTGCTTTCAATGAGATTGATAAAGCCCAAAAACAACCCATATACCTATCCAGCACAGAGAAACTTGACGAAGCACCCAGCTACTGCTACCTGGGCATCAAAATGACATCTTCTGGAGACTTCAGTATTGCCTCAAGAGCAGACCTCCACCTCAAAGCCACCAGAGCAGTATATGGACTCAAGAGGACCATTAGGAGAGACAAGGTATCCTTCAGTGCTGGGAGAGCGCTATTTAATTCACTGATCAAGCCAATTCTACTGTATGGAGCTCCAATTTGGGCACCTATGGACACCACGGTATCTCGGATCATCAAGGAGTCAGTACACGGGGAAGCCAACAGCAGCCTTCTTCGAAAGATCTCAGCCGATAAATCTGAACGTCTCCTGCTCTCCTACCTGAAATGGCTCACAGGCGTTCATAGCAAAACACAGAATGCAGCAATCTGGGGTGCCGGGTGATAGTAATACCATCCCCCTCAATGTGGAAGCACTCGACATAACTGTCAAGTACCTATCCAGGATTAAAACCCTCGATCCAACCTGGCTGGTCAATGCTGCATACCACGAGCAGAAGAACCTTGGACTCCCCTGGTACAGATCATTAGTTCGACTCCTTAACACTGACCCCCTCTATAGATTGAACCACTTTGATGCCCTGGAAATCAAGGAAGGACGGAGGAAAGAACCGGAATTACCAAAAGTTAAACCCGCCCGAGCACAGACCCACGCCCCGAGTAGAATCTTCAGAGTCCCCTTAATTCAACAAAGAATTGCATCAACTTACTCCAAAGCCTGGAGAAACACTATCACTACCTCAAGGAAACTCGACTTCTATCAGAACTTCGACCGGGAAAACGGTGTACAATCCTACCTGGCTAATGTAACGAATTTTACCCATCGAGCAGCCCTGGCCAAGCTGAGAATGAGCTCACACTCCCTTAACATTGAAGTAGGGCGTCACCAAGGAATCGCCCGGGAGAATAGAAACTGCCCATACTGCAACATCACAATGGGTATAAGCACAACGGAAACCGAGCTCCATGTGATCGACACCTGTGACCTCTACAACCCGGAAAGACAGACCCTGCTAACCGACCTCCCCAAAGGACAAGACCCCTCCCAGCCCATTCCCATTATCTCCTCGATCATGTACACCACATCAGAGCATTCACCTCGAACCTCCGGGCTCCTTGCGCGTTTCGCCAGCGCTATCGAGTGCAAGCGCGAGCGTTGGATGTCATCAATGACACCTCCCACTTAGCTTTCTCCCCTGTACTAGCTAAGAAGTGGCAGCAGGCTCCTTTTGTTTAAGACCCCCTTCAGCGTTTATTGTTTTAATACCTAACGACCCCGGAATTTATATGTGTGTGAGTGGATTTTTAACTTGATGTTATAAGTTTCACGAACAGGAAAGTGCTGATCAAGGGCAGTGCTCTCCAGTTCTTACACTCATGGGAACATGAGTAGAACTATTTTTCAATCCGTGTCAATCCGTGTCAATCCGTGTCATTCTTCTAAAAAATGAGAATGGTTCTCTCTCACCTCTCTTTGCCTCTTTCCCTCTCCCAATCCCTCTCACTCTCTTCTCTCTCTCCCACAGTAAACGTCCTTTGGTGCTAAGAAGAAAGGGAGGTGGAAAATGTGAGGGATGCAACGTGAGGTTTGAGGATCTTGAATCGGTAAGAGACAAACAGACAACATTCCGATGTCATAAGACACAACGACTCAGTATTTCATTACTTGCTATCCCATCTGACTGATTTCCCTCTGTTTAGCACTTAGCTGGTGATCAACACGGGAAATACGCCAAAAAGGATAAACACTTCGAGCAAATTGACCAGCTCATCTCTGAGGGTCTGAATCTTGACACTTTCCTGATGGATTTGAGGAGCAGAAAGAAGTCCGCAGTAGACAAGTAAATAAGAAAACAGTTTGTTTGTTTCCTTGAGAGAGATGTGGAAGAGAGGAGGTAACAGAAGAATGTGTATAACGAGTGTGTGAAGTGTTGTTGACAGTGGGGTATTTTCTCTCCGCGCGTTTCGCGCTCTTTCGATCCCACCATTGTCAAATTCCTGGCTCCCTTGCATGTAAAGCACAACACTGCATCGCCCAGTGTGTCATTAAGCCGCGCACCCTCCCTCCCCCGACTCGTTGAGATGGAGCTGCTGCAGGTATGCAAATTCCTGAGTGACTCCTCTCAATCTTACTATCTATCTATCTCTCTGGGTAGTAGATGTAACTACTATGTCCTAATATGATTTCCCTACTCATTCTAACCCAGTTTCCCTACCAGGAAAGTAGCGACGTTAAAAGGGACGTTGTCTCCCCGAAGTGACGGTTCTACTGACACGTTAGACGTAGCTGAGGGACCTTGTACACGGTCAAGACGGCAGAAAATCAGCAATATGCCATCACCTGCCGGTAAGGCGGTAAATAACACATCTTGGGGTTGAAAGGATATAATTAGATGTCTGTTCTCTTCTTCGTTAATCGAGTATTTTATAAGTCTAAAACTAGTTTCTAACACTGTTCATTATTTCAGTGACAGCCTCATTGACTGCCATTGCTCCGTCCCCCAAGTTGCCAGGGGGTACTGGAGTCCTATCAGATCTACCAGGAGAACTAGAAAACAACTACTACCTCCGATCTACCCCAAGGAAACTAGCCGTCCTGTTAGACCAGTGGGACTCAACATGGGATGTCCTCCCAACACCTGAAAACCAATCGCAGGCTTCTGTGGTAAGCAGTTTTATCAGCTTGAAATGTTTTATATCCATCAAGAGCTAGAGGTTGCTCCCGAATATTTGATCTGCAATCTCCCCTAAATCTCAATCTCCCGATATTAAATTGTATTGTATAGGTGAGTGATGGTACGTGGCTGCAGTGTAGATCAATTGAACCATCTTCTAGTCAGGTACGTGTGTGATATATGTTCATAATTCACACACGTACACCCCTTTCTATCACGTACACACTACATAGTCTGCTGTCTCACGTATAACACACCGTACACGTACTAAGTCTCCTGTGCATTGTGTAATACACAATGTGTAAAGTCGGATTTTTTGCAACTGTCACCCCCAAATGACCGCGCATGTGAAATTTATTAGTTTTGACGCGCACACCACACGTTAACATGTGATGTGACGCGCAAAAACATTCCGTGCACGAAAAGGGGGGTGACAGTTTCAAAAAATCCGACTTTACACCCCTTCCTCTCACGTGTATCTAACCTTACTTTCAGGCTCCAGGTAACTGACCCCCCCCCCCCTCTAACAACCCCTCTCTACTCATACAGGCGGGACAGGCAGAAGATTTCGCTGTTAAACGAGCTAAACTCCAGGCTGCTGAGCCCATTCCTGGTTCCATCCCCAGACCCACCTTTGCAGCACCTCTACACCACACCACCACCCCATCAGTACCTCCACCTAAATCTCCCTCCTCTCCTTCTCGATCCAGACAAAACTCAAAGAAATTCGCCTCTCCCGTTCCAAGCAGGGTCAATAATTCGCCCTCTAAACGGTCGCCACGGATTAAGGAAATGGCTAGTACCAAGAGACGGCTGGTGAATCACAGTTGATTATCAGCCCTTTTTAACAATCACTAGGTAATGAACAAGTTGTTTCTCTACTGTACTGTAATACTGTAATACTGTAATACTGTACTACTGCTGATATAGTTTCGTTATCAGAAACACTGCAAACAATACAAAATATAGTTACATGGACTACTAGTAACCTGGACTACTAGTAACACTAGTAACACCATTATTGTTACCTTTTAGAAACTGTTTCATGCTACAACGCACGGCTCTTGTTCTACGTTTTATTTTCTCTCGTTTTTGCTACATATAATGTCTACCGTGTTTTAAATAGTAGTGATATGACTGCGTTATATATTTTCTAGCTACAGCGACAGTATAAGATAAACCCCCCCCCTGTTGTATTGGATCTGTATTCTTCCGCTGCTTCATATATCAGAGTATCTCATGAGCAAGCAAATTCTGGCCCGTGTGTGTGTGTGTGTGTGTCAGTGCGAGTGTGTGTGAGAGTTTGTTTGTGTGTGTGTGCGTGTGCGTGTGTGTGCGTGTGTGTGCGTGTTGTTTTGGAAGTTAGGAAGCCTGTGATTCTATACAGAAAGATATTATTACTGTGTAGTTGTATCTGGAAATTTTGATGCCAGTTTTCAGTCTACCGAAATCCAGCGTTTAAATTTGCCCTCTTCATCTCAGCGAATTCAATCGAGTTGATAACTGGCGAGGGCGAGTTTTTATCAAATATACTGCAATTAGAACGCCGCGCTTTCAAACTTAATGCGCGCTAAAACATGAATTTAAAAAACATAACAAAATTTCTTGTTGTTTTTGCTCCGAACTTTTTTGAACTTTTTAAAAGCGGAGGTCGGGTACTGTGACCTCTGTGGAGCCTGCCGCTGATGACCCCAGGCACTTCTTAGCATGCTATAAGCGACATATTAGGCACTGTATTATTTTGATTTGTAATAGCACCAAACCAGCTTATTTTATGCTCTAAATCGCTGATCGCGTCCCGCCGCTTGCAAAAATCGAGATCGTAGCCTCAGAGTACTCAGTACTGACTGATGACTCACAATTTACAGCCATTTCTTCATATTGATGATCTCTCAGGACTAAGAGACAAAATTAATGGCAGAGCAGCAGCAGGTCTTGCGGGAGGTTTTAATTATTCTTTTTTGTCACATTTGATTTTGCCTACCGGGTTTGGCGAGAGTGCAGACCTCATCCAGCCTCCAGCAATTCGTCGGCCGTCCAATGACTTCATTAATAAGTATGTGATGAAGTGTCCCAACTTTTTACAATCTAAAATTTTAACTTTCTACTAAGGGGACAGTACCATGACAAAAAAGAAGTTCGTAGAGGCTCCGTCTGGGAAATGGGTAAGCCTATTTGTTTCAAAACTGATTTATAAAAAGTTGGGTCGCTTCTGATCATTGCATTTATTTTGTTTTTCTTTTTTTACTTAATTGACTTAATCAATAATCTTGTATTTTTTAAACATCATAAATTCATAGCTTTATGTCAGATCGCCGAAGTAAAGTAAGAACTCAGGAGAACCCCAAGCAGAGATCATCTAAATCAAACGAAAACCGACCACCCAAGTCATCCTCTAAACCCGATAAAGATAGTCGGACTAGAGATGAGAAACGACGAATAAAAGATGAACCAGTAAACGGGAGCAGCAAATCTTCCAAAACATCTTCAAGGGACAATATCAAGAGTGAAACTAAAACTCGAGGAAGCGATGAAGAGAAAAGGAGGGAGAGAAAGAGCAGGGTAAAAGACTCTGAAAGGGAACGTAGTAAAGATTCTCAGCGGAAGGGAGTCGGGAGATCGCGAAAAACGGAGGGAATCCAGTCACAAAGAAAGGGATAGAGACAAGGAGGTAGATCGCAAACGAGACAAAGATAGTGATCGCAAACGAGACAAAGACAGTGATCGCCGGAGAGACAAAGACAAGGATAAAGACTAGGGAAAGGCACCGTCGAAAGGAAACGGAAGATGAGAGAAGGGAGCGAAAAGAGCGTGAGAGAGCAGAAAGGACGGCTTCAAAAGGAGAAGGAAGCAACAAGAGGTGGTGAAACCCCCAAAACCACCCACTCCTCCTCCTCCCCCTCCACCTGAACCGGAGGAAGCAGAGGAAGCAGAGGATGAGTACGACTACGAAGATGAGGAGTTTGAAGATTATGATGATGATTTTGAGAGTGATCCTGGTGATGAAGATGAAGATGAAGAAGATGAATCAGAGTTCGATAGTGATCTTGGTTCTGAGAGCACGGCTACCCCAGAAGTCGCTGCCTATCAGTGATACCCAGAAATTGAAGATCAGGGAAGCCATGGCGTTGGAAAATTCTCGTGTTGAGTCCTCTACTCCTCCCATCAACCTTCCTTCCTCTCCTACAAACACTCCCATGCCTTCGTCTCCTGTGGCTGACGCTAAAAGATTCTCGCAAAAACATCAGAGTACTGGATTTCGCCGCTGCCCAAAAGTCCCAAGCGAAGGACAAAGCTCTCTCCAAAACGGCACAACGAGGTCGGGATCTCATGCGGCTCATTGAACTCGACTCGGTTTTCTTTGATCTCATCGAGCTGAAGCCACAGACAGAATACGAGCTCTACATGAAGTCGTTTGGTCGAACTGAGACCCAGCAGAAACACACCCAGTACAACGAGGACGCTGTTGATAGGGAGATGATGACAGAGGAACCGGATGTTAGGAGTTGCTGGAGTCAGCATCCTGCTGATACTGCCGTGGTTTCTGCTCACGAGGGAGATGTAGACCCTGATCAGGAACCCTCCGAATCATATGATCCTGCCTCTCTGGATAGGTTCATTGCTCTCTCAGCCAAGATTGTCACCACTCTACTAGAGGAGAGGGCATCTAGTCATGGTTATGTTCATACCTTCAAACCAGTCAACACATCCAAGTTTAGTGATACCTCAGCGGAGTTCCCTGCTAATCCCATCACAGCCCATCGTGCCCCCATCTACTGTACTCCTGTTACCGCCCAGACCTTCCTTGTGTGCTACACTCGCCCTAAATCAGACACCTCACCCCTTCCCACCCACGGTCTCAGTTGCACGTGGACTCTTCAGGATATTTACCAGCCTACTGGGATCCTATCCAGCAACTCTGCTCACAGGACAGCCTGTGTCAGTCCGTACAACCCGACCCTCATATTTGTGGGGTGTGAGGATGGTTCTATATCTGTGTGGGACCTAAACGAACCGGGAAACCTTCACTCTTCAGTCCAGGTGAACAACCTAGGATACACGGTCCGATCCCCGACCTACAACACATCATCTGTCCAAGTGGCAGAGGCCCACCACTCTAAAATAACCCATATGGACGCTGTGAGGTTGGATCAAGAACTCCAGGTCGCTGCCTCCTTCCAGATCGCCTCCCTTGACGAGTCTGGTATTCTCATTGTATGGGTGGTCATTTCAGTGACAGACGCGTCTCTCTCCGGGTCCCAGATTGACCTTGGACTTCGGCCTGGTGGAAAGGTAAAACTGGTGAAAAGTGCACTGATAAATGTAAACTTCCCCCAGAATCCTGCAATAGATCTCTTCCCAGAGGTCCGGACATTCGCATTCAGACAAAGTTACTCAGATACCAGTCTGTATTTCGTGACAACCGACCAGGGTACTGTCTTGAAGGTATCCAGAAACCCCTCCATTGGACAACCAACCACATACGCCCCTGAATACTCCACTCCTACAATTGTGGGCTCCATGGATTTCAACAAGTTTAACTGGAAATATTTCCTAGCCGGGACAGCGGACGGGACGGTGTGTTTGTTCTATGTAGATAGACCCACCCCCCTCCTTGTCCTGGACAGGTTTACAAAGGGACGGCCAGTACGGACTGTCAAGTGGTCACGGTCCAGCTCCACACTGTTTTATGTAATGGACTCTGCAAACACGTTCTATTTGTGGGATCTCAGCGAGCGGGATTCGTCGCCTCTTGTGGTTGAAACTTACTCTAAAGGACTCCTATCATTCACAGAAATGCTGCCCTCAGCAGGACCCCCTGTTGTGGTTTTTACCTTCAAAGATGGCACAATGGAGGGTCACCATGTTAAGAAATCAGCTATAAGGGATGACGTGAACAATGTTAGTAAACTGGAGGGATATCTAGCGACGGTGTTGTAGCAGTGAGTTCAGAGACAATCGAGAGGGAGGGTTCTATTTGTTTGGCTGGTCCAAAAGTGTTGTCGTGCAGGACCTTACTGTGTAAGGAGCTGTGAATGTGTTGTAGTGTTTGAATTGTGTGTTGGTAGTTTTCGAGCTGTTTAGAAAAATTGGCTGTTTGAATTTTCTCTCCCACACCCATTATAATACCAGACCATGTTTCACCTGTATACTTCATCCCCAATCTCTCAGTCTCTCACTGCTCCATCCCCAATCTCTCACTGCAGCCTCTACCTCTTGTAGGATGATCGGGGCCGGGGAACTGGTGGCAGAGCTGAGAGAACAGCTCACGGAAGAGTTCACCAAACTTGGTACAACGCCCTCCCAGTTTTGCCATGAAAACTATCAGGTCTACAAGGCAGCCCTGGGCAGGATCACAGAACATAGCACCGTCTACAAGCCCATCCTTACCGCTATCTCAAATACCTTCCACTCTGAAATAACCACTCTCCAAGAAACAGAGACCCGGGGTAAATTCCGAGAATCCTACGAGACAGAGCTGGAATTAGCGGACGAGACGATGATTAACCTGAGGAAGAGGGAGGAACAGCTGAAAGAAACTGTAGCCCAACTCCAATCAGAGAGAGTCACTCTAACGGAGTCCATTGTCAGCTTAAAGGAGCTGGTTGCAGATATCAGTGCACAGAGTCTGATGGTGGAGGAAGATGTGTTCCAAAACAAAGTTCTGGATGGCTTCACTTTGGAACAGATGACTAACGTGAACCTGCTCAGTAGGGAGGTAATGAAGTTGGAGACGAGGCATAGAGACATGCTGGAAACCCAGGGGTCGGTGTTTGTACCGCGGGAGAAGTTTGAGGAAACACGGAGACTGTTGTTGAAGAAGGAGGAGGTGAAGGAGAGTAGGACTGATCAAATGCAGCAACTCTATAAACATGTTCCTGTTTTAAAACACATGTTAGAGGGTCTACAGCATGGTGACCATGCCCCCACTTCATTTGCTGAGATCGAGCAGTTAGCCAGGGAAGCTGTTGAGAATGTCAATGGAAGTGGACCTCTCTATGTTGAGGTGTATGATGATGAAGACCCAGCGAAGGAGAAAGAAGCAGAGCAAAAGTTAGCCTATATTGAGCAGTTAGATGAGTTCCTGAGGGAGGAGGATTATAAAACAGCTGCTATACACGCTGCTAGCTCCCCCGGTGGATTTCTCAGAACCATGACAACACTTGAAGAGTTCAGAGCGGTTAGTAATGGAGATGAAACAGTCACCCCCTCACCCCTCTTCACATACTGTGCAACCCTAATGGCCACTGTACCCCAACACGAACCAGCACCCGAGGACCAGAGTTATGAGTGTGTGGCCGTGGCGCTCGGTGAGGGCAGGATGGATAATATCGCTCAGTGGATTGCTAACAAGTACCTTACTCTCTCCAGAAGAACGGCTGACTTGTTGCTGTGTAGTTGTCAGTGTAGGGGGAGGTGTGATTGTGAGAGTGGGACGCTGGCCATTGCTGTTTATCGAGATATTGCAGATCACACCATGACAGTCCACTCTCTGGCACGACAGGGTGCTCTCTACAGGGCCATACACTTTGCTAAGACCCATGAGTTGGGGGATCCCGCTCTCATGGCTCTACTGGGCCAGTTACCTTCGGTGGATCTGGCGGCTCTGTTGATTTTAGAAGAAGGATTCCATATTGGGGAAGTGTTGGAGTGTCTGTTGGTGAACCATAATGACAGTGTTTTTATTGGCCTCCTCAAACTACTAGATGACAATAACGATTTAAGGGAGGTTCTTGTGGCTGATGGCTCTCACGAGGGAGTCCAGTGGTCAGATTTTATTGAACTATGCCTCAGTTTGGGAGAGGATGGAATTGCAGAGGAGATACAAGCATTTTCAATTTCCCACGAAGCTATTGCTTCTGCAGCAGCATCTTTAGATCAGCCCGATGAAAATATTGAAGAATGAAAGATTGTACATGTTTTGTAGAAAATCTTCACACGCAGCTCTTACACACAACTGATCGTGTCTATTGTGTGTGTACTCAGTCATAGCTCGGAGGAGGTGGTCATAGCAACGGGCAGCCCGTTTTTCAACTTATAAAGTGTGTACTTTTTCAGCAGTCAGTATAACAGAGGCGCGCACACTGACGCCGCGCACCATCGTCTCCTCAAGGTGATTTTCTTCTGTCATGTGTGACTGTGTGTCACACTGTCATGTGACTGTGTGCTGCATTTAAACTCAGCTGGTGTGTGCTTTATAGCTGATTTCTATAGACCTGTATTACTTTGGGGTGTCTTGAACTCTCTGCTATGTCACAGGATTCTATGCTGTTCTTTCTCAGGGCAGTCCGTGAACTCTGTGAAGTGTGCTCTCGGCTCTATGTTTGCTAACGTAGCAGAGCAGCTAACCAACTAATATGATAACATGACCCTCTATTTCAGTTTACTTCTGATGGCTGGCCTCCAAAAGGACCCATAATACCTGGACCTAGTACTGCTGCACCTGCGACTACAATCCCTCAACCACCACCATGTTTTGTTAGGAATTTTGAAGAGAAAAAGAATGGATTCTCTAAACTCGTGAGTGTAAATTATCAATACTCAAGTGTTATGAAAATAAAGTGTGATCTAATGTTCGAGCCTTGAGAATATCCTACTATTTGTCTAATGTTGAGTAACCCTCATCACAGGACAACAAGTATACGTTGCGGGGTTGTGGGGAGGCACTGGGGAGGAAGGATCTGAGCCTAAGAAGGAAGGAAACGGGAGAGACCCTTCATCAAAGTGATGATATTATAGCTTGGGGTGACAACCGCCGAGGTGAGGGAAGAGGTTGTGATTTAGTAATCTATTTATTTCGTCTACTACAAGTTCATTTACTTCATTAGCTTTGATCATCTGGTCCTAATTACCATTTTCCCTTCCCTTTCAGACCAGAAGATATCTCGGACACACTCCACCTACACCTCCCCCTCTCCCAACCAACCCGGCTGAACACAGGAGGTTTGGTAGGCGGCCCAATCCTGCCAACCCAGTCTACCAACTCAGTACCACTACAGCGTGTTGGTTTGGTAATGACTCCCAGTCAACCCCTTACAAAGTCCTAGCGGAGACTCAGCACCGCCATAACAGGCCAAATACCTGGAAGTACAGTACACATGCTCCCTACACCCTGGCAGACCTAGCTTGACAATGACACTGTTTAGAAGTTGGGAACATTGTAGTTATGTGTTTAGTTTTGTGTTTAGAGTGTGTTACCATGGTTACTGTGTGTTACCATGGTTACTGTGTGTTACCATGGTTACTGTGTGTTACCATTTGTTTAGAACTTCCCTTATCTTAAATCGTGTTTTGACCTCTTGACCAGCTACCACCCCTGTTATTATGCCTGAATATACGCCTTTGCTTATGTGTCACGATCAGTTTGTATGTTTATTGTATAAAGTGTGTATGTAAGATATTTTACTCCTTATCAACCCGTAAAAACGAAATCAATTTAAAGATTTACGAGCCGGACGTTCTCATACTACATATATGAAATTCTGGTTCTGGATTTGAAACTCAAGTCAACAAGTTGAAGTCGAACTCGAACTAGAGTCAGAGACTCAAATGTTGAGTCTCTGAGTTCAACTTCATGACTTGAGACCGACCTATGAGGCTCTAGTAAAACAATTTTTGACCTTGTCCACTATCTGAAATGTGCCTGCGTGCCGCTGTTGGTGTGATACCTGACAGACAGGCATACATCGTGGGCGTGATATTGTCGAACTAGGTGTACATGACTACATGGTGCCATGATATCTCTCAGGGTGTGTGAGTCACACAGCTATATATTATAATCCCGGGAAAGAATGAAAACGTCCGACTCCGAACAAACAAGAATAATATTATTTTGTTCAATATCATATGGCTGGTTCACTGCAGGAAGATAATCTGGTATATCCCATGGATCTGTCAGGCCAATGCTCAGGCTACATGACAGTTCACTGTTCACAGCCATGGATCCTACTGGATGTTTTAGAAAGACTAACCTGGACCAACGCAACTTAAAAGGTTGGTATTACAGCCTGTATGTATGCTTTTTGTCGCATTGGTATCAATGATAGTCGGGAGAGTCGCGAAGTGAAACTGAAGATGTGGAAATGATACTATCACTTCCATCTGTTCACTTCGCGACTTCGATCTCACAGGCACACATGACACATGTGCCTATATCGATCACTATGTCACCAATATGTCGCGGTAAGCGGTAAATGTTGCCTTGATTTGGACACAACTCGATCACGATGCCCTCTTTCCAACCAGCCCAAGATTATGTAATTTGGTCAAGAAATGGATGAGTTATGGCCAAACTGTAAAAATTGTGTCCAAATCAAGGCAACGGCAACATTTACCGCTAAGTTAGCATAGTCCATATGCGGCATATATGGCATATAAGCCTTTGATGGGATCTAACGCGGGCAGCCTTTGATGGGCGATGGCATCTAGCTATAACATAGATATTGAGGTTTTAATTGCCCTAAAAGTCTCACTATTGATATTGATAAATATAGGTTAATCGTAATATCAATAGTAGTAAACCCAGGTGTTTATGTAGGGGTCACGTCCGCTGGGTGCATGTGATCCACATGTGATTCACTTATCTCGATATACGGTATAAAACCCTACCGAAGATAGGGGTTTATACTTTCAATAAAAAAAAGGATATATTGGTCATAATGATAAAGTTTAGCGGCTAGAACTATATAGCGGGCTGTGGTTTATATATGCAAAACTGACGTCCCACCTTCCGGCCTCTCCCGGATTATAATCCTAATGACACATTTATTAGAGTGTCGGATTTTGAAATAATCTTTCCACTTCCATCTTTACTAGACGTATTTTTTCACGCTGATTCCGAATCTGTCATTTATTTTGATCTACGACCACGTCATCCCCTGGAGAAGCCCTCCTGAATGAATTGCTTGTGCGTCGCGTTGCAGTGCTGTCACTATGCGCTCTCTCTCGCCAATTAGCTGCGCTCGCAAATTTACACACAACTGTGCCACCTGAGCTGAGATGGATCTCAACGAAGCTGCTCAGCGGTCAGAAATTTTGAGTTTAAACGCCAAGACAATTAAGATCCAATCCATCATCAATTGATCATTTGCTAATGAATTGGACCTGTTGCTTGGTTCGTAATTCCAATAAATGTCATTTATTTTCAGGAGATGGTATCCCCGAGATGCTCCCAATCATGTTGGTGTGATCAACTCTGTAATTGCAAGCTGACTGCGGCGCTAACGTCCAGCATCATACTGACATACTCCGATCCCTGGTAAGAAGATGTTCTCGAAATGTGTTCGCGATATGATCAATATGATTTTCCCAGTTTTTCCCCGAGAGGGAGAGTCTCCATCCTATCAGAGAACTACTACTCAGACCTCCCACATGTGTTTTCTGTTAAGCTGTGTTTAGTGTTAATCAGGCTCGTGCAGATTAGCTTGAACAGCAGCTAGAGAGAGAGAGAGAGGGAGAGAGAGAGAGAGAGAGAGAGAGAGAGAGAGAGAGAGAGAGAGAGAGAGAGAGAGAGAGAGAGAGAAGAGAGAGAGAGAGAGAGAGAGAGAGAGAGAGAGAGAGAGAGAGAGAGAGAAAACCACTGTGTTCACTTGTCGATATCCCACTTTGGTGGTTGGATCGTTGTTTCAGGCACGCTCGCTCCCCCGCGACGAAAGACACCACACTAGACTCAAGAGAACTACAGCAGCTAGATTGATGTTGGCTAGAATGGTGGTAAGGTGTGTCCCTGCTCGCACGTGGCATGGCTACCCAAGTTTCCCCGCTCCACCTACTATAATACAGCTGCTCAGTACAACCGGTCACAATACCAGGTATTCATCATTCAGATTGCGTGGTTTTCGGATGAAGTTACGTATTAACTTGTAAATGATTGGCTCATGGATGGTGAGTCACCATTGCAGTGACTGTTTAGATGTGGGGATTTAGTTTAATTCATTTGAAATTGAATACGTAATACTAATTTATTTTTTGGTCTTCCTCACATTTCGAGTTCAGGAGGTGAGATCCAAGTGATCAATTATAACTAAGTCATTATCTTTACTTTAACTTACGTTTGACACTACTCCATTACGTATTGCAACGTTTAGGGATTTATCAAAAATATCAATGACTGACAGAAATTCTAGAGAATGATACTGATAGTTGAATATCGAGGCTTAGTAAAACTGTAATACATGTATCAGAACAAAATGCCTCAACATATCCCCTTGCAGTTGCCCCGTTGGTCTGTTGAATTGAAATAGACGGATATTCGATATTTTAGCTGTATCTTTTGTCCTGCTTTCTGTTGACGATGTAAAACTGCTGTTGTCCAAAGGGCTGTTGTTTGGGAGATTTAGACTTAGAGCAAGGCCTTTAGAGCTTCCCTGTTGTTATATAAAGTCCGCCTTAGGTTGTGGTCGAGACATAGATTGCGTTAGACCTATATGAGCCCGTTCATTCATGCTCATTCATGTTTGACAAGTTGACATTTAAACTGATATATTTATTGCACTATATCGGTGTATGAAATTTGACATGAAGATCTGAGAGGATAGACTGAGATTGAGAAATATATTTATACTGTACTACTTTCTAGTAGATAGTGAAATAGATAGAGAGATAGTGGGAAAGAAAGGGATATAGCACATGACAACTGGTGAATGAAATTGATAGACAAGGCAGCAATATGTTTTAATGTCCCTTGTTCAATAACTGCTGCAGTACCCTCCGAATATTAATCATTTGTGAGTGTATTTTAATGAACAGCCCATTCTCAGCAGTAGAATGACAACTTATTGATCTTCACTAGGCTATCTATTGACGTCACTCATGTATTTATAATACGAAACTGATCTGTGATCTCACGTTTTTCGCTACCTAGTTATAAGTATTAATTAAATGTTATCACGTTTTCTAAAGCTTTATACAAAGCTTTGACGCGTCGGTCAAGTCAATGGCACGTACAATTATTCTATCTAACTACTTGCGAGTTTCCAATCACAGTAAACGCTGAAACGTCATGATAGACTCCTCACCCAAATCCCCTAGACGGGTTCCGTACCACCCATCTCCCAAGCACTAAACCTATGCATTAACATGTGATCAGTAACGTGCTGTAATCCCTGGAGCAGCGCTCTCTCTCCATACCTCTCTCTCTCTCGCTCTCTCTCTCTCTCTCTCTCTCTCTCTCTCTCTCTCTCTCTCTCTCTCTCTCTCTCTCTCTCTCTCTCTCTCTCTCTCTCTCTCTCTCTCTCTCTCTCTCTCTCTCTCTCTCTCTCTCTCTCTCTCTCCCTCTCTCTCTCTCTCGCTCCCTCTGCTCATCCTGATATGATCAGATGCTAGTCAAATAGCTGGTGGTGCAATTGTGCACGTGATATCCCTCCCTTCCTTCTCATTGGTCCTCACTCACTTAGTTCAGTTGCTAAACTTTGTCTTGCTAGAAATTGATGGCGTAGATCAAATTGAAATTGAAAATAAGAGACGAGCATACTATAATGATAATTTAGGTTGGAACGGCGCGACATGTTACAATTTAAAGCAATCACGGGGGTGGAGATTAGGACGCGGTTGTCGGAGTAGATACGAAACTCTGTAGGGGTCAACTACTCCATGTAATCTACTAATCTGCAGTAGATCAGTAGGAGATATCTATTTGGATCTTTCAATCTATTCATTATTATTCGATAGAGATCTCTAGAGAGATAGAATCATAGAGAGATAGAATCATAGAGAGATAGAATCATAGAGGGTATCTTTGTTTGATCTTTTCTATGCTTTTTATGAGCTGTTATCCCTGCTGGTGTGCTTAGTAACATAGTATCATGAGAGAAAAAGAGAGAGAAACCTAGATGGAAAAGGGAGGAAAAGAGATAGAGGGAGTTACGGTTATTGTGGTAAATCGAGTTTTACGGAACCTTGCGAACTGTATTTATCTCCCTCTCTCCCTCCTTCTCTCGCTCTCCCTTTCTCTCTCCCTTTCTCTACTTCTCTTTTTCTCTAAATCTCTCTCTCTCCTCTCCCTCTCGCGGTACGTGAGAGAGTACTCATGACAGCTGTTATGATAAGATATCCCTGAATAAAGTGATACCTTTCTCATCTCGATTGTCTCTTTCACAAGTAAAGATAGCATCATTGATCATTTTATTAAACTCGTTACATAAATTTTACATATCCCATTAGCATTAGAACGATTATTAATAATGATATTATCTTGTGATTTAGTGTCATTTGCTATCCATGATCCTTCTCTCTTTCTACATTCAAAAATATAAATCATATCTCTCTCTCACTCTCTCTCTCTCTCTCTCTCTCTCTCTCTCTCTCTCTCTCTCTCTCTCTCTCTCTCTCTCTCTCTCTCTCTCTCTCTCTCTCTCTCTCTCTCTCTCTCTCTCTCTCCCAGTTCCCTCGGGTGGGTGGTCACTGCAGGGAGATGGTTCAGGTAACGACCTCTAATGTTGTTACATAAAATAGCGCTCTATTACGGGGGTGCGATTAGTTCGCCCTATTTGTGGGATTCGCGGCTTCTATCTACCCACTCTCTCACTCTGTCTCCCACTATCTATTACCGTTTGGGACGGTTTGGGTGTGTGGATGATACTTTTTCAACAAACATTTATCGCTCATTTCATTTGTTGTTTTATCTACATAAAATTTTAAATCTCGAGTCCATATATTTTCGTTGGAAATGGCCAATGGTCCATTATAACCTATACACAGCAGCCATACTATACTGTACTTTCCCTGAAAATGCTATGTACTTAAAGGTGACAAAATATGTTCGGACCATAGTTCAGACCATAGTTCAGCAGCCGGCCGTATCACGTCTGTGCGTTAGTTTACCGCCATTGCAAGGGCGATTAACTTTGATCAGATCACCACCACCGAGCTCCAGCTCAGTAACAACAAACAGCTTGGGTGAGGACCTTTTGTCCACATCGCGTAGCAGTGATAGAGACTGGGCGAATTACAGTTATCGAGAGGGAGAGAGAGCAGAGGCGAGTAAATCGGTAAAGACAATGGGAGAGAGAGCGGAAGAGAGAGAGAGAGAGAGAGAGAGCGGAAAAGAGAGGGGAGGGTCTATCGAATATAACAAGCCTCCCCTCATTTTTCTTGATGTTTATCCCTAATTTGTTTTATGCCATCTTTCGCCTAGGAGATCCGTCTGACTGCAAAACTGACATGACAGTTAGACAGTGGTCCGTTGACGCACCTTTAAAAATAGAAATATAAATGGTATATATTTCAAGCACCAATAGTTCCTACATCTAACCGTCTAACGGTTTCTCTGGGGAAATGGGAATTCGTCTTCACGGCTATTGGTTGCAGTAACTAGTTATAGTAGTAGTACATAGCAAATACAAACTCATTAATTTAGTTCACTCGAATTTACCAAACTAATATCCTTTCAACTTTTTATTAATTGCTATTTCCTTTTTCCCGGGATATCAAATATTTGGAAAAGTTAGTGTAGGATTGTATTGCGTGCACACAGATATCTATCTATGAAACATAATCCTCCTTGATATACCAGCTTGTCTACTGGTGGTATTTTGTGGCGCGTTTATCTTGAGTGGTTTTACTTCTAGGGTTGCAGCTTACTCATACATACCTTGCTGTCGTTTATTAAGCTCCTATATATACAGTCGGACCCCGATTTACCGGGATCCTCGGGGGAAGCCATTTTGCCCGGTAAATCGGGGTGCCCGGTATATCGGGGTAGAGCATATATTTGATCCATAAACCCTACCCATAAATCCTACTTTTGTCCAAAATTCTATACCAAGACACCTCTGTATAGTATACATTTATTGATGACAATATTATCAATATCAATGCTTCTGTAATTAGAAATAGAAAATTTAAAAAATTCAAAACTTCCCCCCCCCCCCCCCCCCCCCGACCGAGTCCGAATCGTGTTTCGAATCGGTGCATCTTATCACGTGTCCTGCCGCTAATTAGACGGTTCGAAACGAACCGATACGTGATACCATGCCGAATCTGGGCACCCTAAGCGGGGTGAGGAAGTATCAAAATTTCAAAATAACTTTTTCTCTGAAAATTTACGTGGAGCATCGATCAAAGCATTGACAATCATTCTGTAAAATTTTGCAAAAAAGTTATGAAATTTTTCTAAGGTAGGTATACCAGACACGTTCGAATCGTGTTTCGAATCGGTACATCTTATCACGTGTCCTGCCGCTAATTAGACGGTTTGAAACGAACCGATACGTGATCCCCATTAGACCTAGCAAATTGCAAATGCAAGTTAACCAACCGGCAAAACTTCGAAAATTTACCAAAAAAAATTCGGGGGAAAGAAATCCTCCCGGTAAATCGGGGTTCCGGTAAATCGGGGCCCGGTAAATCGGGGTCCGACTGTATTTCAAGAAACAAATTTTTTCTAAGAATGAACTTGCCTTGTTCGTCCCCCAACAAAACAAGAAACCACAGTATTAAGCAGTCCAAAAGCTAATAAATTGTCTCGTTTACTGAGAAACTAAACAAGTTAGGAGTTTCTTATTTTGTTGAATTGTGTGGTTTACATTTTATAAGATTCTTACTAAAGCGTTTCTTACGATTATTGTAAGGTAGTTTATACTTTCATTTTGCTTCTAGTGTCCGTTTCCTAACCAAACACTCCCCCTCTCACAGTCCGCAGTGTAATGATGATGGGAAGTGGGAAGATCACTATGTTACCACAGAGCAGCTCCACTAAAGGGTTCATGATCAAAGATATCTTAGAGAAAACACCACTCCTTCAACCAATCTCTCCGCCGTCCGTTACAGGTATGTGTTGTAAAATATATAGGGCTTTTTTCTTGCGACATCTCTACGACATTAGTAGGGTTTTACTATTTTACTGTTTTGATGTTGTTGAAGCGAGTTGTTATGATGATATGTTGTAGCGTAGGAGTCCCTCGAACCGTTCGTCCCGTTTTAAACAAGCGCACAAAGACGAACAGTTCAAGGAGTCGTATGTTGTTAACGTTGGATGAGTCTATTCATGGGGAATTTGATGTAAGATGCATAGTTGTTAGATGTCAGAGCATTGGCTTGACAGGTTGTTAAGGATATATTAACTTGGATTATGGATAGTTCGAGAAAGTAGGGAAAGTAGTAGTTACCCTCGCAAACACCATTACCCCAAAATATGCACCACTTTTCTCTCTCTCTCTCTCTCTCTCTCTCTCTCTCTCTCTCTCTCTCTCTCTCTCTCTCTCTCTCTCTCTCTCTCTCTCTCTCTCTCTCTTTCCAGAGTTCACTTTGTGAGAGTGCAACAAATGGGTTGTGCCCTGTTGTCTTGCTAGTCATCTCACTAACTCCCCCCCCCCTCTTTGTATTCTTCTTCACCATCTCCGTTTCACAAGGCTCATGTGACCAGGACTTAGAGCCCCGTCAATTTGGCTCCGCTACCAGGAGCCTCATAACACACACACATATTATATTCGTGCATTTATTTATTGGTCTATAGTTTTCCAGTGATTCTCTTTCACTCTCTATTGGATCATGATT
The DNA here is from genome assembly GCA_020137815.1 of Hormiphora californensis. Lineage (NCBI taxonomy): Eukaryota > Metazoa > Ctenophora > Tentaculata > Cydippida > Pleurobrachiidae > Hormiphora > Hormiphora californensis. The sequence goes on from CM035350.1 coordinate 2,094,735, forward strand.
TTATAAAAGGAAAACGTGCCTCAGTTAAAAACAGACAGAAATCCATTTCGATTCGCATGAGGAATTTTCCACACGGGGGCCACTTACAGTTGTTTGATGTTGTCGCAAGTTTCTCAATATGGAGATTGGAGACAAAGAGGGAGTAATGTGGGAGATGTGTGCAGCACATGGGGCATAGCCTAATAGAATGGCTGGATCCTATTTTCTATATAATGCACATCACATCGTGATTGACCCATTAAGTTAGATTGCCTCGACACTATAGCAGAGTGTGAGAGAGAGAGAGAGAGAGAGAGAGAGAGAGAGAGAGAGATGAGAGAGAAAGGTAGAGATAGAGAGAGATGAGAGAGAGAGAAAGAGAGGAATTACATATGGTCATGGTGGTGGTGGTGTTCATTTTACGGTTTGTTGCCTTCAAATTGCGAACAAACATGTGTAAGTAGCCCGTGAGATTCCCAACTCGATTAGCTAAAGGACACATCTAACTAAAGGAGGGGGTCAGACCTCTGTAAAGGTCTTACAGCTCACTTAATAAAACTGGAAAAAATAGCGAGCGCCATATGTCGGGGAGTATTGTGTGTTGGCCGGATTAGTGTGCCCAATAGCGACTCAGCCCCTAGCAAATCTTGTTAACTCCTCCCCTAGCAGCCCTCTCTTTAATAGCGATCCCCCTCCTCATAATGCCCTCATCTCACCATCTCAGATGAACTACTGCACGGGGGTTCAGAGTGCGAAATGCAGCTGATAATGGACAGCTCGGGTAAAATGAAAAAGAAGCGGAAACCCAGGACCAGTTTCACAAATCTCCAGCTGTTTGAGTTGGAGAGGAAGTTTTATCATAAGAAGTACCTGGCCAGTAGTGAGAGGAAGAAGCTTGCTCAGTTGTTAAACCTAACAGATATCCAGGTACATAATAAACACTGTTAAAGAATATATCGTGTCAATAAATCGTGTCATTTTGCAATCTCACTTTAAAAGTTTCGAAATCCAAAGTTTTGTGGGTGCAATTACGTATTCTTGAACATCTATCAAATATAATTGCCAAATGTCGCCACTAAGTCATGCATAAACGACACGACAAGCAGATTTAATTGAATTTTGCATTTCGTAATGGCATTACGAAAGGCAAAACTTATGAGCCTCTAGATAGTGGCACTAATGGCACTAATGTCGTGACATGAAGTATTCAGTGAATTGAAACCATTACCTATCAATTGATATAGCACCATGACTCATGTGTCATGACATCACATTCCATACAACTCCATTAGTAATGGCATTACGAATTTTACCATTACAACATAAAACAGATCCCTATTCTCAACATGTTGAGAATATTATAATGTTGCAACAGCTTTCATCGCCCAAACACCAAAAGTATTCTTTAAAACGACTATTTGCGTGATACTCAACAACGCTTTATTTCAGGTGAAGACTTGGTTTCAAAATCGGAGAAATAAGCACAAGAGGAGTAAGCATGATATGATTCCAATTTTTGAAACAGATTGTGATGCTGCACGATCCATTCTTTTTAGCCAGGTAAAGCACCCCCACAGACACCCTTCAACCCCTTTTCCATTCTGTCTGGCGCCGCGACCCCATTCGAGCGCACTGTAGAAATTGGGGTATCGCGCCGCCATACAGTTTCCATTCCATTCTCTCTCTCTACCTAGCTCTGCAGTCTGCAGGGTACTATTAAAAGATGGAGATAGTTTGGAGAGACCTAGTTATGATAGCTTTCTTTTGTCATTAGTAAAGCGAATCAAGTGGTGAGGCCACCGATTATCTGTTTCTAGAATATATGTCTCAAGTGCTTCTCTCCCTCTTTCTTTCTCCCTCTCTCTCTTTCTCCCCCTCACTTGAGTTAACCCTATTTATGTCTAGTCTATACCGGTATGATCTATTGGTAGCCCCCTCACTTTATCCTCAATTATGGTAATCCTCGGTCCCTGTTTCTCCGATTTTTGTGCTCTAAACCTCAACTTTTCAGGTTGGTGGTTCAGGATTTTCCCGGTCCCTCAAGGCTTTCGTATGTCATGCTCTGGCTAATGACTTTGTGACAATGCGAGCCCTCGAAGACATGCACCCTCTCGGCCCTGTGTCCCAGGTAAGAGTGGAACCGTGGGAGAGAAATAATAGGAGGGGAAGAGCGAAAACAGATTAGGAATAGCTATTACATACTAGGCTGAGAGAAAGGGAATTTTCATGTGGGGGATAAAAGGTTGATTTCGAACAGATGGAGGACTTTGCAATGCAAAGTTTGCATTTTTCTTGGAAGTACCTATCAACCATAGGAAAAGTTCACATGTCATTGCTAAATCATTTAACACTTCAAAATGAATTATTTAATTTTCTTCCGCTCATGCACAACCACATAACGGCTCCATGTCCTCCCCTCATTTAATGATTTCCGGCTGCCCAGTCTAGTCAAGTGGTTATTAATCAAGAGGTCCGTTCAGCTGTCAGATCACCCCACTTTTCCTTCATAGTTCTTTCCTGGGGATTATGTAGTTGTTTGGGCGAGGAATTTTAGTTATACAGCTACTTCGGGATACCACGCGACAAGATTTCCTAGTTATACGGTAGTAATTGCAGTTGTGAAATCTTCGTTATGAACCATCACGATGAATCCGTAAAGCTTTTAGTACGTAATTTTACGAGCTTTCAATTTTAAACTCTGTTAAATAGTTGTTGGGAGAGGGGGTCCTTAGCTTGGTTATAACCCACTTTCATACTGGGAATACTTGTTGAGTAAGGGGGAAGACTCACACTCTTCCCCTAACTCAACAAGGGAATGCTAAAATAAGAGTAGCCATCTAGTAAATCTATTAATGTGGGGGCAGGTGCGGCAACATGTTTTTAACAATTCCTTCTTTCACACAGGTTTCTCTACCATCTGCTATCTCAACAACAGCAAGTGATAGTGCAGCCACGACTGCTGGGGTTTGAGGATCTACAACTACAAGATCCTAAATCCAGCCGCCAAAACCTCACGATGGAAACTGATTCCAGTACTATATGGTCATGGAATGACGATGAGAATATCTCGAGATAGTCAGAGAGACAATTTTGTGTGATTGTGTTAAATTCCATTCTACTTCAGCCACACTTTATATAGAGCAGTTTAACTGACCCGCAACCACATAGAGAGAGGGGGGACTAATGCAACAGTGGTACCACAACTCACTGCTACGTGTCAGATGCTGGGTTGATTTTCAACGTGTCCTTGGTACCCGAGAGTGCGCGCGCATTTCCCACGGTCTATGAATACCACTACTTTGGATAATGCGGCGTCCTTGCGCGTTACAGTTATGTGTAGGAGAGGGCTGGACGCGGGACAAAGCAGTGGAATTCCTGTTCCAATTAGTTTTTTAAGAAGCGATAAACTCTCGTATAACTGGAAAATAAGCAACGTAAAAAGTAGAATAAATATGCAACTCAAGTAAGTTTGTCTCAACCATCGTTAATTCTGTAAATTGTTCATTGAAATGTGGGTCATCGCTTTCAGTTTTCTTCCATAATCCCTTCTTACAGTTCGTCCCTGACAGATGACCCCCCAAAAGCAATATCAGCATGTTCTTTTATGAACTTCTTCAAGTCGTCAACCTGAGAAAGATTGTGTCAGTTGAAACCATGGTAACCAGTAGAGAATAATAACGGTATAATAAGCAATCATGCCTTATATGGTCATCCACTCACCTCTCTGCTGCCGCTGTACTCAACAGGAGCCTTGCCATTAGCTGGTACCATGTAAATGGCAGGGAACCCCTGAACATTGAACTCTGATGGAACCTCGTTTGCAGTAGCATCTATTTTAGCAATCACCAAACTGGTCTCGCCTGGAGAGAAGGGTTAGTGTTAGGGGGTGGGGAATGCCGGAGGGGTTTAGTATTGAGAGAAGTTAGAGTTAGGGGGCATTAGGGGTTTTAGTAACAGCTGTAGTAGATTGGGGATAATACCTTTGACATCATTTGCAAGTTGGACATATTTTGGTTCCAGGGCTTTGCAGTGGCCACACCAGGGTGCATAGAACTCAATCAGAACATCTTTATTATTATCCTGGACCACATCAGCAAAACTATCTCCTACCACTACTGTTACTGGGCCGGTCTGTTTCTTAGGAATCGGAGCACTCTTTCGTCGTACCTGATTAAAAAGGTAGCTTAGTTTTAAATATCAATTTGTCTAGCTTGTACCCGACCCTCATTTGATTTCACTCTGACTGAAATTCTTCAAGATAGTCTTTGAGATAATAGAAGAAAGGCCGGCTGCAATCTAGATAAAAACAGGTGACATAGAAGTAGCGAGTTTTCTAATAGCAAGAAACTAGAAAGTCAACTCAGAAAACTTAATTTGCCCATGTTTGGGTTATCATGATGATTGCGAAACTAAATCAACAATGCCGAGTTTTCAGAGCGTTATGATTATTGAGATAAAGGCCGACAATCAATATGCAGATTCTATTCTTGGAATGATATCTCTTTGAGGAATTGGAAAAAAGGGACTGAAATATTTCTTAGAAACTTCTAAATCTACCTATCTCTTTGGTAGTCCATAGCAACTTAGTGAGTCCGGGGACCAGGAAAATCATATTTCTAGGAATACGGAACTAGATTGGATATACCCTTAACAAAACAACATGTAGAGAGTTTCTGAGAAGGAAAAGCCTGAGAAAGAAGGGGAGAGAGAGAGAGAGAGAGAGAGAGAGAAAGAGAGAGAGAGAGAGAGAGAGAGAGAGAGAGAGAGAGAGAGAGAGAGAGAGAGAGAGAGAGAGAGAGAGAGAGGGAGAGAGGGAGAGAGAGAGAGAGAGAGAGAGAGAGAGAGAGAGAGAGAGAGAGAGAGAGAGAGAGAGAGAGAGAGAGAGAGAGAGAGAGAGAGAGAAAGCGGATGGCCCAATTATACTTCCTATCTCTTCTTGTGTGCATACTTCAAACCTATAGTTACTTCCCAGACAGAATACATTGTATAATATTCTCTCAAGTGACATAACGCATTTTAAACCTGTCTTTGAGTAAAACCACGTTTCGTTACGTCAGTGGTTGTACCTGTACCGTGTCAAGTGTCTGGCGATAGTCTCAGATTACCCCTTCCTTTCCTCGCGATATCACTACGACGCTTCCTTTCCTTCTCTCTCTCTCTGGTTCTTTTGTTATCTTGCAGCTGCTGTTTTTCTCACTAAACTGTGAATCTGTCCTTTGAGATGATGAATCGTAACAAATAACAGATATATTGTTCTTTTGTTCTGTCACATTTATTATGTTTATATTCTTCAATCTTCATCAATCTTTAATGTTACGGGATTGTCAGAGAGAGAAAGGGCTGATAGTATTTATTTGGTTCATTTCTATTTGCTGTATGTTGTTTACTGTATCTCCCTTCATTGTGTGGGCAGGACAACATGAATGCTGTATTGTATGAGCGGTAGCAATCATGCGAGCTGTCGATCATTTCTCTCTCTCTCCCTCAATCTCTCCATGTCTCCCTATCTACTATCTCTCTATTTCTCCATATCTACTTCACTCTCTCGCCCTCTTTCTCTCCTTAGACCAGCCGGGAGGTGTATTGTAATCCCTGGATTAACTCACTCTCCCTTCTCCTACTGTAGTAGCGTTGGGCGGTGTATTGTTCGCCTCATCATGATACCACGCCGGGAGATGAATGTTTGGCTGAATGGGATTGCCGTGATGCTCGCCTACGCAGGCATGCTTGGAGGTGCTATTGTAATGGTAAGACACCTCGAGTCGGGAGGGGGGGGGGGTTGGTGGTAGGCAGGCCGCAGGGGGCATGGGGTCACATTCCAATAAATTTGTATCAGTTTGACCTGTTTTTTGTGTGTTACCCTCCCTCATATTGATCTACATCTCCCCTTCAGCCGACTATTTTCAAAGACATGCACGGACAGCACGGTCTGTCAGAGTCCACTGCCTTCTTTGGACTGATGATATGTAATGCAGCGGTGGTTATATCAGGACCCTTCACACCCTCCATTACAGCTATATTGGGTACCCGGACTGCTGTCATTGTGTCTGTCTTCCTGTGCGGCACCATTATTAACGTCCTATTTTACCCAACCGACTACCTCGTGTATACAGCCTTTCTACTGAATGGTATGGGATGTGCCTTGTTGAGGGTTGCTGCCCTGGGTTATGTTACTAAGAATAGTACCATGGCAACCCTCTCTAGACACAGCACTATCCACTGGACACTACTAACAGTAGGACTAATGTTGGGTAACGGGGTGGTAATGCTGCTGAACATACACAACAAGGACGCTACAATCGGACCTGATAGGAGGTATGGGATAGCAGTAGCCATGACCATAGTGTGCTACCTGGCTATCCCTCCCTACTTCTTCACCAGGAGGGTCGATGACACAGAGGAGTTAGCGGAGAATGTCAGGAAGCAGGAGGCAGGTACAGCAGGGATCATCTCCTTCCCACACGATCACGAGGAGCTGCAAGTAACACACCTTACTGTCAGGGAGCACGTGCATACCATGTGGACTGTGTTGGTGAGGAGTGAGACCCTCATGTTGATTGGACCAATGTTCAGTGCAGGGGTCTACTGCACCGCCTACTCGCCCATCATCCCTACTGCCATTGGGACTGTTAGTAAGAAGCCGTGGTTGATCAGCGCCTTTGCGATGTGTGTTGGTGTGGGCCAGTTGCTAGGTGCTCTTATATCTGGTAACTCTATTGAGAGAGTCAGGATGAGGAAGATGTATAGCGTCATCTCGGCTCTCTCCCTCCTCACCTTCCTACTCCTGATCCTCATCCTTCACATGGGGTTCACGGAGAGGTGGTCCCAGTGGGTACAGTTCAGCGAGGTGTTTGTACTGTGTCTGGGTGGGTGTATCGGGGCCTGTGACATGGGCAATAATGTCTGTCTAACCGTCCTAATAGGGCATGTCTATAAGGAAGACACGGGCACTGTGTTCAGTTTGTTTATTACTGTGATGAGCATTAGTATGGTGATATGGTATCTACTGGCAACATTTGCCAATGCTTTGGTAATCCTGGGACTCTACGCAGCCGTCACTACCTTTTCGGGGGTCGGCTTTACTTTTTCTGTAGGACAGTTTGATAGGGTAATCGGATAGGAGGGATAGAAAAAGAGCGGGAGAGACTCTCAGAGACACGTGTTCTAAGTGGTATCAGATTCTTGCAGAGAATATTTTGTGATTATTGTTTGTGTCAGATTGATCTATTTTTTGGTAATAATTTTCGATTTTATAAAAACTAAGAACTTGAGTTTTCCAACCAAAGTTAAAATTTCCATCCCATTCTCTCTCTTGCCCCTACTTACAGGTAGTTTTCCATCGAGGAAGTCCTCTACAAATTCAATGAGAGTCTCAATGAAATCATCCATATCCTCCAGTGTCTCAATATCAGGGCTGTATTTAGCTCCCTTAGCCGTCTTAATCCCAAACACTGTCTCCTGTAATTAGTTGTGTGATCATACTGGGAAGGGGACGCCTGGGTTAGTAGATAGTTATTGTTGTCAAGGGATAATAAAGGGGATCCTGGTAAAGATCAGACCATATACAATGAATAACTACAAAGGGCTCCCAAAAGGAGGCATCTCTCAGCTGTAGAATCTTCTTGGGCAGCAGTAAAGGCGGAAGAGGGTGAGGGCAATTACCCCTTTTATAGGGATCGATATTGTATGCAGGTACTTCTTACGGACATGGGCGACTGCACTATAATAATCCTCAGACCAGAGGCTATTCTACAATACAGTGTGTGCTCTGAATGAAAGTTAAGGGGAGTCATGTTGTTTTACCTGTCCCAGATCTGTAATTCTCATGGCCCTCATGTCAGCATCTTGCTTGCTCTCATCACACAACACAAAATGAATTCCCTTTCCTTTGAACTTCTTGGCGACAATGGCCGTCTTCTCCTGCCAGTATTTCGTATCTGAATTAGGGAGGTGTGTTATAAATAAGAACTGGAAAACATGATACTGTATAGTAACAAAGTATCGAATACTACAGAATGATACTGTAACAATGGTAACATGCAAAGTGTCTACTACTTCTGCAGAAAGATACTGTAACAACTCACACAGTGTCTACTACTACACAGAATGCAGCACAGTGGAAGATACTGAAGAGGAAAGAACTTACTTTTATCTTCTCCGGTTCCATAATCCTTGCTAAGGTAAACTCGGACAGTATCAACAACATCATAGATCTTCTCACACTTCTCACAGTCATAGTTACCAGCCAGGGGCTTATCTGAGGTCCTGTGTTGGTGGTGTTTAGCCACACAATATATTGTCATCATGGTCAACGAAACAACACTAAACTCCCTTGTTCTGACTATTATTACCCAGGGGCCAGGAATATACTTCTCTACTAATATGAACGATATTACATTTTATTGAGACTCACCTTACAAATTCTGCAAGTTGTTCCACAGTTGTTTCAGCAGTTACGGGCATGGATTTGAAGGCTTTCTCCTTCTTAGCCACGTAGGAAGCAGGATAGGCAACAATAATGGACGGCTTGCTGATTCCCTAAATTAGATAACAGATAAGAAAGGTAGAAGCTGGAATGATTTGATTTGGTTACTACAACTGAGTATTGTTTTACCTTGAATGTCTTTGATATGAAAGCAGTTTCGAAAGTGTGCCTTGATTTATAAGATTCCCGATAGTCGTTAGTTAGTTCCTCAAACATCTTATACTCAATGGCCTCGGTAGATAGATCTGGAAAGGCTCCAATGACCACCACCTCAGTAGGTTTCTCTACATCTCTCTTGGCGTAGGAACCCTTGATCTCCATTGTATGTGGATCCTTCTCAATCAGCATCTTGTTCACAATATCTGCAGAGAGGATGGTGGTGGCATTGAGCAGATGTTTTGGATATATTAGTGATGGAAATTAGAAAAAATACAGTTACAAATTATGGTGACCATCCTATCACCCCTACTATTCCTACTACCCAGACCCTGGGCATGGTCCCTTAGGTGTGGGGTTCCTTCTTCTCACCTGCCCAACCCAGGATTACTCACCGTCAGCAGTTCGTCCACCAGTAAACTCGCTGGCTTTTCCCTTCCTGAAGATCTTCAGTGTGGGGTACCCAGTTACACCATACCGAGTAGCAAGGTCTTTTTCCACAGTGGCATCCACCGTAGCAAGAGGTATAGTTGTGAATTCAAGGAGTCTCCTGGCAGCATCCTCGTATGCAGGCTTCAACTTTTTACAGTGGCCACACCTGACAGAGGTGTGTTAAACATAAGAACCTTAACCTAGTTCAGCCCTGTCTCAAGCCACCATGCGCGGTGAAACAAATGTAAAGGAGGGTTAGAACATGACAACCTTTACCACTATTACATTATTATAATAAAGATATTGAGTAAAAACATGACCTACCAGGGAGCGAAGAATTCTACAAGCATGATGGGTTGAGAGTTTACAATGTCATCGAAAGTAGTTGTTGTCAGCTCAATAACAACGGACTTAGGGGGCTGCCAGCTGGGGTCCGCCAACTCCTTCATTTTCGACACGATACCAAACTTGTTCCTACCGTCCTCATAATCGATGGGCGCATCCTGGCCTTTTTTGAACATCTTCAGGGTAGGGAACCCTTGGACTCCAAACCGGTTACCCAAAGCTTGGTGAGCATCAGCGTCTACCTTAGCCAAGACCGCTTTAACTCCTTCAGATTTCAACTCCGCCGCTGCTTCGTCGTACTGAGGGGCCAGGCTCTTGCAGTGGCCACACCACGGTGCATAGAACTCAACCATAACATTATCGTGCTCCCCTATAAACTTGTCAAAGTTAGTTGGAGTGAGAACAAACACTCCATTCTCCTCAGTAGCTACACTGGGGTCAGGTTCCCCTTCACCGAAATCAAGTGTTGAGGGGGCATCCTTTTCTCCTACTTCTGCAAACGGAAATAGTATTAATACCAGATAAGAACTAATAGCTCTAGCCAGTACCATTCCGCACTATGAAATATCGTGCATACCTTCTTGGACAGGTTCATCGGCCAAGACCAGCGCCGCTGCTGCGAACAGTAGGAGCCACTTCATCCTACAACTAAGAAATAGTGGCTAATGTTAATTAGAAGATACAACAAATAATTAGAGAGGTTGATGTCCATTTAAAAAACTGTCCTCCGCTCTTTTTGTGATATCTCCGGATCCTGATAATGTAGCTACATGTAGAGACTACATCCCGAGTGCATTGGAGAGGCCTTAACATATTCTCTTTCTAATGCACCCAGGATGAAGTCCTTACCTCAGTCTACATACTACCTTATACTATGTAACCAGGGATATCGCAGATAGTTTCCTGATAAAGCCGTAAGGCGAAAGCTTGCACAAATCAACATTTGTCCCGAATATTTCTCAGCGGCCACCCTTCCCCGGTCCCCCACTAGATCCCTAGAAAATATATTCATTAATTTACACGCTAACTACCCACACGCACTAGGTCGCCATTAGTCGTTACGATCTGGCTGTCCAAAGGCCTGTTTACAGGTGCGTCACGCACCGTGCATGATGCCCAAAAAAGGACCCTGGACAGAATAGACTCTAACCACCAAACCCGAAACCGGCAAACCACTCAACGGTTTTGGCTAATTCAAAGTTTATCTGATGGGGAATCTCAAGCCCTAACCTCAACCCAGCAGAAACCCTACTTTAGTTCGAACCCTACTTTAGTTCTAACTCTGAACGGTGAGTGTGACACTCAAAACAGCCAGAATTTACAAGGCTGAGAGGCTTAGAGCTTCAGCAGTTACCCTAAAGACAGAGCGCGCGGATTACAAGAGATGTTCTGAGCTGTGATTGGTAGGCTTGAATGTGCATGACTTGAACATTTCCGAGGACCCTCATTATTTTCAGTTTTGGCAAACGCTGGCTGCTGGGATAAGGCGGCGCTTTTCAATTTTCAGTTTGGAAATTTTGAAAATCTGAACAGATTTTCGTCAAGAGCTGTACTGATTTTCATGAAACTTCATTTATTAAAATCGAACGCGCGCAGCTGCGCGGCGCTATTTTGTGTTTTGCGCGTGACAAATTTTCCAAATTTTGACGCCGCGCGTCCAGTTTAAAAAATATCCGAGCCGCGGCATTTTTGGCCAGCGTTAAAATCTGGGTGTTTTGGGAGTGCTTACAAACGGTTTTTTAGGGTTAGGGCAAAAGTAGGGTTAGGGTTAGGGTGTAGGATCAAAAGATCACATCGTATCTTAGTTAGCTGACATTGGTTGCATCGGACCGTGACCGAACATCGGGAACAATTAGTTAAATCGATTAGTTAATCGATTGGATAATTGTCAGGTCCGGTGTAAGCATGTCATGTAGAAACCTAGAGATAGAAGTCAGCTGTGACTCAAGAGTTGTGGTTCCAATGATCACATTTATGTGAACATTTGAGGCGATAGCTCAGAGAGATAACTCGCCGAAATGATCACACTAAACCGCTCGTGTTGGTGGAGCTTTAGTCACCAATCAGGTCATTAGTGTGAACCCAGCACGAGACGGAGCAGTATAAATACACCAGTCATTTGAGAGACAAACAACACACACACATATCTAACGTGTTGGGCAAAAAAAATGTCCCCCCTAGACTAGCATAGTTCCAGATATCGTAGAGCTCTAAAATTTTACACAGTTACTCTATGGGACAAATAAATAAGTTCCACAAAATTTCAGACTTTTAGCTCAAAGTTCATTTTTTTGATCGGAATGAACATTGTTATTCATTCCAAAAAACATGATTTTTCGGTCCAGAAGCCAAGCAATTGTCTTTGGCTCTCGATTTTCTTTCAAATGCGACCAAGAAAAGCCAAAACGGACAACCACATGGCACACAGTGGTCATGTTTCTGACAGTTAGCCAGGTCATGTGATCCCAACCGAATCGTGAGTTGCTAATCAGGCTTAGTGGGGAAGAATCACGTATCACAGTCGCTAATGAGGGATGTGTATCGAAAAAGCGACATGTGATTCGGCATCACTTGGGTAAAGAGGCCACTTGTTAATGAGCTTCGGATCTCATGACCAATAGTCATCGTCATCCCTCATTAGCAGCTGTGATACGTGATTCTCCACCACTAAGCATGATTAGCAATTCTGAATAAATTACACGATTCGGTGGGGATCACATGACGTGACTAACTGTCAGAAACATGACCACTGTGTGCCTTGTGGTTGTCCGTTTTGGCTTTTCTTGGTCGCATTTGAAAGAAAATCGAGAGCCAAAGACAATTGCTTGGCTTCTGGACCGAAAAATCATGTTTTTTGGAATGAATAACAATGTTCATTCCGATCAAAAAAATGAACTTTGAGCTAAAAGTCTGAAATTTTGTGGAACTTATTTATTTGTCCCATAGAGTAACTGTGCAAAATTTTAGAGCTCTACGATATCTGGAACTATGCTAGTCTAGGGGGGACATTTTTTTTGCCCAACACGTTATATACAGTTATTGACTTCGTGATTTGGAACGAGAATTGCTATTTGTACATTTGTCTAACACATTACTTGATACAACTCCCAAACTCTTTGTATCTATTACGACTACTACTACAGCCGAACAGCAAAGCAGCAGACAGAGACAAGGTACGCCACTGATCACCAGCCACTAACATTCACCACGATCACACTCATAACACAAACGATAGCGGACACAACATTGGTGCTGTGACCAAAAGGCAAGACAAGACAAGACTCGTCGAGACAGAGACTACATGACAGGCAGTCCAACCAGCTCACTAAAGTTACTTTTCGACTCACAATCAGACACAGGAACAGAATCTACAGAATCTTTAGCGAAAAAAGGAGCAAAACCCTCCAGGCGAACGAGTGATCTGCTGAAAGAGGAGAAGGGATTGGTAATCCTACCGGCACAGCCAAGAGTAAGCCCGCCAATAAAAAGGAGGGAAAACAAAACAGATACACGCAGAGGAGAACAAGGAAATGGGAGACATATAGACAAGAAACAGGCAGAATGCTACCGATGTGGCAACATAGGACACTTTGCAAGAGAATGTTCCACACCACAAACAAAACCACCATCACCATGCCGAAAGTGCGGAGGGTGGCATTGGACAAACGAGTGTAGAAGCTCACAGAAAAGACAGGAAGAATATCAGAAAAAACGAAACAACAGGAAGTCGTATAACAACAGACAGAATTCCAACGGTAACCGAAACAGCTACCGAAACAACTGCCAACCTCAAAACAACGACAAGAGGAAATCGTTTAACCAAGGGTCTCGGAATTACCGAAACAACCAGGGCCATCAAGACAACAGGAATGGTCCCGACAATTACCAAAACAGAGGGGGAAGGAACAACAACCAGTCCAGACACCTCAATACACAACAGGGTCTGGATAATCAGCAAAGAGGGTCCAGAGACCAACAATGGGTGTACACAGTTCGGGAAAATCCACAAGATGAGATAGAACAGATTACAAATCAGTTGAGAGTGATGCCATTGACTGATAACAACAGGGTTCGGAGAAACGACAAAAATTACGAGGTGGCTGAATCGTCCCAGGAATACAATACAACATTCATATCAAGCTTGTTAGGGGATTTAAACTAGGTCAGCCCCGACAGACAGTCGAGGCAGACGGGGCAAACGGAACAGAGAGTATCGTAGCCCCCGAGAACAAAATACTCTCAATCAAAGGAGACCAAGGGACATCACTGTTTGCGATAGGAGAATTGAAGGGAAATTCAGTCAAGTTCCTCATTGACAGTGGTGCCGTGTTAAATTGTATATCTACCAAACTACTACAAGCCCTGAACTTTAAACAAAAATTATGCACTGCAGAACAGTTGATGGGAGCAGGTGGACAGAACTTGCGAGTTCAAGGGAGGTACCTTTCACACTAGGTAACACTAAAATTCAGTGCCGAGTTCGTAGTGATTGACGAACTGATCCTACCCCTCATTCTTGGATCCAATTTCCTCATCGGAAATAAGCTAACAATTGACTTTGAAGCACTACTGATGCGAAAAGGAAAGGACATCATCTCACTGAAAGTAAAGGAGGCACCAGACACCGTAATCCGGGTGAGGACTGACGATACAGTACGAATCAAGGGGGAACAGACGGTCAGTGCAGAGTGTAACGTGGTTCACGTTAACACGGGACAACTGACAGGTCAAAACGACGGATCGTACATGTACCAACCCAGTTCATTATTATGGCCAATAGACACCATAACACCATCATGTGCAGTTGATGTAGACGACGGGAAATTGACGGTGGATTTCAGTAGCACAGAACAAGGTGTAGAGTACTATTTTCCGAAAGGGACAGTACTGGGACACCTGACAAGTGTAAACCGAGCAACACAAAACATACAGCAACCCCTAACAATCAACCAGAAAAGAGACAAGGTGCTATCTGAACTCAAGATACAAGAGGAAGGACAGATAACAGAGTTAACAAAGTTGGTAACAGAGTTCCTTGACGTATTTGTAGCACATAAGTACGACATAGGGGACACCGACATACTAGAAGCGGAAATAACACTAACTGACGACAGGTCCATCGCACTTCCACCAAGGAGGATACCAGTAAAATTACTACCCAAAGTAAGGGAGGAAATACAAGCACTACTGGATATCGGGGTAACACAACCATCCCAATCACCATTCAGTACGCCAACAGTAATTGTGCAAAAGAAGGGCACAAGTGAAGTTCGTATCTGTACGGATTACAGGGAACTGAATAAGAAAACAGAGTCTTTTACATCCAGTATCCCATCACCAGACGTCATTGTGGCTCAAGTTGGGGGAAAAGAGTATTACACCTCACTAAAGGGTACATGAGTCTTAGAATTAAGGATTCAGACAAATATAAGACAGCGTGGAATGTCCCGAGAACCGGAATTTTCGAACAAAACAGACTCGGGTTCGGACTCAAAAACACACCCAGCTACTTCTGCCAAGCACTAACAATGATTTTTCGACACTTACCGGGCAACATACAAGTGTACCTCGACGTCATTCTGGTGGGCACAAACACCATCGACGAGATGATACACGACATGAGGACCATCTTCGAATGCCTTCGACAAGGCGGATTGAAAATATCTCCGACGAAATGTTCGACCATCACTCAGAGAGAAATTACTATGCGCCTGGCTAAGTTAGGACGGAAATGAAGATAAGAAATAAGCTTGGTGCGTTTTGAGCTTTAAGATCCCTATTACGAATCCTCAAGTGCAAGGAGCAATCAAAGACATCTCAGCTACCCCCAGAATAGCCAATATAAACCGAGTAACCAGAAACAGAGAAAACACAAAAAAAATTGGCAAGAATGTTGAAGACAGGTGCAGTACAGTACAACATGAAGACGATAGAGAAATTTTGCAGTATTGATCGCAACCCAGAGATCAACCCAAGTCCAAACCAAGAGGGGACCACCATGATACATACAGTGACTGTAGTCTGAACTCCTTACGTGCCAGCGTTAAAATCTGGGTGTTTTGGGAGTGCTTACAAACGGTATTTTAGGGTTAGGGCAAAAGTAGGGTTAGGGTTAGGGTGTAGGATCAAAAAGATCACTCGTATCTTAGTTAGCTGACATTGGTTTGCATCGGACCGTGACCGAACATCGGGAACAATTAGTTAAATCGATTAGTTAATCGATTGGATAATTGTCAGTTCCGGTGTAAGCATGTCATGTAGAAACCTAGAGATAGAAGTCAGCTGTGACTCAAGAGTTGTGGTTCCAATGATCACATTTATGTGAACATTTGAGGCGATAGCTCAGAGAGATAACTCGCCGAAATGATCACACTAAACCGCTCGTGTTGGTGGAGCTTTAGTCACCAATCAGGTCATTAGTGTGAACCCAGCACGAGACGGAGCAGTAAAATACACCAGTCATTTGAGAGACAAACAACACACACACATATCTAACGTTTGGGCAAAAAAAATGTCCCCCTAGACTAGCATAGTTCCAGATATCGTAGAGCTCTAAAATTTTACACAGTTACTCTATGGGACAAATAAATAAGTTCCACAAATATTCAGACTTTTAGCTCAAAGTTCATTTTTTTGATCGGAATGAACATTGTTTTCATTCCAAAAAACATGATTTTTCGGTCCAGAAGCCAAGCAATTGTCTTTGGCTCTCGATTTTCTTTCAAATGCGACCAAGAAAAGCCAAAACGGACAACCCCATGGCACACAGTGGTCATGTTTCTGACAGTTAGCCAGGTCATGTGATCCCACCGAATCGTGAGTTGCTAATCAGGCTTAGTGGGGAAGAATCACGTATCACAGTCGCTAATGAGGAATGTGTATCGAAAAAGAGCGACATGTGATTCGGCATCACTTGGGTAAAGAGCCACTTGTTAATGAGCTTCGGATCTCATGACCAATAGTCATCGTCATCCCTCATTAGCAGCTGTGATACGTGATTCTCCACCACTAAGCATGATTAGCAATTCTGAATAAATTACACATTCGGTGGGGATCACATGACGTGACTAACTGTCAGAAACATGACCACTGTGTGCCTTGTGGTTGTCCGTTTTGGCTTTTCTTGGTCGCATTTGAAAGAAAATCGAGAGCCAAAGCCAATTGCTTGGCTTCTGGACCGAAAAATCATGTTTTTGGAATGAATAACAGGTTCATTCCGATCAAAAAATGAACTTTGAGCTAAAAGTCTGAAATTTTGTGGAACTTATTTATTTGCCCATAGGTAACTGTGCAAAATTTTAGAGCTCTACGATATCTGGAACTATGCTAGTCTAGGGGGGACATTTTTTTGCCCAACACGTTATATACAGTTATTACTTCGTGATTTGGAACGAGAATTGCTATTTGTACATTTGTCTAACACATTACTTGATACAACTCCCAAACTCTTTGTTCTATTACGACTACTACTACAGCCGAACAGCAAAGCAGCAGACAGAGACAAGGTACGCCACTGATCACCAGCCACTAACATTCACCACGATCACACTCATAACACAAACGATAGCGGACACAACATTGGTGCTGTGACAAAAGGCAGACAAGACAAGACTCGTCGAGACAGAGACTACATGACAGGCAGTCCAACCAGCTCATAAAGTTACTTTTCGACTCACAATCAGACACAGGAACAGAATCTACAGAATCTTTAGCGAAAAAGGAGCAAAACCCTCCAGGCGAACGAGTGATCTGCTGAAAGAGAGAAGGGATTGGTAATCCTACCGGCACAGCCAAGAGTAAGCCCGCCAATAAAAAGGAGGGAAAACAAAACAGATACACGCAGAGGAGAACAAGGAAATGGGAGACATATAGACAGAAACAGCAGAATGCTACCGATGTTGCATTTATTAAAATCGAACGCGCGGAGCTGCGCGGCGCTATTTTGTGTTTTGCGCGTGACAAATTTTCCAAATTTTGACGCCGCGCGTCCAGTTTAAAAAATATCCGAGCCGCGGCCGGGCATTTTTGTGACTTTTTTATCACCCTTTTTTATCACACGGTCTTCACAATTTTTGGACGTTTTTGACCGTTACTCAGTCATTTCTTGATCAACTTGCAAAATATTGGGCTCATTGGAAGAGGGCATAGAGCTCTTTTAAATGAGCCCAAGAAAATGAAAATTGGCGCACGGCGCTAAATGTGCAGCGTTGTGACGAACACATGTTGGGTCATGGAAAGATTAGAAAAACGACACTCATATACAATTTGTGGTAGATAATTTTAGTACATAAAGTCGGATTTTTTGAAGTTGTCACCCCCCTTTTCGTGCGTGGAATGTTTTTGTGCGTCACATCACATGTGTCATGTTAACGTGTGGTGTGCACGTCAAAATTGATAAATTTCACATGCGCGGTCATTTTGGGGTGACAACTTCAAAAAATCCGACTTTAGTACACAAATTTATTATATTTTTGTAAATAAATAAATTTTGTAAAGCTAACATGGATGAAATTACTCTTACTAAACAGCAATCCCATTTACCGAACTCACGACTCACGAGTTACTTTTTGATTCACAGTATAAACTACTGACTGTATTCCTCAACACTTTTTCTACTTTCACGACGTCCTTTCTTTCCCTGTAGCTCGACACTATCAGTTGGTGTGACATGACTGGATCCAAGGGCGCTGGTGAAGCTTTTCTTACATTTCTTTAGTATCCTAATCACGGAGTCGCTGTTGTAGATAATGGGGTTGAGGACACTATTGATTGGGATCAGGAAAATAGAACAGAACTCATAGTACTCATTCCCATCAAATATATCATTATAGTGCAAGAATGCCAGTATGATGAAGGGAATCCAGGTGGCGAAATCGGTGGCTATGATCAATGATATCTTCCGCTGGAGCCGCCTCATTGATTTTCTGCTCTGTTTTGATTCCGAGGTTCCTGCATCTTTAGATGTTTGGTGTGTATGAGCAATGATAAGGGCGTAGCTGATGGTGATGATGATGAAACACACCAGGTTGCTGCTTAGTACGTAGACGGAGTACATATACTGGGGGTCTGTATTCTTTACAAAGTACTTGAAAAGACAAACCCCACTGTTACCATAGAAACCAATGCTCTTCGATTTGGCACTATTATACCAGAGCGTTTGCTTATCACAGCTTGTGTAACCTGGATCTGGGTGATCAAAGATGAATGCTATGAGTCTCCTCCATTTATCCCAAGTCATCTCATCTCTGTTGAATCCGGAGCCAGCGAAATACGCAGCGAAACTGCTGTTCAGTTGACTCTTTGATTTGCTGTCCGTGAATACGGGATTATCATCATAATACAGACCGTTCACGAAGTAGTCCTCAAATACACTGAGTATTGGGATCAGGCCTATTGCAATGGAGTAGGTGACTATTGTGACCACGGTGAGAGCAATGAGCAGTACCTTCTTCTTGCTCAGCGAGGAGAATATGAGCATTGTCTTGATGGAGATGAGCCTGAAGATTGATAACAATGTCATGGAGAGGAGAGATAGCTGGTTGCCAAATGTACTAACAACTCCTATGAATCCACAGACTTCGCTGGAGAGCCATTCTAGCCTTTCCTCGCAGTACTTCATCCCATAATACTGGTCATAAGAGAACACCAGCATCATATAGATTCCCACGGAGAAGTCTCCTAGAGCGATTAGTGCCACAAGAACGTCGTTTGTCAGAAGGCCGAATGAAATGTCCTCTTTTGTCAAAAGCATCTTGAAAAACATTATCAGGGATGCAAAGTTCACGATAAGAGAGAAGGAAGCGATAGTGATTGCGATGATCCTATAGACAGGCTTGGTTATCATGTGCCATACCACTTTACTGTTAGAGCAAATACTTCTGCATTCGTCACTTTTGTCCGCACAGTCGAACACATTGTCACACACTTCAGTATACTTAAAAGATGTCTCATCCTCTGTGTTAGCCGTACTCGAGCAGAAGTAACGATTATGACAATCATTTTCGTCCGAGTCATCACCACAGTCGTTCATGTAGTCGCACACCTTGCTTGATGCAATTTTCTTCTTGTTCGTGCAAGTGAATATCGTGTCAGTAGTACTATTGTCAGCATTGTAGACCAAGGAGCCGATCCCAGCTGATGAGTTGAGAGTGTACACTGTGGAGTATCCACTCAGACCATCCATTGCAGTACCTAGACTTTCGGCGTAGTTCGTCCTGTAACAGAGTCCGGCAGTAGACGCAAGTGCATACGCCTCGCCTGCTATGGTTTCACACCGAAAATAGGTAGAATCATAATGAAGGTACTTGGTTAGACCGTAGCCAAGTTCTACAGAGACCACGGTACAAGATGGACTTGCCATCACGCCAGGTAGACACGGTTCTGCAAAGACATGAGTGTTCAGCGACAGAGACCCATCGAGCCTCTCCTGAACTAGAAGTAGAACTACAAGTGCTCTCCTCTTGGATCAAGAAAACCTGAGTTTACCTTAGGGCAATCTACATAACCATCACAAAACTTGTCTGATTGGATGGTGTAGTAGATTTGATCCTCACCCCAGGGGCACCTGTACATGGTGTAGTACTGCTCTATATCTTCATGGATAGTGTTGATGTACCGGTAATAGTTAGTAGTAACATCATCTATGATAAGACAGTCCTCATCTTCCCCCTCATCACACACCTTCTCCAGGTCACATTCCAATGTCACGTCTATGGATGTACTGTAGCCGTTTACCGAACAGTACAGGTTTGTTTTAGCAGTGTGGTCGTCAGTGCAGTTCACCCACGTCTTCCACGTTTCGTCACAATACACGTTGGTGTCGGTATAGTTGAACCCGTCGCACAGTTGAAACGTATAGATGGTATTGCTGAAAAAGATGATAATTGTTTACAAACTGGATATTGTTAGTCTTAGTAGCAAAGAGTTGTTACCTGGCATTGTTAAGGGTGCAGGTGATTGCCTCATACTTCTGGGTACATAATGTATTTGGAAGAGTTACTGAAGAGTCTGTGTTGGAGCAAATCAAATCGGAGAAACAGTAGTTTTTAGGAGGGATCCATTTGGTAATATCATTCCTGGAAAGTGGAAGGGGGTGCCATATGATCACAGGTTTGAACTTCAAATTGAAGGGGATTTAATCATTGTTAGAAGTTAGTAGCTAGTTTGTTACTAAGCTTATAAGATTAGTTTATTCTATCAATATTGGTCTGTAATTAGTTACTAATTATTTATACTAATTACTAGTTACTACTTACCTGCTGGAGGAAGAAGTCTCCACACAGAAGTCTTGGTACTCGCTTGTGCTGAGAGTTGTGCAGTTATATTCATCTTCATAGTTGTAGAAGGTCATGTTGTTGGCTGTTGTGGTGGATTTGAGGCAATTTGCCTCGTTATTACATTGTTTTGATTTAGCAATGGTCGTCTTATAGATGTCTTCGCAGGTGAACGTCTCCCCACTACTCACAAAACCTTCACTGTTGCAGTTATGTTCATCAGAACAGTCAGCACAGAAACACTGAAAACAAGATCTGATAGTGAGACTCACTACATCACTAAGAGCACTCACATCAAACGGTTTAGAGGTAAGCAGGTTTCACCTTGATCTACCAGACATCAACTTACCATGTCATCACAATAGTTGTCTGACCATACCGCTACAAGGTTCCCATACTTATCCTCACACACATTGGACCCCAATATCAGGCTCGAACTTTCCTAAAAAGGGTTGTTGAGTAACTTTCCCAACAAAAAAGGGCACAAAATGATTCCGGATTTGGATGATTAACCACTGTTCTATGTATTTATTACAGAACGACATGAATCAATTTTTTACCTCGGAAACAGTTACAAAGGAGCAGCCGCACGTTTGGTAGTTGTAGGGGTCTACCGAGCAAATCCGATCGAACATACATAGACCACCGCCTCTTGCGAGCACCTGATATGCCTCCTCAGTCCAGGGACACTTGTAGACCCCGTCCTGATATGAGTACTGAGCACACGATGTGCTGTCTGAGAGGCTTTCCATGGTGTTTAGAGTTGTTAACGAACTTTCAAACTCTGAAAAGAAGTGGATGATTTTGTTTCATAATTCATGGGTACATTTCATTACCCTCTCCCATTGACATTGTTCAACATTTCACTGCATGATTTGATCTGCACTACCCCTTGTTCTTACTGTCGGAAGGGACCTCCTTGATTGAAACATCCACTTCTTGAACAATGGTCTCCTCTTCAAGGAGTGTAATACTAGCACTACATGTTAGGTTAGAAATAGACACTTCTCCATCCGATATTTCTGTTTCCCATGTTCCCAGAAGATATGACGAGTTGGTTCCAACTAAAAACAGAAAGTGTCAAAAAATACATATAACTTGCATTACAAAGAGAAAGAGCAAGTTTCCAAAAAGGGAGAACAATTATTTCACAAAATTAATTGATCATCATCTTGCGTTTTACATTACCTATGTCAGAACATGAAGGTATGGAACAGAACTCGAACTCAGTATCGGGGTTGGTTGAGTAGCACCATGTCCTGGTTTTATTGAGTTCCCCCTCCGTCTTAACATTTCTACAATAGTTGTTCTGCAGAGTGGGGTGCAATTCGAGGGTTGCGGTGCTCAGAACGTCCGACCAGTTCTTACACTCCCATCCGGTCTCCGTGACCGCGTAGGTTCCTATGTATGTTGCAAACGGAGTGTAATCCTCTCTATCTCCACACACTGTGAACGGAGAGCTTCTTAGAAAGAGAAGACTATTTTTAAAGCATATTCGGTGTAGCAATATGACTGTAACTTACAATAAGTGAAGTCGTTGCATATTTCCTCCATGCTGCATGTTTTGTAGGACGTCGTGTTGGTACTGTTCGTTAGACAAATTGCTTCTGCTCTACTTTTGCCTGGTTTCACACCTCTCCGACAATAAGTCTCACACTGGCTCCCATCAGCACTTGTATTGATATTGCCACGATAGAAGTTGGCAGCATAATAAGCACAGTTCCCTAGGAGAGGGAGATAGAATATGTTTCATAATAGGCACAGTTCCCTGGGAGGGGGGATAGAATTCAGAACCTTTTCACTGCTAAAAAACACGTGCTACTTGCAGGATTCTTACCGGCAATACTGAGGTCATTACAAGATGGAAGTTCACAATATTCCCATGTTATATTTGTGTCGGTTGAGTAACACCACGCTTTGGACCGTTCATTAGGTTTAGGATTCCTACAATAGTTGGAGTCCAACCCTGCAGTAGGGTAGCTGCAATGGGGGATAAGAAATGTTTTAATAGTCGAATATAGTTTGGTCGACCAGATACAAGTTCTGAATTTGCTTACTTTTCCGAAGTAAAATCGTGGGTGTTCGGTGACTGTGATGACCATGCTTGGCAAGTGGTCCCTGACACGGTTTGGTTCTTGTAGCCCCGATAAGATGTTTGACGCCCACTCCAACAAGCTATACAATTTAGTTAATTAAACAAACAATTTAATGAAATAGGAGACAATGAAGGGAAATAATTTTCACTTACTACATGGTGTTGAAGGAAAGCACTTTTCCTTTAGAAGTGTTGTTGTGTTGATGTAGCACCAGGGCACCTCAAGTGCGAAGTCTAAGTTTCTACAATAGTTGTGATCTCCAACACCGTACATAGTCTCTCTGGTATGGGAAGGTGAAATTCAGAGAGAGAGCTATTCTTCCATGTATATTGTGCCTAGCTCGACCCTCTTTCCGTACAAGGAATTAGAGGGTTAAAACATAACAAGATTAACGAGGTCTCTACTTGATAGGATCTCAAGTTATATTACTAACTCGCTGTTGGTGTAGTTGACCCAGTGTTGACATGAGTTTCCACTGATTGTTGTATTCCGTGTGCCACGATAGAAACCACCCCATCCAACGTCGGAACACTGCTTTTCTGGGGGATACAACTGATGTTTTACATTGGTTTTAGTACTTGCAGTATACTTTCTGCTTCACATGTTAAAGAACGATCGGGAAAGTTAAAGTGAGAGTGGACCGAATCAGAATTGGACAAGCTTGTTGTAGGTAGTAGAGATTAGCTTTCTGAGCATTTTGCGTTTTTGCCGCTCAAAATCGACCCACCCATCACTGAGATATTTTTGTTATGTTGGGAGAACTCCTGTTTAATCAGTATGTATAAAACAGAATATAAACAATCGTAGTGTTTTACTAACACATTCTGAATATAAGCAGTGAGGTTGACATGTCCATGCACAGAAGCAGGGCAATGCAAGCCAGCATATTAAAAATTTAAAGAATGTGTTAGTAAAACACAAGGATTGTTTCTATCCTATTTGATAAATACTGATCCAGCAGAAATTCTCCCAACATAACAAAAATATCTCAGTGATGGGTGGGTCGATTTTGAGCGGCAAAAAGGCAAAATGCTCAGAGAGCTATTCTCTACTACCTACAACAAACTTGTCCAATTCTGATCCGGTCCACTCTCACTTTAAAACTAATGTGTGGCTCTAGGTTACACTATAACCTAGAGCCACACCTTAGTGTAGCTGTAAACCTGACAAGGTAGTTCCATTTGACCAAGTTAGCACCATGTACTCTATCTCTCTGTTATAATAATCGTTAAAGGTGTCTGAATCAAGAGTGCAGGTCAGTTTACTGGTTTGCCCTTTTATCATGTAGAAACTATCTCTTGGTTGAACGGTCAGATTACTTGTAACTTCATCCACAACCTCTGTACCTATAATAAGGGAGTGGAAATTGGGGTTTATTGGAAATGAAAAAGTCTGTCAGTCGCCAATTTGACTGCATATTTCAACTTACCATAAACCTCCACCTCACACATTGTGGTCCGCTGTCCTTTGAGCATGAGTGCACTGCCGGTAATGCCGTTACTGCCACAGGATATCTCGATAACTTGTTTCGTAGCATCGCTAGTTGATACTGTCCCACACAACGTCATGTCCTCTCCATCCATAACATAAATCTAGGGTGAAATACAAAATGTAGTACTTGCATTAGTAGTTCATACTTCATAGTGAGATTTACGACATGAGCTCAACAAGGGACTGCTTCTCAGGCCACGCAGGAATCAGCATTTTAGTTGTACCTCTAGTCCGCTTAGGTATTTGTCCATGTAGACGTAACAGTAGGAACTTGGAGATCGTTGATAAATCACTACATCGTATACGGTGTACGTCTCGATAAGGTGAATGTATAAATAGTTATCACCCGTATCGCTAACTGCATAGTCCTGTGCGCAGTACCTCCTGGGGTGTAAACGGTATTTGAATTACCATTTTCTCGCTATTCCATAAAGAGTAAAGAGTTGTATTTTACATACCCTATAGTTGTGTCAATCTCCCCAGATTTCTTCCCGTCCACTACTGAGTATGCTCTCCCTTGAATGTTTTGAGGGGACGAGGTTACAGGCTTGTAAAGTGAGACCAGGTCCGCACCTAAATTCAGACAGTCTTTATTATGATTTGGGAAAACAATTTAAGTTGGTATTCTGTATCACAATTTAAAATCCTATACTATAGTTTGGAAATGAAAGTCGAAGTCGGACAATAATTGAAGTTCCGGATTCCACATGAAACTGGTTAACACCTTACTCACCTTGTGTACTGTTCAATTGTACGTCCGTCCCTGACTCTGAAGCCGAGGTGCAAGATGGCCATTCTGAAATACATATATTTATACCTACTTGTCGGGTTCTCTAATTTGATTATAAATTCAGTTTAGAATCCGGCAATGCCTAGAAAAGTGGCACCGTAAATGAAAACAGTTTGGTTACTGGACCTGTTTTAAAGTATCCATCCACCCGTTTAGTGATCAAATTATAGCTAACGTAGATATCGTAGATTTGGTCTAAGGTTGATACATCCAATGAGGCGACTGATACTTCACCACATTTAACTTCAACCTTAGTTTGGTAGTACACCACAGCCATTGACACAGCTGATGAATTAGTTGTAGTGCATGGTACTCCTCCTCCCGCAATATTATTCTGCATATTCCCGGTGGTGTAATCAAAACTCGACAATGAAACATTCGAAAAACCGCCTGAATAGAGTGGAAATGTTGTGATATGGCACCATGGCAACCACCCCTCGCCCCTATATATACTTGTAGATAAGTATATTGAGTTGTTGAAAAGTTCTCAATAAAAAATGAGCGCATTCAGTTTGTTACTACACATGTACCTCTTGATGACTCCATGGAAAGCCACAGATCCAATATATTCTTATAAACAAACTTCAAACTAACTGAAATTTAACTTGTGTTAGCATTTCCCGCCCGAGTAAATGCCGAAGGATGGATTATGACACATAATGTAGTTATTCTTGTTGCAACGTGATAAGTGATGATAAACTAATTCTCACTTCACAAATATTATATTAATAATCACCATTATCATTATGGTTGAACGGCTGGTAGAAAATCATGTAGACTTTCAGTCTGTAGTCATCATCCAATAAAGATCCAACGCCGTTATATGATTCGTTCAAGTTAAGTAGCTGCCAATCTGTAATTATATAATCAATGATAATTTAAAACTAAATTTCCCGGGCGGATTGATTTCCCCCAGTACCTATGGGAAATTGACAGTATGTATTTCACTTTGATTTCCCTGCACAAAAACCCTTCCCCCGCCGCGCCGAGGTTCGATCAGTGTAAATGGACAAATTTTATTTTCTTACCAGTATCGTATGTTCCAGAAAACTGCGACAAGTCAACGGATAAACCCTCGATAGTAAAATTTTCAAAACATATGCTGTTCAAATCGAGGGATATGAAGAAAGTTTCATCGTAGAGTAACCACACCTCATCTTCCTGGTAGACCAGTTTCCAGGTGACATTATCCATTGAAAATGTAACATCCTCCTCCTCCACTGAATCGTCGGGTAACTTCGTTACAGTAGTGCAGGGGGATGTTTTAGAGAACTCCAAGTAACGAAAAGTAAGTGTCATTGTACTTCAGTTCTGACCACTGTAACGTTACGGTTAGGTTTCCCGAGGTAAGACCCAGCTCATAAGTCTTGTTGCCTGGTCCGTGCTGACTGGCAGTACCTGTCACCTCAAATTGAAGGGCGTTAGTTTTGAGATTGACACCCGGTACTGTACCGTCGATCTCAAACTTAGCACTGACAACTGCTGCTAGGACCAGTATCCACACAACTTTCATACTACGAGAATTATAAAGCTGTTTAAATGAAAAGTGTTCAGCAAGATCTAGCGGCGCTATCAGGGCTGTGATTGGTCAAGCTTGCACTTATTCTTCTTACTGTATTTTGATCAAAACAATTTGTTGAACTACCCTTTTTCTCACTGCTAACAGACAACCCTGCCACACAGGGTGACACAATAAGATCTCAAGATAAAAAAAGGCTCTAGGAAGCAGTTCTATATTGTTGCATAAACAAATAAAATGAGTTTTATGCATTACTTCCTTCGCCGATCCACATATAATAATACATAATTCGTTTAATCAAAAGTTAGTTTTACACAATCAACTGCAAATGATAATTACTAATCCTACTAGTAATGGATTCGTTAAAGGGGACTGATATTTTGATATTGATAATCCCAAGCAGCTGCTTTCTAAACTCATCAATATTCCGTGTCTGATCTAATGAGGGTAAGTTCCTTCATCAGTATCGATATTGAGAGACAGGAAAACTTAGTGAATAGTGTTCGATATTATTTGTTATGTTATTAACTCATGCTATCATACCCCTTTAGGACGGGGATATCTCATCTCTAGTCCGCCGGAACGTGCTGCCCGACATTAGCAAGTACTGCTTGAGCACAGCCGATATAAAGAAATATGTAGATAGCAACTGACAGAAGAAAGGCACTAATTTCTCAACAAAGAAATGGTAATGAACGACACCAAGGTGGCGGCTGGCGCTAATAAACCTTTACTAGGTAACACTCAGTAAGAATATATATGGTTACTATGCTGAGAATATATTGAGTGTACGAGTAACATGTAGAATTATATGTGAGATGCTTGATGAGGTCCAACTAACACTGTGCATTATATTCATTCTTCTGCAGACTAACTTGTAATGTTCTATAGCCCTCCTTTTTCTGCAGACAAGTATCTTCTAACTTGTCATGTTCTAACCTTCCTTTTCTGCGGACGAGTATCCTCTAACTTGACAATATGTTCTAACCCTCCTTCTTTACATTTGTAAAAGTTTCGCTGTGCGGGGCGCTGTAAAACAGGGTCGAGCAAGATACAATCTTCTAACTACTAATTTAACTCTCCCTTTATCTTTCAGTCGCTACAAAGACAGTGAAGACAAGAAGGATCGCTTAGAAAAGGTTAATTATTTTGTTCTCTGACACTGAATAATAACTATCCTTAGCCCGTCTAACCAATACCCCTCTTTTTAGTTTGAAGAACAGTATACCTGCTATATCATGGAGCTTAACAACCTCATTCTCCAACTATACGAAGTATAAACACCAGGAAACTATTCGGTTATAGCTCCTTCTCCCGTCTTAATTCATCGGTGAGTTTTCAATCCGGGGACTCTTGCTGGTAAGAAGAACGTGTCCGTTACTCTCATGAGCTGTTTTTAGTGAATAATTGCAACCACGTTTGCATGAGTCATTTCAAAATAGATCAAGACAAGGGCCGGTGCTATTTTAACAACTCCTTCTAAGCTAACCTAATTCTAAGCTAACCTATTTCTTTATCACAGGGCGTAGTTGAACAACTTGGTGTAACATGACAAATTGGCATAACAATAGAAGAGTTCCCTGTTACCGATTCTCTCCTGATAGGGAGAGGACACTCCTTGATCTTCTCCATCAATGAAGAAGGAGGAAGATGATAATTGAGATCGTGTACTGATACTTGGACATTGTTTGGAGTTTGGACAAATACAATATGTACCTTACAGTAGTAATGTTCTCGGGACACAGTGAAACAGGATCGAGCAATGTAACCTCACAGTTAAACTTCAGATTTAGAAACTAATTGCTAGACTTTCTAGAGAGATTTGTGAAGTGTGTGATTTAAAAAAAAGTCAATATGCTACAGTTTTCTGATTTATTTTGGAGAATTGAGATGAAATGGTAATTGTTTCTTAAAGCTAAATAAATCAGAGGCAACCTCCAGGAAAATATGACGGATGTTAGCAGAGCCAAGCCACAATGTTTGTTGCAAGGTCTCTAACTCTACGTTGGGCTCCAGGGAAGGAGGCAACTTTTAATGACTATAATATGCTCTCTGCTCTCGTGCATTCTTGGCAAGCATAATCGCAATCGATTTAGGTTTTCTTCTCACGCGCTGTCTGGCGGTATAGACATATGACTGTTATAATTGTAGGGTCTGGCTGAGCTGTGCCAGAAAGCTCGGTGGAGCCATTTTCCTCAACGCGCGCGCAATCCAATCATCTTTAGTTCATGGAAAGTGTGTGCGCGCGTACCGTCAGCACTCGTCCCACGACAGGCCACATGTCTTTTTACTTTTTATTTACTATTTTAGCACAGTGGTGCTGTTGGAGATTTCAAAAACAATAAAACGGAATTGTTTCTATAATTAGAACATGATAACAGTATTTACAATAGTCTACAGCTCGGTAAAAACTTTATAGAATATATCTTTTGCGATTAAAGATCATGAATGAATAAAGGCACTTGTAGAATGGGGCGATGAACCCCCGTACAAAGACAATTGACATCAACTAAAACTCATACTACTTTATCACAGTGACATATAGCGATATAGAGATCCTCAAAGAAACAGAAAACATTGTTTATCTTATTCACAATCATGTCCATTTTTCACCCACGGCCACTACTACACAGCTCTGTCTGAAATCACATTCGGAGAACAAAAAACAGAAATTTAGAGTTTCTCACAAACATAGCACTGAAAGCACCGTGTTTTGTGGACTTAAGTCTTTCTTGTTACCTTTAGCTCCAATTGGCCACCCAGTGGCCGACTCATTCCTCCCAAAGACACCTCAGTTCATGCAGTTACTCGGTTCTAATGGCTGACTTGTTGACAAATTCAGAGTGAGCAAAGGTTGGTTTCAACTCTGCCGAGGAGGAGTAGGAGGAAAAGAAATCAGCTGCAAACTCTATCACATCACTGGGCTTCCTCATCAACAAAAACTGAAAAAAGAGAGGAAGATTATAAAATATAGTTGTTCGTGTAATCGTCTTGCATTGTGTAATGAATGTAATGTAAAGTCACACGACCATAACCAACCTGTAGGAAATCTCCAAGAATTGCCTTGAGCTCAGGGTGCCTTCTCATGTAACTAACATGGTCCTCTTTGAGCTCCTCCTTTCGGTCCAAAAACAGGGAATACATCTCCAAATCGTCCTCCCAGTTGAGTCGACCCTTCCCAAAATCAGGGAACACCCAATCTGCCTCTGATCAGAGATATGAGAGGGTTTATTGTGTGTGGAACAATCGTGCGTTTGTGAATTTTCTGTTTGATAAATAGCTGCATTCTTTCAACATATAGCTATCACATGTTCTCTCTCTCTCTCTCTCTCACTCCCTCCCCAGTTGATGATCGCAATTCAGATAAGCGATAATTGCGGGTAATTATAGCATATTATGATCACACTCACAACAGCAATAACTTTATTTCCGATTCCTTTATTGTGGCCCAGTTTCTCCGGATATTATAATATTAATATTGTGTGTCCTCTTTTACTTTTAATCACAATCCTAACTAAACCCGA
The DNA here is from genome assembly GCA_020137815.1 of Hormiphora californensis. Taxonomy (NCBI): domain Eukaryota; kingdom Metazoa; phylum Ctenophora; class Tentaculata; order Cydippida; family Pleurobrachiidae; genus Hormiphora; species Hormiphora californensis. Next base: position 2,124,825 of record CM035350.1, read on the forward strand.
CAACAGGACCTTAAATTATTCAGACATCTTTCTCAGTTCTCACCAATCTCACATTCCTCTCTCTCTCTTTCTCCCTCTAACTTTACCTTCGTCCTTGAGGAACGTCTCTGGCAAGGACTTGATCTTCATATAGACAGGAGAGTCGATCTGGGAGCGTGTGTACATGTGCCTGAAGAGAGAGAGATAAAATTAGCGGCTACAGATCAGCTAGGTAATATGAATACTTTCATTAGTTTTACTTTTACAAATGCCTGATCTTTACTCAACTAATTAGCCAAATTTGTTCTCTCTCCATTCACCCCTTTTTATCTCTCCACTTATTATACCCATTGCTATCTTATTTACGCATAATTAACTCTTCCCAGCTCTTTGCTGTCACGTCCAGTCATTCATCACCACCTATTTAGCAGCATTACATAAAGAGGTGCAAAAACTCTGTTTATCACTAATTCTCTCACCTGCCCTCACTCGGGCCTTGTTCCTGCCCTTGTACCAGGGTTATTTACTGCTAGCTGTAACTAAAATTGTGTTGCTGGCTCAGAAGTTCTAAAGAAATTACTACTTATTGCTTATTAGGTAGACTAAGTTGATTTCGGACAAACTCACTGTCTCTTATTATTGGAAGCCGTTTGCGCCGGTCTAGTCAATATGATATGTTTTAACGAGCTACAGTTAAACACAAAAAGTGACAGTTTTGTACATTTGGTGGTTCTAGAAGTAGAGTCTTTTCTCTCACTCCCCCCCCCCCCCCCTCTCTCTCTCTCTCCCCCCCCTCTCTCTCTCTCTCTCACACACACACACTCTCTCTCTCTCTCTCTCTCTCACCCATCATTGAGGAAGTACAGCTGCCAGGTGGTTGGTTCCTCATCCTCAAGGGTCCTCTCAACCCCAACACAGTCCAGGGTGACATTTTGAACAGAAATGGACCGGGATTCTAGCATGGCCTGTGGGAGGGAGAAATTTAATTGCCTAAAATGAACACAAAAATTCGATCTGCCAACAGTTTAAAGAGGAGCTTTTCGAGAGAGGGAGAGAGAGAGAGAGAGAGAGATAGAGAGAGAGAGAGAGAGAGAGAGAGAAAGAGAGAGAGAGAGAGAGAGAGAGAGAGAGAGAGAGAGAGAGAGAGAGAGAGAGAGAGAGAGGGAGGGGAGTGCCGAACAATCAGGTGCTTTCTATCATCACTTTACAGTTAACTTCTCAGTTGAAGACAGCACTGACACAATGGCCGGGAGAGACTATTGTAAAGAGAGAAGATACATGAAACACCTATAGAAAGATTTAGACCGTGTACTAGCTCGATTGACCAGTCTAGAGAAGCGTGTTCCATATGTGAGGAGTGACTGGTACGGAATAGTGACACCTCTACAGCAGCTGCTGTACTAAAACACAAGCATCCCACACACCCACACAAGGTTCCTTTTCGTGTCATCCTCGCTTTACTAGCCGTCTAAATTTACTTTTTATCGGAAAAACATTTCAAACCAAACTTACAATATGAATAATACGTTAAATATCTCGTCACGTCCAGCCCGGGGGCTTCCTCAACGTGGCCTCAGGCCACCTTAATAGAGAACACCCACAGTGCCCGTCACTCTCAAATTAGAAAAAATAAGTTAAAATAAAAACTCTGATAATAAATATACTTCTCTTCAAATGGTAATAAATTAAATTAAGAAATGCATAAATAATGTCGATCAGTTATTAAGGAAAATATATAAAAGGTATCTAAAAGTGCTTCTAAGAAATGTATTAGGTCTACTAAGGAAATTATGTCATATGAGATAAATATAATTCAGCCAATGAATAGCAGTCCAAAATATATAATAAATTAAAAAGTCCTTTCTGTTCAAACACCACTGCATTAGATTGAAGGCCGCGTTGTGTGGGTCGGAGGAGAGTCGGGGATATGAGAGAGGTGCCGTCGTCGGATAGCTGGACTAGAACCGGAGTATCAGGTACCTAGGAAGTGTTAGGGGAGAGGGGAGACATAGAGCTGAATAAATGTTTTTTAAGGTGAAAACAAAAAGAAGAATAAGTAGGCGATTGTCTAATAGTAAAAGGAAGAGAGTTCCAATAGATGTAGCTACGATGGAAGAAACTATTCCGGAAAACCGCACTAGTGGGTTTAACCGAACAGCAGATAGTAGTGTAATCGGAATTATTAACTACATTAAAGTTAGATCTAGTAGTGTAAGTAATGTCAGAGGGGGATTTAATATGTAAATAATTAGGTAAACTAACAGGAACTAGAGAGTTAAGTACTTTATACAATAATTTCATATCATTAAAATTAAATTGGAGACGAATAGGTAAGATATTGAGAGAAACTAAGTTGCTAAAGTAAGTATCGTCGTTCCAACTAGTGAGGTGACTGATTCCATATATCCATTTGATCGATCTCTTCTGAGCAGCTTCCAAGCTATCTAAAATGCCAATTTGGGTAGGAGCCCAAACAGGAGAGCAATGCTCGAGTAGAGACCTAACCAAAGAGATAAAGAGGATACGACTGGTACTGATGTTTGAATTTGCCCTTTGTTTGTTGCCGATACCGCGATACAATCAGACAAGTTTTACTGACCAGAATAATTCTGAGTGCTTTACGTTTAAGATATCTAGCAGGGTGATTTTGATACCCAAATACTGTGAATTTTGATATCGTGGTACACTACTTACATAAGTAACTGGTACAACAGAATTGTTTACTCCCAGGGCTCTAAAACTCATCCTGCTCTTCATACCCAGCACAACCGCCAACCTCTGCAGCACAATGTTCGCTCCTGAAAGGGGGAATAAAGATTGAGTCTCCTGACACTAAAGAGGGCTAGAAACTCATATTTTGTACACTTTATAGTATAGAGTTTGCTGCAGGGTGTTGAATACTGCACGTCAAGTGTAACATACCCTCAGAAATGAAGTGGGTCATCTCGTCTGGTGTGAATTGTTGGGTAACAGTAGTGTCCTGTCCACCTGCTGTGTTGACCAGGTTAAAGTGGTACCCTCCATCCTCCTCAACACTTAGAACACTCTTCTTGGTCAGAGTGTTACCTGGCATCTGGAGGAGAGTGGGAGAGGGTGTTACCAGGCATCTGGAGGAGAGTGTGTTGTGGGTTGTAATTAAAGAGGGAGTAATAATGACTAATTGGTTAGTTTGAGGATCAAGATTTGGATTTCTGAAGTGTTGAAGGGCATGCTACTGCGGTGGCAGATCTCTGCCAAGCCTTATTTTTCTCTAAATATTGGCGGAGATCTGCCACCGTAGTAAACTAAGAGAAAGGCAAGTGCAAAAAGGATGATCTAAATATAGAACGTTGCAGAATTACACGAGTTCAAGGTTCTTAGTACCTGCTGCTTTCCCCCTCTCTTCTCACCGCCCTCTCACTATTCTTGCACTCACTATCCTCCTTTCTCCCTGCACACGTGTGTGTGGGTGTGTGTGTGTGTGTGTGTGTGGCAAGCCTAATTGCTAACAACTGATATACCCTGAAGCAGCCGTATCCATTTCAATTTCTTCAGTTGAGCTGCATTAGAAAAAAGCTGCATTAGAAAAAAGATATTGCAGGACACAACATCATGTGTGTGATCGATAATTCATCACCATGGTTACAAACTGAGTTGTGCTCTCTCACAACTTCTGTAGTAGTGCAGGGGTATTCCCAGACACTCACTGTGCTCCTTGTTTTGTTAATATCAGAATCACTTTTACTTTTCGTCTAGATCAAGAGCATCCGTACAATTGTCCTCTTTGCTCTCTGACCCCTCTCTGTAATCCTGGACCAGGGGACCCAAGTCCTAAAATTAAAGCTAATTTCCCTGTCCCAGCTAGCATTTATTAATAGGCGCGTTTTATTATACATGCGTCTAATTTACGTATTCATTTTTCCTCATCTTCCATGTTCTATTCCTCTGTAGTCTGTCTATCTCAATTTCTCTCTCTTTATTGCATATATTTCACTTCTCTCTTCCGTTGCTGTCGTCGTCCGACAGTTCTTATTTCTGGCCAATTTTATCCAGCAATACGCGGTTAGTTAGTCTTCCGTTTCTCTCTCTCTCTCTCTCTCTCTCTCTCTCTCTCTCTCTCTCTCTCTCTCTCTCTCTCTCTCTCTCTCTCTCTCTCTCTCTCTCTCTCTCTCTCTCTCTCTCTCTCCAAATAATTATTTCGTATACGTACGTACGTTAACTCCATGGTTCGTTTCACACATACGCAGGACTCTCACCGTTCTGCTGGCCGCCCAATTAAAGCTCCATGAAAGTCCCTCAGTTCAAGCAAAATTAACTCTATTATAATACTGAGCTATATCGAGAGGGGCCATATCTAAATTATAGCTCCAATAGAATTCACTAATTTTGCAATATCAGTTTGTGTAGTTTAACTTACGTTAACGTATTCATATTGAGTGTGTTCCAGGGTCTCAAGAGAGGGTGAGACGTAGGCCGTGATGTTAGTCCCCACCGGTACAGTGTCTACCACTCCGTTGCTGCTTGCCTGAACCAGGTAGCACTCCCGGCCTGTGTGGGTACTCCTCTCAACTGATACCGTCAACTCGCCTACCTCCTGGGGAAAAGGATGGGGTTAAGGGGGTGGGGGAGTTAGGATGGGGGAGTTAGGATGGGGGAGAGTTAGGATGGGGGAATTAGGATGGGGGAGGTTGAGGGAGTTAGGATGGGGGAATTAGGATGGTTAACAACTGATAACTCCCACTTCAGGGAAGTATGGTGTGACATCACGAGGTGGGTGGGACGTCAGATGATGACATCATTACAAGTATTATTTTGAGACTGTTATTGCCTATTGGTACATGTAATGACATAGCCGGCCTCGCAAAGAGAGGAGTTGTATTGCTCGCAATTAGAGAATTAGTGAATGAACAGTGAACACCGCGTTATTGTGAGAGGGAGAATTGGAAGATAGAGACGAGAGAGATGAGAGATGAGAGAGAGAGGATCGAGATCGTAGAGAGAGCAGAGAGACGAGAGAGAGAGCGAGAGAGAGAAGAGCAGACTGACGAGGAGAGAGACTGAGAGAGAGAGATGGAGAGAAGAGATGAGAGAGAGCGATGAGAGAGAGCAGAGGAGAGACGAGAGACGAAGAGAGGAGTGGAGGGAGAGAGAGAGAGAGAGAGAATGGAGAGAAAGTAAGAGAGAGAGAGAGAGAAGATTCGGAGAGACGACTGAGAGAGATGACGAGAGAGAGAGAGTGAGAGAGAGAGAGAGAGAGAACCGATAGAAAACAGGATAGTAAGCAAGGACTTTTTAAGAAAGAACTTTCGAAGAAGAGACTTTAGAAACTAATGCGACGAAAGGATTCCTAATTGAGAGAAGGGAGATATAAAGTAGAGATGTAGAGAGCTAGAGAGGGAGATAGTAGAGTATAGAGAGATCTGCGGCTTCATTTGTGTACACTGCAGTAACTGTAAATGAGTTCATTTTACCGTGAACTCTTGGCTCACACGTGTGTTTCAACTCACCGGAGAGGAGAACAGCTGTTCCTATAATTCCCCTTGCAATAACACACCGTGGTGCCTTGTGCACGAGGAGATCTATAATATACTTTAGGTTTACTTTATGTTTATACTGCCCATACCCTTCTTTAGTTGAAACGTCCTAATTTGGGACTCCCTAGGGCTAAGGTACAATAAAAGTCCTAAACATACATAATATATCCTTTTGTGTTGATACTATAATTGTTTTGTTATTTTATACGCTTGTACATTATGTGCATTCGACTTGTTACAATTACACATGTCTTGCTCTTTGTCTTGTTGCTGCTGCGGTTTAGTTAGTTACACTGTTGCTGGCTCATTTGTACAACTTTTGTTATTCGCCAGACTCCTTGTAGTTGTAGCGTGCATGTAGAGAACAGAGAGAGAGGATTGTAATCATTCATTCAATCCGCAATTACATAACAAATTCAAATTTAGTTCACGGTGTGAGATTAAGAGAAAAAGCAATGTTAATTAACTTAATTGTAGATTTCCCTCTCTCTTGCTCATATATGGCTAATTTCACGCAGTCTTTCTCTCCTTCGTACGGCAGCATGTTCTTCAATTTCTTAGCCTAAATTGTACACTTTACTCTCCAGTCTCCACATGTTTATAGATTGCTGTTTTACTATGAGGTTCAAAACTACATTATTGTTACCATTCAGAGTTACCCGTGGCCTTCCCTACTTCCTGGGCTTTGTGCAGTAGGCCATGATCTGCAGTACAGGCCGGCCTGTACACAGATGTAGTTCTCTATATCTTTATTGATCTCACTATAATAGCTATGTGTGTGTGAAGTTTAGTGTATGCTTGCATGCCGCCAAGCAGCATCTCACTATAGCAGTAGCAGCGACAGTACGGGTAATTAAACAGCGCTAGACATTTCCCTTACACATGCACATCTCCTCTCTTTACCTAACCTGTATCTCTCTCTTTGGTTTTCTCTGACAGGTCCTTCGTTGTGTTGCTGTTTTGTCGAACAATTTCATTTTCTGAATGTCTCCTCCTTTTGACTTTGCAGCGCAATGCAATATGTCGCAGCCAGTTTTTCTCTGTCTCTGTCATATTTGCTTTTTCTCACATCCATTTTCGAATGGCAGTCGCATTACTTCCCAATTACATATGAATTTTCTCACCGCTGTATGACATAACCTAATATGTTCCTTCACGTGCGTTGGATATTATTATTTGAGCTGGTATACCACTTCCTCTTCATTAGTACAGAATTGTTCAACGTTCTAGACACCACCAGTTCTTTAGTACACACAATGATATATTGTTGATACCATTGGCACTATATCTGCGTCACTCCTGCCCTATAATACCCACAACTCGGCGCATAACCCAACCTCTCTCTTGTGTCTCTGTAGCTCATAAACCAACCTCTCTCTCTTGTCTATGTAGCAGTGTAGCATGCTCCTATGGCTCACCACAGCCTTGATCCTACTGCCTAGCACCACTGGGAGTGATTGTCAACTGAACTCGTGGGGTCTACCCATTTCCGGTCGGAGTCTTTCTGTCCCGGCTATAATCCCTATAAACCTGACTGATTCGGGCCACTTCTACCACCAAGGTGTTCAACTAGCTGAGGTGAGCGTTTCCTAGATTTCACATTATAGCCATACTGATACATTTTTGTGTGGCTGGTTTGTTTCATATTGTTGGTTTGTTTCGGCGCAATGCCACTGTCCATTGAGGCACTATGTCCCATTGTTATATAGCTAATTGTCCAATGACAACTTTATGTTACAGGTAGTCCTCTATACGATATCCCACATCAACAGGAACATACTAAATGGTACAGGGTACTGTCTGAACACTACTATTATTGACAGTCAGGGGGTTCAGAGGGTCACAGTTGGCCATGCCCTCAGGACCGTCCAGAGGTTCACCGATCAGGGACCAAACGGGACATGTTCCAGCCCACTTGAAGGGGTAGGAGGTAAGATTTGTATTGTCTTTGGTAATAAATTACCCCTTAACGCGAGTTATACAGCGTATTAGGGGTGACTTCGTAACGAAGTGTTGTCTGTACATGCGGGAGAGTCTGAATTAGAAGAATGGGTAGTGGCTGACACACTATAAGAGACAGGTGTGTGTGTGTGTGTGTGTGTGTGTGTGGGCGAGAGGACTGCTGTTCTATTGACCAGGAGAACATTTCAAAATTTAGCCTGTCAAAAAAGGCAACTTTGAAGTTATTAGTACGCTACTGGACTGTGCTACTTTCAAAAAAGTAGAAAGTTCCATGCTTCTAATCCCTTCCTTCTTCTCTAGATTCTGAACAAGTGGTTGGGTTCTTGGGGGCAGCCATCACTGACAACAGTATTGCCGTAGCAAACCTTTGTAACGTCCTTCAACTACCCCAGGTATAGGTGTAACTGGTGTGTAGTAGGTATACCACTACCATTATACATGTACCCCAAGTGTGTTTGGAATCAAATGTTCTAACTCCACCTTTCGTAACCAACCAATTAATGTAGGGTAGACCGGGGTAATTTGGACGGTTTTGGCATTCAATTGGTATTTCAAGAGCCATTAATTTACTTAATCAATTAGTTAGCTACTCAATTTGTGCAACTGAACCTTTATCTTGAGCCTCCGAACAAATTTGAATCGAAAACATAACTTTTAGATAGCTAATTTACCTTGTTAATGAAGGTAAGTCGGAATATTTTTGATCGCGAGACACGGGGCAATTTGGACTAGTGGCTTCTACACCAATCACAATGCGCGCATTCAATCACGTGACCGCGACACACCACATTGCCCCAGCTGTAAATCTGCGATGTAAATCAGACCGAGGTTGGGGCTATTTGGACAAACTTAGATTGTAGCCACAGTTTTTGAGATATAGATTTCAAACTTTTCAGTCATCTAGTAATTTATTATCCCGTGCTATTCCTTTTTTCAAAATTGGTTAATTAAGTAGTAATTAGCCTAATTAACCAAAAAATTAAGTGTTCATCAGATCTATATCTATAGGGTGCATTTTCGAAAGCTCAGGATTAGCCTAGTCGATTAGAAAAAGATTTAATCTATTCCCAAATAGGGTTCTTGAGAAAATCGACATCAAAGATAAAAAACCACAAATTAAGCTACGGTTTTCAAAGGAATGCTGTTTGTGTTTTCAGGTGCTTACAAGGCCAGAAATTACTATTATGGGGATCCAGTCTAATTAATCATGTTAGTGGCCGATTCCCACTCAATGCAATTCCCTGGGGTTACTATAGCAACGGAGTTTGTTACCATAGCAACCGGCGAATTTGCATTAATGTACTATTTTCTTGCTCCAAATTCACCCATTACATCCGTATTATTAGACTATCGATTATTTAAACATGATTGTGAGTCACAATGAGACATCAGACTACCTTCAGTTACTAGCCAGTCAGTGGCTTTGGTTATCAAATGTATGCCTATTGCTCTAAGTTAGCCTGTAATTTATCCCTTTATTCAGTTATATCAGCTGCATATAATGGATAATTATCATGATAAAACACTACTTTTGGTCATCAAAGCACCAGTCCTAGATATTCTGGAGCACCCTATGAAGTTGGTTTGTCGAATGCCACACCATGGATTGACTTGTTACCTCGGCATCCAGAGAATTGGTTGTAAAATGCGCCTTTTTTCTATTTTTTGGTCTATTTACTCAGTTTTAGCCATCTATATTGATTGAATAGGATAATTATGAAAGCAGGTTGTCTATGGTTACCATAGAAACGAGTATAATGGCGCCATGAGGCCACTTTGTTTTAACCAATTTGCCCCATGGGGCAATTTGGTCTAGTCCAAATTGCCCCATGGGGCAATCTGGATTATGACCGAATTGCCCCCGATTTTTTCGTCCGAATTGCCCCAAATTGTCCGAATTGCCCCGCTTCATTAAGATGCCAATTAGCTAATTAAATCGAAAGCTAATGTCATTTTGATGATGAAACTGAATAGAAAAGTATCATATTGTGAAATTCTGACCCTTAATTTAAATAATTATCATAATTAAGTTTACCGAAATAAAGTTTAACTTTAAAGTCGTCTTTTTTCGTTATTTCACACTAAACACCACAATTTAAAAGTCCCATATAAATCACTAGTCCACATTGCCCCGTCCTGTGACCACATTGCCCCACCGTCCAAATTACCCCGGTCTACCCTACTCATTCCCCCCCCCCCCCCCCCCACCAGGTCTCCTACGCCTCAACTTCAACTGAGTTAGATGACAGAGAAGCCTACCCATACTTCCTGAGAACAGTACCCTCTGATCGGCTCCAAGCTAAAGCCATGGTAGAGGTCATATCTAAAAGGTATTGTCACACGCTCCTTATACCAACACAGATATATAATATCCCCGATCTAAGTGCCACACACTTCACACACTATTATAGGCATACTGCATACACTTCACACACTCTGCATACACTGACACCTGTGTGCGTGTAATAATAACAACTATCTCTCTCCCAGCCCTGAGTGGAAGTATATCGGGGTCATTGTATCTGACACGAGTTATGGTAGTGCCGGTCTCTCAGCCCTCCTGACAGAGACCTCCAAACTAGACACCAATCTAGTGTATTGGATTCCAGTATAAATTGGAGAACCCTGTCCAGGTCGCTAAACAGGTATAGAGAGGAAGTTTCTAAAAATAGAAACAAGACTAATTGTTGCTGTCAACATGTATCTAATTTATCCTAGTTTTCATTACGCAAACATATCCTTCTTTTAGCTAAATTTAGCTTTCTATTTTCTATACCTCTCCTCTCTTTACTCTTGCAGCACAGTTTTATTTCTTTCTCTCTCACTCTCCCCATCCCCTCCAATCAACCCTACCTTTCAGGTGGTTGATTACGTCAACAAAACACGGGTATCAGTCATTGTCCTATTCTCTGATCCCGACACAAACCAACAGCTACTTCAGCGCTCTAAAAGAAGAGCGACGACACCCTGCTTGATTCAGGGACCCTTCAAGATAGTGAACTATGGTATCGGATAGCTAATGTTGTCTACATAGGTAGTGATTCATGGTCAACTGATCCCCAACTCTTTATACAATACCATGGGTTGGTGTTCAGCCACTTTATAGGCGTGACCGTGTATACCAAGGAGATATCAGGGTTCAAGGAACACCTAGGCCACCCTCAACAGAACTCACTACAACGATATCTACAAGGCAACAGGAACGGGTCCAAACAGTGACTTCTTTCAAATTTGGTGGGACAAGATTGCAGGAGAAGGCCAGGAGTTTTCCAATGTCAAGATGGATGATCACAGCTCGACAACAGGCTGATGCAACACTGACCGCAGGAATAGGTCTCAGGGACTATCTTCGGGATCACCCAGAGCAAGAGGGACCTATTGATACTGATCCTTCTCCACAAAGTACCTTCGGAACGTGAGCTTTAAAAGTTTGACAGGGAACGATATCAGTTTCGGCCGGGGTAGCGATGGCCGGTATTACATCGTGGAGTACCGGAACAAAACTTTTACCGAAGCGGGTCAGTACATTGATGGGGCACTCGAATACAAAAACAGATACCGACTGACGGCTTCCCACTGTTCCCGTGACTGTCCTCCCGGGAAGAAGCGTAAACCGACGGGACCGTGCTGTCACGAGTGTGATGAATGTCCTGATCACTATGTCAGTGCTAACGGGATGGAATGCGAGATATGCGGTGCAACGATGACCCACAACGCAAACCGGACGGCATGTGTACCGGTAGTACCTGATTATCTAACCTACACGTGTGTCTTCGCAATAGCACTGTATGTGCTAGTTGGGGTTGGGGTGGCCAGTGCGGTGGGTATCACGGTCCTCTTTATTATCAAGTTTAACAGCCCTGTGGTCCAAGGACATGGTGTGTTCGTTTACATGACGCTCCTGTGCACGTGCGTTACTCTCCTCTCCTCAACCCCTCTCTACCTTGGGCCATTGGATAGCCTCATCTGCAATCTAAAAGTCTCTGTTCCCGTCCTAGGGTTGTCAATCCTTCTCTCCTGTGTCATCTGCCTGACTAAGAGTGTCATCCTTCGACTCCGAAAAGTCACCGAGGACTACTTCTACCTACTTCAAATGTCTATGGTCCTCTCCATTTTCCTAGTTCAACTGGGTCTGGCAATATGGGCCTACTTTGAGAGTGCTTATAAGTTTGATAAACAAGAGTTAAAGAAGGGAGTGGTGGAGGGAAAGTGCATCGTGGATCCCGGACTGCCTCACTACCTTCTATACATTTTTCTGGGCCTGCTATCTCTCATCTCCCTGATCCTAACAACGCTAGGCCGGAATATCACGGAAAACTATAACGAGGGAAAGTTTCTTGCCTTCCAGACTATTGCCATGCATATTGTTATTTTTGCATTTATTCCCACGGCCCATGTACTAGAGGGGCCCACTCTGAATGCCGCCTGGGCAGTGACAATTGCACTCGTGAGTTATACAGTGCTGGCAGTATTATTTATCCCTAAGCTTTATATTATCATTTATAGGCCGTACAAGAATCAATTTATCGATGATCTCATATCTCCGACAGAGGAAGAAAACAATAGAAGGTGAACTGGGATCTACCTGATAATAATGGATGAATGTGTGTAGTTATTCAAAATCAATACTTTATGTTATTCGATATGCGATTTTTAATTACCTTTCCTGTATTTTCTGATAGAGTAACTAATCTGTCTTTGAACAATACCCGACTTTCAACTTTGTTGGAATCTGAAATGTAGATGTACTTGCCGGTTACCATGACACATTACAACATCAGACCTATTACCCCGTGGGCAATAAGTCCGGGGGACAATATTTCGCTATTACAAATGGATTGACCCTTAAAACTATCGAAATAATTGAGTTTCTCTCCGCACGTTCCCATGGTTACCATGGCAATGGAAGAAAGACTCAGCGGAGTAACAATCAATTCGGTGACCACCCTGCATAGGATCGGTCGTGCCGGCGCGCGAGCTTGGTTAGGTGTGAGTTATCGCGCGTGACTGTATTGAATGCCAGCAAATTGTCGCTGGTCAGGGGGAACAAATGATCGACAGTAATACAATAACTTTACCTTTGGGCTATAACAACTGGTAACACACAATATGTACATGACTCATACATGACACATCCAGATTACATATCACCGTACCGTTTATCTAAGCCCCCCTAGCAACCCTATTAAGTAGTTTACTTACCTAGCTTGGAGATAAAATTACTGGCTTCTCCCGACAGCGTCCTGCGGGAAGGGAATATATCAGTTATTTGGTTTTGACTCATTTGGTTTATTACCCATTCAAGTGGCCCACTAGAAGAATATATGATATCACAGAGGAATGAGGATGTCTGGATAGAATACAGCAGCAGGGAGGTATGTATTGGCAAGAAGAGAGAAATGGAAGGAAACATGGGAAAGAAACCTAAGAATCTACCGCGGTGTAACAAAAGTAGCAGACTACAGCAGCCTATGTAATAAAATGTAAACTTACTCTTCAATGGCGGCCATTGTGTATTATCAGAGAGTCCTTGTCGAGCCTTGCTAAATCAGGAAGGGAGGTGTTACAACTAATGTTGGGGGAGATATTAATTAATATTTGTCACATACAACCATCTTAACGAGAACAGTGCTAAAGAGGGGCGGGGTCAAAAAATAAAGTTCGAGATTGTCTGTATTGTTCAGCGAGACAATGAGTAGAGAATAGAGATATAAGAAGTACAGAGAATGATATGATGTTGTTACGTCAGAAAAGTACATGTGCGATATTGAATATAAAAACTACTAAAATCCTACGTCATCTCAAAATGTGCAAATTTTAAACTTATATCATGCCCTATGAAAAGTAGGAAATAAACCGTAATAACAGTTCCTATCCAGGTTGCTATCTTGGTTAGATCTATATCCGGGATATCCCAAGTACAACAACTAGTTCCAGGTATGAGGGTTACCGATGCCTGTTTCATTTCATGCCAATCAGTATTCATTTTATCAAGCCTATTCAATTGGTGACGCGGTCACCCCTACACTAGGGCCGCGTGAAATGAACAAACCAATGGGGGTGGGGGGGTCTTCAAGGTACTATAAATTGTCCCGTTTTATATCGAGAACAAGATTATTCGCGTTATGTTCCGGTATAAGGCTGAGTTTCCCTGTCATAGGAAGCTTTATTGGGATGCTCGGAGGCAAGAATTTTGTCCTGTATATCGGGGTCAAATACAGAATACTGTCAATTTTCTAGTTAAATATCGACTTCCTGAAACAGTCAAAGTTCACAAGCAGTCGTGATATACGTGATAACAACGAATAACGTTGTCAAACTGACACACCAAACAGGCAAATTTGCGTTAGATATGGTTAGATTGGGAGGGAAGAAGTAAAAAGAAAATTAATTGCAGTATAGTATGTATATATAGTATGGTATAATCATAATAAAAACATCCATCTACACATGCTCAAATGCTCGATCCCCATGAATACTTGCCTAGCCAGACCCCCTTTCGCACGCTCCGCGGCATTGTAATATGTCGTCCTCTACTTGTTCCACTGTTAGCACAAAGATATACATTATCACAGCTGTCACTAATTATGTCGGGCAACTTAATACTTGGAGTGTTTGCTTAGGTATGCCCCGGAAGTGTACACACCATTTCTAGTACTTGGGTCCCACCACTGGATAGTAGATTATAATATACAAAGGGGGATAAGCTACAAGCACGACCAATACAAACCTATAACAGATTAGCATACAAATCCATATAGCTCCGTTCTATGAGTAGGTAATTGTAACGCTTCAGATGTCATGTATTGAAACATTATTCCCTGGTGTAATAATAAGTACCATTTTGTCCGTGATAATTAGCAATCAAATTCTTAGGTACCAATTATCATCGGTCATGGGGCGAAACCTTGAAACTTGAAAAACTTGAAAAAAATTTGTGATTCCTCTGTAATCACACGGTAGGCCCCCCTACTACTCGATGATCTCCCTTCATTGTCCAGATCAGAGGCCAGGTGATGGCGTATATATATGATAACGAATAACAACAAGCACCCGCCTACCCATATTTGTATCTCGTCCGTACAACTCAGCCCTGATTTGAGAACTGAACGGAGTACGAACCCGGTTTATAATTCAAGACATAACAGGATCTGGGTGCCGTAATTTACGAAATTTTGGCAATTCTTCTTATTTTGAAATTGAATATTATTGGCCACGATTGCAGAATCCAAACTACACTTTAACACTACTGTTTAATTACTGCGTATATTGCAGACACCCACGTTTCACATAAACTCACTGGCAAGTGAGGCTGCGTAGTGTCAGTACTGATAAAGAAAACTGGGACCTGGAAATCAACATCAGTTTCCAATTTTTTAACTGGTCCCTAAGGGGAAACTCTAACTGAATGCACGCGCAGTAATGGCAGCCCATCAACTGGAAAACTCTAACTGATAATGGGAGCCATCACTCTGGGCGTGCCAGGATTTGCCACAAATTTTGCCAAAAAAAGGCTTTTATGACGATGACAAACACACGAACATGGTCGCGCATTCTGTCCATCATTCCTTCCATCCAATTAGAGTTTTACCAGTGATGGGACGCCATTACTGCGCATTGCGCATGCATTCAGTTAGAGTTTCCCCTAAGGGAATCGCAAAAAAACCATATTAAATGCTATCCACATTCCACTATAAACCACCCCCCCCTGCTGATATTTCCCGCAGTCTACTGTGGTATATCAAATAATTCCCTCCCTCTGTTTTCACACCTTTCATAATTCCCGGGGTCGTTTTATAAGAAATAACCACGGCTAGTAAAGTGATGAAATTTGATAATCCCCTACGGGGATTATCACACGATATTCCCCTCGTCACTCCGTTCCTCGTGGATATCGTATTGATATACCAGCCTAATAGGCTGGTATATCAGATTTCATCCCTCTACTAACCGGGGTTATCTATACTAGTAAACCCGTTCGCCCTACGGGCGAATTTCGGGGAAATGGTAGCTGGGTTAGGGAGCACTGACATCACCAGTCGAACTGTTGACATGCACCATCCCATCTTAAGTTACTGTACCGTAAAAGGAGCTCAGGCGGGATCGCTGCGAGTTTCAGAACGTCAGATGATGATGATCGGGCGATCAAATTGATAAAAGAACTTACTATTTTGCAGACTCCTCGCGTTTCGTCTATTTGCAGTATTCATCTGAGATTGATCATCGGTTCTGTCTAACCTCCAACGTCTTTTTTGTTGTCTCTGCACTTCTCTTGGTGTTGCTGTATTTAAATCCCTCAGTGTATGGAAAAGTAGAGAAAAGTAGTGAGATCTCCAATTGTCGCTTTCGTATATCAACGGTTGTTGAAGAGAGCATAATAGCTGGAACAGTGACACAATACAAAGCAAGAACAGCTGCACGTGCAGCTGCAGTACGTAGTAACAATCCTTGGTAACGACTCACACCCCTGGCCCCACTCCAGCTATAGTACTCCACCTCTAAACCTGCACGTGCAAAATGCCATATTTGGTAAAAATATCATCACCCATCATTTCCCTATTTGCTTTAACTAGAGTACCCGTTTGCTGGGAACCCGTGACCTGGTAAATGGTAATTTATCCTCATATAACTGGTGACATTTGTGTTTGATTTTTAAAAGATAAATTAATTTGTTTGTTCCTTAGAGCAATGAGTCTCATAGTAGGAGCGCGTTACAATTTTGGCGAGGCGGGTAAATCATTTACTGTAACACGCGAATTTTCCCGAAAAAGCGCTGCTTTTTACGCCGCGCGACTCCCCCCCAAAAACGGAATAGGTTTTTTTTTTTGGGGCGGGCCCCTTAATACGGAAACCCCCCAAAAAAGGGGGTTTGGGTGGGAGGTAGGTATGTGGAAGGCCCAGGGCACATGATTCGGAAACGATTCGGTATACTTGTCCTGGAAGAGATCAGCTATTGAGGCAGGATCCGAAACAGCTCTCCCTTTAGAATCGAAAAGAAGGCCAATCTCAGTTTGGAGCTTGTTCATCTGTTTGGCGATACTGAAAAAACCTTGGGGTTGATTTTCATAGTTTTGACCACTGACTTCACCTTCTTCTCTCTTAGATTGTTCAGGGCTTCACCTAGTTTGAACTCTGTGGAGGCAAGTTGGTTCGTAGCAGCGGATATTGGAGCGGGATTTGGAGAGGGGTGGGAATGTAGTGCAGCAAGCCTAGTTCTTAGCTTCTTCTTACGTCGCCGTGGGCTGTCCAGAATCTTGGGCTTACCGGAGCGAGCTGGGTGGGTTGGGGTGTGGAGTTTACAGATATCGAGGAATTTTGGGTCAGGGAAATAGGGAACTCAACGAAGGAGGATTCATCTGCTCGAGAGAAGTCAAGGGCTCGGAACTCTTGGGCAGCTGGAGGGCTTTGGTGGCAGGTGTAGTAAGGGGTGGGGAGGTAAGTGTAATGTCTGTTAGACGGTGGTCTGACATTTTGGTGTGGACACCTGGCCACTCAGAGAGGATGGTTAGTGAGGAGTACATCAAGGATATTACTTCCCCTGTTTGGGTGAGGATGACTTGGTTGGCAAAGAAATCAGCCATGGGCGTGAATTCAGACGCCGATGAATCAGGGGGCGGTGGACAGATGCAACTAACCATTAGGCGTGGTCAAGTTTACAGACAACTGGCATACTGAGTTATCGAAGGCTAGGGAAGATGAATCGGGGGGATCAGTTCTCGAGTATAGAGCGACGCATCAGAAATGTATGATTCAGCCAGGTTTCAGATAGGTAGAAAAAGAAGGGGGTGATTCATGGAAGTCTCATCTTCTAAAAATGTCTGCAGTGTCGGGACCTTCCATCTGGAAACACTGTGGGCGGATGGGTTGGTCCCCCGTGCATTTAGTAGAAGTAGGGATGAGTATGGTTGAGGTACACGTGGGGCGTAGTGTCAGTACTGATAAAGAAAACTGGGACCTGGAAATCAACATCAGTTTCCAATTTTTTAACTGGTCCCTAAGGGGAAACTCTAACTGAATGCACACGCAGTAATGGCAGCCCATCAACTGGAAAACTGATAATGGGAGCCATCACTCTGGGCGCGCCAGGATTTGCCACAAATTTTGCCAAAAAAAGGCTTTTACGTAGCGCACGATGACAAACACACGAACATGGTCGCGCGTTCTGTCCATCATTCCTTCCATCCAATTAGAGTTTTACCAGTGATGGGACGCCATTACTGCGCGTGCATTCAGTTAGAGTTTCCCCTAAGGGAATCGCAAAAAAACCATATTAAATGCTATCCACATTCCACTATAAACATTTGTAGGAATTGTTACGTTCGTCTTCCCCACTCGCCTTTTGTCCGCTCATGCTTGATTGCTTGAGACCCTCGTTCGATGATACTTGAAACATCAATTTGTGCAGATTGCACTAAAATCTCATTAAAAACATCAAATTTTGATAAAAATTGACCCCTTTTTCTTGATTTTTTCCCCTTTTCTCTTCATAATCCGAAGTAAAAGTGTGGATACCAACCTCCCTACTCCTTAGAAGTCATATTTTGTGGATGGCCTCTAAGCATATCTACAGACCTCACACAGCGCTTTTCAAAAGCAAATCCAACATTCCGCCAAGTTTTCTGAGCTGTTTTCCGCGGGCGCGATTATAATCTGGGTGCCTTGCAGCGTGTTTACAGGTGCGCGCTACCAAAAAGAGTACACTTTTATTTCCTAGACCGACTTTTTTCAAACGGCTATAGCCACGCAACCACATGGCCGATTTGAGTAAACTAAACGGTATCTAATAGAGAATCGGTAGCCCTAACCGATAATAATAATAAATAATAATAATAAATAAAAATGACAGTTTATATCCCGCACTGACACAGTTTGTATACAGACAACTCGTTTTCCTTAATTTGAAAGGGACTGCAGTAGACTGCCTGCTCCTAGCACGGTTCTCTGATAACGGTGAGTTAGTGGGGAACTATCCCACTTGGATAAGATTATTACGGATGAAGTAGCAGCCGTCAGGATCTTCTGATCGTATCCGCTTCAAAGTGGACCTTAGAGCTTTTTGCTCTTTCAGTTCAGAGGGCGTAAGATCCGGAGAGAGATAAACAGCCGAAAACTGTTTGGAGTCTTTGAGGTTTCGTGCCTTTCTGAGGAGTGCGAGGAGAGTCGCTCTCTTCTCCAGGGATACTAAGAGCGGTCTAGGGCGCTTCTCATTTCTTTCGCCGATGCGTTTCATCGTAGTCACTTTCGGTTTCTCATTTAATTCCTCAAAAAGTTCGTCTAAAGTAGTTTTAGCTACTCTATCGGTTGTTTCTGGGAGACCAAACACAACCATGTTCTTCTCTCTTCCGGGCTGTTGGACGGGAGTAGGATGATTCACTGGTAGTGGTTTTCCCACTTTGGGGGAGGTTGCAGCACAATTCTGTGCTAGTACAGTAGAGTAGGCTTTCACCTTCTGCACCGATGATGTCACTGTACTGAGTTGTTGCTTCTGGTGGTTGATAACCGTTTGCTGAAGCTCGATTACGTTAACCCGATGGCGGTCAAGTTCTTCTTTACATTCACGCAGCTGTTTCTCGAGGTTTTCCACACTGATAACCGTTTCAAAATTGTTCATTGTTGCTCGGGCAAGTTTCATACTGGAGAGAAAAATACGCGAAGTAGCCTCGATTATTTCACTCGTAGTTCGGTCCTTGAGACAATGTCTAAAGTACGAACCCCAGTGCTTGCTAGGCGAAGCTAAGCTGTCGTTGGTTAACATTGAATCGGGTGCAGCTTGAATCGATCTATAACATTGAGTAAACTCATCTGGTGTGATGCTCGTCGTGTTGTCCGAATTCAACAGGTAAACTTCAGAAACAAAGTCATCCACCGTCTCTTCTAATCGTTTTATCATAGGGCTATCGCCCTCGTACTTCGCTTCCGACATTATCAACGTTTCGTTTTTCTGCCCTTCGGGGCTGTTACATCGGATTCATCTTCCTGCTCAATAAATAGTTTTACGTTGTAGTTGATGAAAGTTTGAATAACCCCAAACAAAACCCTAACCCGACCCTAACAACAGCCCTAACCCGTCTCGACCGCCAAAATCGATGAATTGTTAGCAATGGAACACCCGGACACCCACGAGCGCCGTCCCTGAATGGAAGGCACCCAGATTTTAACGTTTTCCGTTTTCCGCCAAATTTTGAGTTTCAAAATAAAATCGCGATCGTGAAACTTTATAAAATTAAAGATGAATGCAACGCGCGGCTTTCAAAACGACGTAGGGCGCGAATAAAATTATATTTGCACTGCCTCAAACTTTTTTGAGCTGAGTTTGAAAAAAAATGGAGATTTTTTAAAAAACCGAGCGAACTGCGAAGTGAAATTTCAAATTTGAACTTCTGATTTCTGAAATTTAAATCCCACAATCCCCTTAAACCCCTGTAACGAATTAGGGGCCCTACGGTGTATATTTACTGTGTCAGTCAAAACAAATTAAAACCTACGGACCGGCGACCGGGAGGTAGAAAACACAAAACCCTTCGCCAGCACGGCCCGCCAGCACCCACTCTTCGGAGCCC
This sequence comes from Hormiphora californensis, assembly GCA_020137815.1. Taxonomy (NCBI): domain Eukaryota; kingdom Metazoa; phylum Ctenophora; class Tentaculata; order Cydippida; family Pleurobrachiidae; genus Hormiphora; species Hormiphora californensis. Next base: position 2,144,839 of record CM035350.1, read on the forward strand.
GGAGGCCACGATATTCCATAATTCTTTACTATTAGAGCGACCTGACATTCACACAAGCAATGTGTACCCCTTCCCAGCCAAAAACCATGCTGCGTTCAAACCTCGATAGCAACAAAACAATCAAACTCATTCGCTGGACGGGCAACAAGGCTATGGAACACTCTGCCAAAGAAGGTGAATTCGGCAAAAAGGCTAGAGAATTTCAAGATTCTTCTCGGGGACTGGATGAAACGTTTTCCGGATAGACCACCTGTGTCCGGATGCAGTCGGCAAAACAACAATTCAATTCTGGAATGGTCCCGTGGGACTGTATGTGCGGGGGATGTTCGATTGGACTGACACCATTATATGTTGATATATGACGTCTATTACAAAGTTACAAAGCATATTTCTTGGGAATGGATTATGAATGCTTATGAAAAGAGGACGCCGCCGGACCGATCCCCGGTATCTACTATCTGGACGCTGAATAATCCACGGCGGGCTCAAAATATGAGTTTTCGTATACTATAACCAATATCTATTGCCCACTCCAAACTGTGTGGGTAGAAAATTAGCCATATAAACTCAAAACTTTGCTCAATGTGTAGGTAGACATGTCCGTTCAGTGTCGAGTTTTGCTAAAAAATTACGAAGAAATCAAGAATCAGACCCTAGCAGAGAGTAAACCTGACTTCCAGTACCAGTAAGTATTTTTAGTTTGCTAATAACAGTGGTGATCCGTCATATTGGCCATCCGCACAGCAACGCCTAAAGTCCATTTTTTCAACCCCTTTTTTCAGTCGTGCACATAATTTTTTTGCCCGCTTATCAGATGTTAACGTGTGGTGTGTGCCACGATATCACGACACAACGGGTTTGGGGTTAACAGTTGAAAATGACTTTATAGCGTGGTGCACAACGTCCTAAACGAACGAAAAAAGCAATGGCATATTTGACGTCGCTAACCACGCTGTGCACCACGCTGTTGGCGGTGCCGTGCGGGTGGCCAATATGGCGGAACACCACTATTACAGACCTTGATATCTTGGAGCATTTTACCCTTTTTACCAAGATCTCTCTTTTCCAGATGTGAGGTGCACCAATACTGCTGCTACAATTATACAGTACCCCAGAGCCCATGGTGTTGTGATGGTACTTACCAAGTCATCTATAAGGACTGGTACCTTTGGTAAGTTACTGACGGCACCAAACTGCCGTTGTTGCTTGACGCTGTAATCTGTATATGTTCTCTTGTGACATGCTAGTTGGAGGTCTTCGGGAGTATGAGCAGCAAAGATTCTTGAAATAGTAATCATCAGATGAGACGTGTGAAATATGATACTATGTGGCCTCTCACACATTCCCCGATTCCCAATAGAATTATCATAACAAATCTCATAATAAGTCATGACCTACTTGATTCTTGAATCTTTGTTATTTTCTAACACTCCTTTACGACTGTAAAAGAGAGGAGCCCACGGAAAGAGAGTTGAGCTAGGCAACTTGAATCCCTCGGAGACCCACATCTCCATGGAGATTTAGGTTTTCTAATCTCTATTATAATTTGGAAATGTCGCTAGCAACCGTTGTTAGGGGCGGGTTGGTTGTTACTGCACGTGCAGATGGGTACAGCGGAAGGGTGGGTTATCAATTCTTGTTTCAATATAGTTTTAGAAGTGAGCGTCTGAAACACATTTCAATATAGTTTGAGAAGTGAGCGTCTGAAACACATTTCAATATAGTTTTAGGGATCCATGTAGAGATTTTAGTAAAGCACAATCGGGTAAAGGATCTTGTTTCTTTAATATGTGTAATGGTATTTGGAAGGAGATGTAGACGTGCTGAGTGTGGTAAATCATACTAATATAGCTTCCGGCATTAATTAAGTTAAATTGCTCTTGCTCACTTTTACTAATTAGTCTGCAAAGCAGTTGGTTGGCTGTGTTTTACAGAAAACGTGATGGATATAACGGAAGATTTCCAAGTTCTCCACTTCTCTATTTTCTAACCACACCCCATCTCTACAGGGTGATATTATCCCTGATAACAGTATTGCTGGGTGCACTAGTTTTATATTTCCGGTTCTACCACAAGAGACAGCTGACTAGGAGTATAGTAGAGGCTACGATGGAACTAGAGGCACACTATCGACCACTACAGTATCAGGTACCTTCTTATTGTTGTATTATTGTTACTGTGTACATGCTGTACTATGGATGTACTGGTATTGTCTGGGGTGGACCACTGAGAGAAAAGAAGTATCCGTGCTCAGTATGTGCTGCCACAGTACAGTGTGACATGTAATACAACACGCTAATCCAACTCATGACAGTCCCTGTTACTGCAGATAACTAACTCCCTCTTATTGGTCCCACTACTCTTTATGACCCCACTACTAACTCCCTCTTATTAACCCCACTACTACTAACTCCCTCCCTTCCTCCCAGGTGAGGTTTGTGGAGAGAGAAAAGAGCACAGACGATGTACCCCCACCCTGCTACTCAGACATTGTCCCTCCTTCCTACTCAGCTGGATCATCAACCTCAGAATCCAGACCAAATAGAGCTACAGACACTTGATATATGAGGGGGGCTTGCTGTATTGTGTGTGTGTATTGTGTAAACTATGGTATCGTTCTTTAATTTTTCAACACCAGGAAGACTGCCTCTCTCTCCTTGCTTTGCTCGACCCTCTCTCTCTCGCTCTCTCCTTGCTTTGCTCGACCCTCTCCCTTTGTATTGTGAGGGAAGCTGAAGGATAATTGAGTCACACCACGAACCTGATGGAACGCGCGATGTGACTGAGGTAGAGTTGCTCGCGCACAGAAGTAACATAGCCAAGGAGAGAGCTTGTCAGCGCCATTTCAAGAGAGATGCGCGCGTCGTGTGTGTAAGAATCGAGATGCGCCTGGAGGGCCGTGCTTTCATCACATCAACCACCCCGCGCCTTCCAGTTACGTTACTATACAATCACGAGTGTATTTGGGGCCTTTCAACAACAACTTTTTCATTCACTCTTGTACGTACAAATTACACAGTGCAACTGCAGTCTCTTTAACATCTGCCAGAAGCAATTGTATACTCTTTAACAACTCAAAACATAATGTCCAGTTATATACTGGCCAGGAAAAACAAAACATATTATATGGTGCTTTATCAAGTCCCAACTCCATCCTTCTCTCAAATATCGGTCAGTGTTGGTTAGTTGGTTCACCACCTCCACTACTACTTGACCCGCCAGAGCAACATCCACGCTGGGAGATAGATCGTGTTAATCAGGTGATACTCTGAGTTATCAAGCAGGAGTGAGAGTGAGAAAGAGTGAGAGAGTGAGAGAGAGAGTGAGAGAGAGAGAGAGAGAGAGAGAGAGAGAGAGAGAGAGAGAGAGAAAGAGTAAGAGTAAGAGAGAGAGTGACAGAGAGTGACTAATTACACTCAACACACACGCGTATAAACACACACTACTACTGCTGTCGCTACCTGTGTCTGCCCTGAATCTTCATCCAAAAGTATTCTCGTTGGTTCCGTCTTTTCAGCGTGAGAGGATGCCAGTTTACGGGCTGAAATAGGGAATTGTATTTTAACACAGTCGTTTAATAAATCGAAATATATGGGATGTGACAGGGAGTTGTGCCGCAATGTATGCTACATTAGGTCCAGTTTATTTCCACTATTATTTGACTGTTGATACAGAATGTCTCTACAGTCTAAACTACCCTACTTGACATGCTAGCTGGAGTGTGCAATGTATAGACATGTTAATTATCATACTATTATTAAAGCAAATAGGGAAATGATGGGTGATGGTTTTTTTACCAAATATGGCACAAAATTCCTGGAAATGGTCATTTGCACGTGTTGTCCCTAGAAGGACCCTGGCAACCTGCCAGCTTGAGCCTTAAACTGCACGTGCATCCTTGATTCATCTCTCTGCCGGTTGCGTGATTGATCGTTTGCTCGATTTAATCTGTTCACCCCCTGTTCACCACGTTTCGTGAACATGACTACTCAATTTCAACACAATCGCCAGCGAGTTTGGAGGAGCCATATGTCCCAAACTGGCGCTGACGCCTATAGACTACGTGATAGAATCCTACAAAAGAGGTGATTATTATTCAAAAAATGTTGTCAACACACGTAATAACAAAGTATCAATGGCACTAATAAGAAATACGTGAAAGTATTTTGCAAATGTGCTCCTTCATAAAATACTTCAGGACCTGGCAAAAGAGGACCCGTGGTTTTTCTGTCGAAAGAATCGCTGTGGTTAATTTACCTGATAAATTTACTGATTTTAAAAATTTCAAATGATACTACACTATTTGCTTAGTTTACTGTATGACCATTGACCATCCCCGACATTCGCCCGTAGGGCGAGCGGGCTTACTAGTCTTTTAAATAACAACTATTTGTTAACCTACCGACAGCTACGAAGGTCTCCTCGATATTTGCACCCGATTTAGCAGAGGTTTCAAAGAATAACAGATCAGAGTCCTCTGCGTAACTGGACGCTTCCTGGAAGCAGCAGCTGTTATTAGAACTCCCAGGAGAGTTCTTGAAACATGATACACACGCACATACACTTGATAACAGGGGGGGGGGGGAGGAATTGAGCAAGGAAGGCTCATGAGTTGTCACTGTTATAATTAGCTTCTCATTTCATTTGTGTACCCAAAAAGCGAAACACGAAAGTCGAACGTAGCCCACCTTCTACATAATGTCTATAAATTACACTGCCTCTCCTACTCCAGACACAGTTATACAAAGTACATACCAGTTTAGGTACAGTTGAGTGAGTGTCTGCCATGTCTGACTTGTTACCTGCCAACACAATGGCAATATCAGAACCTGCCTGCTGACGTAACTCTGTTATCCAGTTCTTCGCATGTTCATAGGTCTCCTGAAAGAGTTACAAGAATCACAAACTATTATCTGGAGAAAATGTTCATTTGTAACACTAGTTCGATTTAGAAGTTTGTATCCTGGTAGAGTGCTCGATCCGGGGATGCGGAGAGCTGAACTATTGTGACAAGTGAAACCTTGTTTCACTTGTCACAATAGTTCATTTGTAACACAACACCTAACGATTATAGGAGAGAGTTTTGATTTGTAAACACCCAGCATATATTACGTACTGTTCGGGTTAGATCATAAACAACAACTGCAGCACTTGCACCCCTGTAGTAGATGGGTGCGAGACTGTGATATCTCTCCTGTCCCGCTGTATCCCATATGTCCAACTTGACCTTTCGGTTTTCATCCAAACATAATGTCTGGCTGAAGAATGATGCTGAAACGGGGGAGGAATGTTGAAAGTTAATACAAATTACACATGTAGAAATATTCGCACACATTTATGGACACTGTTCAGTTCATGTTCATGTTATTACGTACCTCCAATAGTAGGAGAACTGTGGTCGTTAAACTGCCTCCTCACAAACCGCTGTGCAATACACGATTTACCAACCCCTTCGTCTCCTGGGGGTGAGTTAAATAATTAGCCACATAGTAGACTCCTTGTTATGTTCTAACCCTCCTTTACATTTGTAAAGCGTTTCGCGAGGCGCACGAAACAGAGTCTTGCTAGGCAAGTAGACTCCTAAGAAGTACGAACTAAAAAGATAGAGGGTCTGAATGTATCAGGAGATATATGTTACAGTAACATACCGAGTAGGACGAGTTTAAAATGAAACGGGTTCCGTGCTGCTTGAGGTGGTCTCCTGTTTGCCATTCACTGTTCACTTCATAACTATAAAACATAGTTAGTATTGTTGGTTGGTTGGTTGGTTGGTGCTTTATGAAGCCTTTGTCAGAGGCTCCCTGTTGGCCATGAGATGCTTTGGGATTTGCCGCCGCTGGGGGTTTAATAGTGCACGAGTGACTTTGGGGGCGTTTCGATGTGCTTGAGGTAAGTTTGGTGATGACCGGGGGCACTCAATGAAAGGTGAAGAAAGGGAGGGGTGGCCCCGGTTAGATTCAACGGTTAGTATTGTGCCTCACTGTCGAGGAGGGTGTGCAGCTGGGGGCTGCAGCAGTTCTCTCGTTTAGCAGAGTTGATTCAGACATTCTAAACAAGTAGTTTCGGATATGAATGTTTCGGCAATGGGTGCCCTCATGACTCATCATTGCTGTGAAGTGTTTTGTAGCAATAACTTCTATTTTCGGAAGGCAGCATTCATCTCAAAAGGTCGATTGTCGAACAGGTCACGACCTGATCTTTTTCAATGTTCGTCGCCATTAGCAATACAAAATGGACAGTCTACAAGTTACAAAGTTACAACAAAGCCATCGCGAACAGGGCCCAGGGACTCCAAGCGGAAAATTTTTGACGTTTTAATCGTTTTTGAATTTCAAAAACGCCAACGCAATTTTACAACCCGAGCTGAGAAAGCACGCTTAACTTTGAAAACGACAGCTTACGCTGCATTTGAATACGTTAACTGTAACGCGCGAAAGAATTTCGGATAAGTAGCGCCGCGCGCGATAGGCCCTGCAGCTGCCTGTTTAAAAATCCTGCTTTAAAAACTTTTTTTTTGCTTGGATTTTCAAATTTAAAAACTCTGAAGCTCTTAAGAAGTTGCTGACCAGGATATCATGCCCGAAACTAGTGAGATGTCTTGACCTTGCAGGAGAATCTGGTGCATCAGGATGGCTTACGACCAGGCCTTACCCCCATTTGGGCTTTGAGCTTAACCAATTAGAATTTGTTGACTCAATAGCTCTACGGTATGGATTTGAAGCGAAAGATCTAGGCTCAACATGTGCCTGTGGTAAGCCTAACGATACCGATCACACCTTGTCATGTGCTAAGGGCGGTTATACAATTCTCAGACACGATAATATCAGAGACCTTATGGCTGAGATTTGTTCATATGCCGGCCTCAAAGCTGTTGAAACTGAAAAGCTTCTGCAACCATGTCCAGACGGTATCCAGTTTCACCCATCGGCAAACACTGCTCCTGACGCACGAATGGATGTGGTCGCACTAGACCTGTGGCGTAAATCGCAACTTGCCCACATGGATGTGAGAGTCTTTCATGCCAATGCGCCGTCTCATATCAACACGCCCATTGATCAACTCTACCGAAGGAATGAGTCAAGCAAAAAGCAATCTTACGGTAAACGGGTTCGAGAAGTTGAAGGAGGGACATTTTCTCCATTGGTCATGAACACAGCGGGTGGGATAGCTAATGAGTTTCACAAAGTCTTGAAGACACTCTCATCCCGAATCTCAACAAGGACAGGAGAACCATACGCTGAAGTGATGGCTCACCTCAGAACGAGGTTACGGTTCTCACTACTGAGGACATGCCTCATAGCCTTGAGCGGAAATCGGAGGAAGATCGCCATCGCCAACCTAGCTTGCACTGAGCTTGTTACGTGAAGTGAATAAGAAGAGGATAAGAAGAATTATCAAGACCATGAATTAATTTATTATATGTCTTTTTCTGTCTCGCCCGCTTTTTACCACGGTGATGATTCTGGACGTTTTTTAAAGTTTTTAAAATTTAAAAACTTTAAAACTGATAAAATTGCATAAAAATACGCTTAAGCTATCATATCTCCATGTAAAATCTCAAGAACATACATTAGTTCCACACAATAACATTTGTGCACGCTCGTGTGAGGCTGTATCGAACATTTTTGCGAATTTTGATTTCTTGAACGGGGGCCGGGGCGCTGAAATCTGTATTGCAGGCTGCAGCTACAGAAACATATATTAGTTATTACTACTGTAACTACAACCTAACACCGAAAGCATTTAGACAGTTGAAAATGGACTTGGGGAGTACAGTTGTGGCGTGTGTTGGAGCGGGAGTTGTCCCGACGCTCCTCCCATATCTACCCGAGGATTTGACGAAGTTTCTAAATGTAGGATCAATCGGCATCTCCTTCGGGACACACATCTGGGTGGGCTCTGTAGCGGGGCTAACGATGTTTAGAACCCTCAAACGAAGAACCTTTGGTAATGTCCAGTCCAAGCTGTTTCCCAAATATGCAACAATGAACACGGCCTGCTCATTTGTAGCCCTGGCAACCTTCCTTCATCTGAGGAAACTGAGTCCTACTGATGCCATGTCAGTGCTTGGAAGTACCCTCGAGGGAGGGGCATTGATAGCATGCCTCGCCTCTAACCTCCTCAACTCTATCTACTTCATCCCAGCCACCACTAACCTGATGTTCCTCTTGCACAAGCGGGAGAGAGAACTGGGCCTGGAGGACCAGGTTGGTTCTACTAGCCCTTTGAAGAGTGATCCTAATGCTACTGAAGAGGACAAGAAGACTCTGATGAAGTTTGGTATTCACCATGGTATATCCATGATGATGTCTTTAGTTTCTGTCCTTGGCTGTGGAGCTTACCTTTACTACATTGGAAAAAGTGTTTCCTTCTGAGCAACCCTGAGGTGAAGTTGATGACACTAAAGAACTAAAGTATATTACGAGTTTTATAATTTATAGTCTTGAGAGTTGAGACATTGTTTTTTTTTCTGGTGTGGCCCTCTATTATGTATGTTTCATTTTGATTTAGATTTTTCTGTTCTACATGTTTAGTTTCATTATCCCGATATAAAACTCTAACTCAATCTTCCCTCTGACTTTAGTCTAGTTAATGACTCACGTACTATGCTGTGGGAAGTCAGGGGACGGCCAACTTGGGTCTACCCAGGATGCCCTGGAGTGGGTTGAGCTGGTTGCTCCGGGGGTCAGTGGAGATAATATCAGGTGTATCACAGGGAGCAAGAGAAACACAATACTGCTGACTCGTGATGGACTGGTATACAGTGCTGGGAAAAAGGAGGTCTTGGGACGAGCTGGCCAACAGTGCCCCCTAACACCCATCGTATCTCTTGATGCCTTCACTATAAGTAATGAACAACATTTAATCCAGTATTCACAATCTCACAAATTGTGCCCTCTTTCTATCCCCCACTCTCTGTAAACTAAGTTGTTCTACCCCTCTTTCAGAGTCGATTGCATGTGGCGAGGACCATGTTATTGCAGTGTCCAGTTCTGGATCCTGGCTCAGCTGGGGATTCAATGCAGTCGGACAGTGTGCCCTTCCACCTCCCAACTTTGTAGAAAAACCGACACACGCCCGGCCCATCATAGGTATACACTATACATGAGTTGAAAGTAGTCCTAAATAGTCAGTCTGTTGATATTTTAATTACAATAAAGTCACAGCATAATAAAATAAAGTCACAACATGATATTTGTAAACCAGGTGCCAAGGTCCAGCTGGTATCTTGTGGATCTCGGCACACCCTGGCTCTGTGTAGGAATGGGGAGATGTTCGGGTGGGGGGATGCCACATCGGGGCAACTGGGCATCCAGACAGACACCAAGGTCCACAGTACCCCTGTCAGGATCACAGCCCTTGATGGAATACCGATCAGTCAGGTAGATAGAGTGTAAAGATGAGATAGAGAGAGTCGAATTAAACAAGGAATTAAACGATTTTAAGTGTGAGAAATAGAATAGAGAGAAAAGGGGGGGGGGACGATGTATTTACATTACTGCGTCAGGTTGGCACTTTGCTCGGTTTACACACACAAATTATAACAAGACACAATGTTGGCACACACACCAACCATTCTCCTATTTCTACCAACTCCCTTCTCTCCACCAGATCTCGGCAGGTGGGCAGCACAGTGCAGCCTTGACAGTATCCGGACAGATCATAGCTTGGGGCGGCAACTCATTCGGTCAGTTGGGTCTGGGTGATACCCTGAGGAGGCCCACTCCCCGTCTGGTACCCATGTTGTCAGGTCACATGGTGAAGAGTGTTCAGTGTGGGGAACACCACACAGCCGCACTGACCGAGCTGGGGGCTGTGTTAACGTGGGGTGAGGGAGGATATGGGCAGCTGGGACATGGAAACACAAACAAGCAGATTGTACCCAGACAAGTGACAGAATTAATGGGTGTCAAGGTAGGTTGGTCTAAACTAAGTAAAACCAAAAAGCCCGGGACAAAGCACAGCGACTAAGTATCTGACTTAGAATTTAGATTCATGTTGCTATTCAATCTATTTCACGCCCCTCTTTAGATTGTAGTCCAGGAAACGACCGAACCGGGTTTTTTTCCACCGAACCGAACCGAACCGAATTTGAAAAACTTTTTTACCGAACCGAACCGAACCGAACCGAACCGAATTTCGGTAACCGAACCGAACCATACAAAACTTTTTCTGTATAAATGTTTCTCTAAAAAGTCATGGAGAGCACCGATCAAGGTGTTAAGAATCATTTTCTGAAATTTTGTTAAAAAGTTTGGAAAAAATTTCAAAGTCAATTTTATCGTAAATTTTCTATGTCAATTTTTGCGTACGAATCGTGTTTCGAATCGGCAATGCTATACGGGAATGGTATTGCTAATTAGCAGGATTAAACGAACCATGAATCGTGTCTCTCTAAATTTCCTAATTAGATTTGATGGGGGATCACGTATCAGCACAATCCATCTCGGACCCACTAATTACCAACATGACTCCCGTTTAGCATTGTCGATTAGAAACACGATTCGTATACCATAATTTACTTAAAATATTTTTCACAAAAAAAAATTCACAAAATTTCAGGTAATGATTCTCAATACCTTGATCGATGCTCTCCATGAATTTTTAGAGAAACATTTAATTTTTTGAAAAAACTTTGTAAAATTTTTCAAAGTCAATTTCGGAAAAAAATTCTATGTCAATTTTGCCGTACGAATCGTGTTGCGAATCGGTGATGCTATGCGGCAGTGCTCTCGCTGATTAGCAGGATTTATTGAAACATGAATCGTTTCCCCTAAACTTCCTAATTAGATTTGATGGGGGATCACGTATCCATCTCGGACCCACTAATTAGCAACATCACTCCCGCTTAGCAATACCGATTCGAAACACGATTCGTACGCAAAAATTAACATAGAAAATTTTCCATAAAATTGACTTTGAAATATTTTCCAAACTTTTTAACAAAATTTCAGAAAATGATTCTTAACACCTTGATCGGTGCTCTCCATGAATTTTTTGAAAAAAAAAGTTTCTGAATTTGTTGACCCTCTCATGAGGACACGATTCGACGGGAAGTCAGGTATCAAATCAATCCATATCGAACCCGCTAACTAGCGAAATCATTTCCACATAGCACCACCGATTCGAAATAGGGTTAATACGGCGAAATTGACATTGAAATCCATACAATTTTCGTGAAATAATTGGAAAATTTTGCATGAAAAAGCCCGATTTCTGGGCATTTTTTGACCAAAAAATTCGGTGGTTCGGCCAAAATTTCCTACCGAACCGAACCGAACCGCCCAAAAAACACCGAATTTCCGAACCGAACCGAACCGAACCGAATATTCGGTCGCTTCCTGGATTGTACAGATTGGTACAGGATTTAACCACATCCCTCTTTAGATTGTACAGATTGGTACAGGATTTAACCACATGGTAGCTACGGATGGTAGGAGGGTTTGGGGCTGGGGCAGCTGCTCCAGTGGCCAGCTATCTCAGGGTGCAGCCCTACACCACATCCACACCCCCACCCTGCTACCTGACAAGTGGAGTGAGGCCGGTTAGTTAAATCCCCCCAGTTAAATCTTTGTTATGATATTGAACCACTGAACTGGTTTTGTTTCTATATTGGGAGGTTTTGTAGCTCATCTTTGTTGCCATGGTAACAGTACACCCGTTTTAACACCACTGCACTTGATGTATAATACGCACCACGGGGGCGGAGTACATCTTGAGGTGTACATCAGCAGCTGATGCAGCTCTATAACAAAATGTCATATCGTTGTAACGCTTATTTCTCTCAGGAGATTTATTGATAGCAGACGTGTACTGCGGAGCGGAGCAGACATTTATTAGACTTTCAAGTAAGATGCAATATCAATCCTGATTACTGATTACCCAAATCCCATTGTAAACAACAAATATGAACCCCAGAGAATCAGAAGAGTCTGATAGTAGACTCGAGGACATGGGATGCAGATATTACCAAGGCAGAGACAGCACTAGAAGACCTCAATGAATTGGGAGATCCAACACAGATTATCAGCTACGTTACTGAGGTGAGTTCTCAGTGTGAAAATGGGAGAAAACATACGCAATATTTAGAGTAGAAAAACAATTCAAAACAATTAATAATAACAAGATGGGTTCCTCTTCCTCTCTCGGCTCCTTCGATTCTGGAACCAGTACGTGATGGATTTAGCAGAGACACCCAGCTGCTCGGTCAACCTCTCCTTAGTCTCCTTGTCCAGGAAAGGGTGTATCTGGAACTCCACCTCGAGGGTACTCCGCTGTGAGTCAGTAAAATCCTTCCTCGGTCGGACTGGTTTCTTCTTTTTAACGGGCTCGCTCAGGATTGGTGCTGCTGCTTCCTCCAGGAGGGAGGATGAAGGAGGAGAGTAGGGGGTGCGTCGCTGGGTCCTCTTTCTGGATCGGATCACGGGGGATGATTTAGGAGATGGAGGTTGTTCAGTGGTACTGGAAAAGGGAGGTTGTTCAGTGGGCGGATACCGGTAGGCATCAGGAGAGGGAGGAGAGGGGTCAGCAGGGTATGAAGGTATGTAGGTCGGATAGGCATGTGTGTAGACAGGATACTGGTAGGTTGGATCAGGGTAGCAGATAGGTTGGTAGGGTTGCAAGTAGGTCTGGTAAGGATAGGATGTAAAGCTGTCCGGTGTGACTGGGGGTGTAGGGGGATAGGAAGGTGGAGGAGAGTTTGCCTCGAGATTGAAGGATGTTGGAAAGAAGTTGGGAGGTGTGACTGGTGTTGCAATATCGGTATGGTAGTACGACGGAGTGAGAGGAGTAGTCTCGACAGGATAGAAGGGCGGTGTGAGAGGAAGATGGAAAGGTTTAATATCCTCAGGAGTTTCCTCAGTAGGGGTAGTAGGAGGGGTTAGCCCAAGAATGGCATCCAGGTCGAAGGTATCCTCAGCAGATATCAGCGGTGGTTGGTTAGGAGTGGAGGAGCCGCTCACCTCAGACAACAGGAAGGAACCAAGAGCAAAGGTATCGATATAGCAGGACATGATTGTAGTTGTTGTAGTTGGTTTACAGGATTGGAAGATGATTTGTAACGATCGATTTGCTGCTTTTATACGTTTCCAAGTGTCATGGGGTTGGGGGCTACTTCGTCATTCTGGTGACGCGGAATCGCAAGCTAACCCACCCTGTTGAGATCTGATCTAACCATCAGACCTCTCCCAATGATGCGGGATCTGATCCAATATTGGATCGGATCAGATAATGTCCAACTGTTAGACATTGCGATGCGATATGTTAGATTCTAACATATCGCATCGCATCTATCTGACACCACCTTCTTCAATTGGAGATCAGATGACACTTGAACAGGGTAGAGTAATAACCCAAAAACTAGCTAAGAAAAGAAACCCAATCATATTATCGAATACCGATTCAATATCATTAAACACAATTCATTTCAGTTATTTGGCTCGATATCGGATGTCAACAGCCTCTTTGTCTCTCCCCAACCTCACTGTCTTACATCTGGGAGCGGTATTGATATGCTGAGAATGAGGAAGTTCTTCACCCTTCTTAAAGCAGTGAAACACCCTGACTATCACAACGCAATGTCGGACTGTCTTAACAAGAAAATAATGCCATGTCTACCACACGAGGTAAATGGTTGAACCCAGTGGGATTTTATTTGTACAATTCATATTCCATCCTTCTTTATCGCTCACTCTCCCTCTCCATCAGGTAGTCTCTCCAGAGCAGTTACGAGTTTTCTGTATCCTTCCTGAGTTAAATAGCCTATATTTCCCCACCGACTATGTGCCCCATTTCTGTCGTGCCATCCTTGAGCTGCCTTCATCCGCACAGGAAACCCTCAAAACCTGGTAGGGAGAGATATGGGGTGGGAAATATGATTTGAAGTTACTGATTTGATAACTCACTCTTATTTGTTGGAATACCAATCCTTCCTTTCATTTGGTGATGAGATCCCCTTCGCGGGCTTCGTTTGCTGCGCTTCGCGCGGCCAGTGTAGGGGTGGCCGCGCCACCAATCCTTTCATTAGTTATTATCTGTCAGGTACGCTGGGTATGAGGTGTCATATTTTGAGGCCCTACTGACTATTTGTAAGAAGAGTGTCTACAGGAGCCTTGTCAATAGATTCCATGATCCTGAGAAGAATTCATTTCGATTGCGTGAGTTAACACCTTGATATTGTAGCAATTCTTAGTTCTAATCCTATTTTAGCTCCAAAGTGTTATCATAGTTATTTGTTGTCACCCTCCCATTTCTACCTACTTCACCTTAGTCCAATGTCCATGGTGTTTAATTACAATTGTCACCCCTCTCCCAGGACAAATGGAGGTGTGTTTGAGAGTGCTGAAGATGCTGAGTGATATTAACGCTACCCACGACATAGTCCCATACAACGCGTTCTATATTCACGAACTGGCGGACCAGTTGGATCTGAATGAGGATTACAGAAACTGGAAGGAAGGTCGAGATGTAAGGAGGGGGGATCGGTAGAATAGGAAAGGTTGGCATGCTAAGTAATGAGAATCAGAAGGCATTTTGAGAGACAAACTGAGAGACAATCTAAATCTAGGAAGGGTGATTGGAGGTGGGAATGGGCAGCAGAGAACCATCTCCACCACTTAACTCCTGTTCCATTTCAGATCGTGTTTTGCCGGTATCCGTTCCTGTTTACTGCGAGTGTGAAGGCTAAGCTGCTATCTATTGACGCCAATCATCAGATGAATGAGATACTGAGAAAGATAGCTTATGAGCAGTTCGTCAGCCAGGGAAATGTCTGCGTTAATCCTTATATGGAGGTATATTGTTAGATCTAATAGATCTATAGAGAGAGGAAGTGGGAGTGGGAGGTCCATTGTTAGAGAGAGATAATGAGAGAAGGGGTGGGTGGTACATTGTTAGAGAAAGGGAAGGGTTGTGGATTTAATGTTCAAATGACTAATAATAATATTGATCTTTGTTTTCTCCAGTTAAAAGTGCGAAGAACGAACCTCCTCCAAGATACACTCCGACAGATCCAACTATATGAGAATTACCCTCATGTACTGAAGAAACCACTCAAAGTTATATTTGAGGGAGAGGAGGGGTATGATGCGGGTGGTGTCCAGAAGGAGTTCTTTCTTCTTCTTATGAGGGAGCTTCTCTCCCCTGATTACGGGATGTTTACCGTCGACCAAGAGGTATGTACTGACAAGTCATAACCAAAGATGATACATATCAGAGGAACTAATCCTTTCTTCTTTCCAGTCAAGATTCATCTGGTTTTCTACATTTGGTTTTGAGAATGAGGCGAACTACAGGCTTATTGGTGTACTGTGCGGGTTGGCAATCTACAATTCAACGATAGGTGTGTGGGACTGAGCGTACTTTCTACTTTCGAGCCCTCTTATCTTGCTCAACTCTCTCCTATCAATACCATTTTCCACGTACACTCATTATTCAACAACATACATTTTCAGTGGATATAAACTTCCCACCTGCGCTCTACAAGAAGCTACTTGGTATGCCCACTACACTAGCAGATTTTGCAAAGGTTCACCCTACAGAGGGTAACACCCTCCGACAGTTGCTTGCCTACAATGAACCTGATTTTGAGGATGTCATGTGCCTGAATTTCTCCGTGACAAGGTATCAGGAGGGCGCGAAGAGGGTGATGTGATAAAAGTGCGCGTGATGCATCGGTAAAACGCGCGCAGCAGTAGCAGTAGTCTTCTGGTGCCACCTGCAAGTAGAGAGCCTATTCCTGGTGACATTTGACATTTGACTGCTTAAACTTGCCTTGTTCGACCCTCCCTCCCAGGGTTTGAACAAAACAAGCTTAAACTAAGATCCTCTGGTATGGGTGATGGTATGTTTATAGACAGACAGTGTGTTGTATCTTTATTATGCTCCAATTTCAGGGACTTTTTCGGAGAGGTTGAGGAGATAGACCTGACACCGGGAGGGAGGGACATGGTAGTTACCCTAGATAACAAACAACAGTATATACGTGATTATATTGATTACTATCTAAACAGCAGTATGGAGAAGCAATACAACGCTTTTGCCGCGGTAAGAATAGTCCCACAACCCATCTGTTGCAACAAGATTCTATGAAATCACTCATAATTATGAGCGGGCAGTACGATGATCTACCGAACCCTCACAGACGGTGTGAGCCACAAGCAGTACACACTCTAATTCCGTGTTATCTTATGTTTCCTTCCAGGGGTTCCTGCTAGTAGCAGGTGGGGAGGTGTTCAAATCCTTCCATCCTGAAGAACTAATGCACATGGTATCGGGGATGCATGACTTCAACTTCAATGACTTGGAGCAGATAACAGAGTATAAGAATGGTTACTCCCCCGAACACCCTGTAATAAAGTTGTTCTGGGAGGTTGTCAAGGAGATGGAGTTGGATATGAAAAAGAGGTTCCTCTTCTTTCTCACTGGCAGTGATAGGATACCAATTCACGGAATTCATAGCATTAAAATTATCATCCAGAAAGTCAAGGACAATTCAAGGTTGGTGATTGTGTTTCAAGATACCTGGTTATTCTGACTATCCTCTCTCTCGTGGCTTTATTTCCCCTTATCTCTCCCTTCTCTCTCCCCAGGTTACCGGTGGCCCACACCTGTTTTAATCTGCTTGACCTGCCGCCCTATCCTAACAAGTCCATGATGCGGAACAAATTGTTACTAGCGATACAAAACACTGAGGGATTTGGGCTAGTCTGAATCTCGAATACAAACTCCAAACCCCGATACTATATTTCAGGGTTTTTGGTTTTTAAATTGGAACTAAGTCCCTGGGGAAGCCTAACCTTGTTTTATAACCGATCAGTCATTGTTTTTTGTTTGAATAGCATCTGTAGAATTGACCAAATTTATTTCACTAAATATTTGTTTACCCGAATTGATTTCCCAAGAACTTACCCAGGGGGGGGGGGGCTGTTGATACTTTTGTTGCCTGTTTCAGGAGTTTTCAGTACGTGGATCAGTGATCACCCAAGAGAAAGAGAGCACAATAGCATATCCTACTTCCGATATGTCCCACACCAGCTATTTCCGGTCCTGGATGCTGAACTATCTTCCTTCTATCTTTGGTAACTAATCGTTGTACAATAGATAGGGAGAGTCGGAGCTGAGAAAGAGTTCATTAGGTGTCACGTGCATAATACGTGCGAGGGAGAGAGAGAGAGAAAGTTTGTACTTGCGTTATACTAACACTCTCCCCCTTTGCTTTACGATCGATTGAGCCTACTGTCTACAAGAGAGAACAAGAGTGGAATAGAGAGGGAGAGAGACAGTGAGAGAGAAAAGAGAGTAAGTATAGAGGGCGTGAGGAGAGAAGAGTGAGAGTAATGGGAGTAATGGATGATGTGAGCAAGGTGATTATAGTGCGTGAGAGAGAGACTCTGTAAAAAGGGGGATGACAGGGTCGTGAGAGAGAAGGGAGAGAGACATGGTCACAAGAAAGTTATAGTAGAGAGAGGGGAGTTTCTAGTAATGAGTTT
>CM035350.1:2167327-2279827 GCA_020137815.1 Hormiphora californensis
ACGTATGACCGATGACGTGTGAACTAATCGACCATTATTTCAGCGTGTGACGCGTGTAATGGATCTGAATTCTGATGGGAAGTTGAGTAAAGGAGAACTAGCAGAGTTATTCTTCACGGAGAGTCAGTTATCGTCATTTTCCCGTCCTACGTCATCCTCCGGTGGTTCTTCTTACTCCTAGCAATGATCGGATCAGTGATCCATTAAAACTGTGTTTGTCTGTTTGTACTGCTAATCAATTAAATGGGACTTGACACTGTCATGTGTTTCTCCGGCCATTGCCTATCTTTCAGTCACCGTGTAACTGTTATTAAAACTGGTACTGTCATTCAATTGCCAATTATCGCTGGGTCACCCAGTGGGTGGAACTGGACGACTTTTTAACTTTTGGACATGGAATTTTTTCAGTTTTCAATCTTTGATTTCATCTACGTTTTAAATTTCACATAAAAGACTGTTTAATTTGTTATGGTTGGGTCTCTCGGCAGTGCAAGGTTGGTTTTCGTAAATTGGTAGTAGGGGGAATAACAAAAACCAATAATAAATAGAGCATGGTTGTAACGCGCGAGTATTTTAACATTAAACAAAAGCATTTTGACGCGCATTGTGCGCCGCGCGTTTGTATTTTTATTTTGACGATTCAAGAGCTTCCGAAATTTCCAAAATTTTTCAAATTTTAAAAAGATTTTTGATTTCCGGTTGCCTCGCGCACGTGGTAATGTTGTCAGTTGTACACCAACATCCGATGCCGGATGCATTATTGTGTACACGGAATGTATTTTCCACCCTATGCTTTAAACGAACAGGTGCTTCTAATCACACACCATCTGTGAAGACACTGGAGGGCGGAGGCCCAGGTCTCGTGCGGCTGGAGGCTGCACACTGCACAGTGCACACCGCTCCGGGTTATAAGACAGTCACACGGGACATTTGTGTACCCGGCAATGTAGGCCGAAAATTCTCCTTTGCCACTCAGAAAGATAATTAAAAGATGCATGATGCTCAAACCAAATTAGGGCGTCAGAAAACAGTCCTGACAAGTGTAGACAAAAAGTATATTTGCAGGATGTATTAGAAACTATTACAATGGCCATTCTCGGCATCTTTTTCTGGTTATTTTTCTTTGGTGGCGTCTCTAGCCAGTGCTCATGCGATTATGATGGATCTATCGGGGCAGCCCTGATTTGCACGGAGGTAAGACAACCCCGTGCCAACTGGTAACACATTCCTCTAATATGTGACCTGTTTCAGAGCGGTGCTTGTGATTGTAAGCCAAGTGTAGAGGACAACTCAGGGAGCTGTGATAGCTGTTACCCTGAGTTTTGGGGAATTGAAAAAGGAAACGTGTTCGGATGCTCAAGTAAGCTGGACGATGAATTATTTATTTATTTAACAGATCAATGGTACCGACAATTAATATCCTACCTAATCTTCAGGGTGCTCATGTGATCTCGGAGGATCTATCTCGGCCCAGTGTGATCCCCAGACGGGTGCCTGTCAGTGTAAGGAGGGAGTCTTTGGACGTGATTGTGATCATCCAGCCATTGGTTACTATGTACCCACCCTCTACCACACTCGAACCGACCTCTCCGAGGCACCAGAGCCTGATTTCGAGCCCACCGCCACCATTGGAGCAGTCCTTGAACCTAGTGAGATGAGTGACATGCCCGAGAGGCTTCATTTCCTGCTCAGAGAGTACCCTGTACCCGTGGAACTGGGAGATGAGTCCAAGTTTAGATTCTCTAGGAACTTCATTGCTTCAAAACCGATACAATCCCAGGAAGGGCACTTCTTGGTTAAACGAGAGGTAAGAATTGAATGAAGAGTCGTCCATTCTGGCATTACCGCTCTCAATCATCCTTGTTATTCCCCAGACTCAGCGATTATACGAGAGTGTGATTGATTTCCCTCGTCCTGGTGTGTACTTTCTAGT
The DNA here is from genome assembly GCA_020137815.1 of Hormiphora californensis. Classification (NCBI taxonomy): domain Eukaryota; kingdom Metazoa; phylum Ctenophora; class Tentaculata; order Cydippida; family Pleurobrachiidae; genus Hormiphora; species Hormiphora californensis. The sequence continues at coordinate 2,169,261 of CM035350.1, forward strand.
TCTGAACTATACCTCGACCCAACGGACTGGTATTCAAGTGACCCTTGGTGATAAAACTATTCCAGTTCTCCTACCTGCTGGCTCCGATTGTCTTCTCATTCTAGCTGGTAAGAGTTAGCTCAACCTGTTCACAATTGAACAACACGTTTTTTCTGAAAAGATATTTGTGAGTCTTGACCTCTAAAGTAGACCTCCTCTCTCACCCTCTCTCTATCTCGATCCCTTTCTGACACAGTCCATTGTGGTGGGGGTGTCCCCATTGTTTGAGTGCTAAAAACGTGCTAAATGGATTAGCAAAACTATCTGACTGCGAATCTAATCCTCTCGGAGTTCGTTTAAACTCTCCACCATCTGTCACAAAGTTTAATTCTGCAACTATGATTTCCCTTCTCGTTCTCCTTGGCGTGGCAGCCACCACTGCTTCAGCTGATGACTACAAATGTACCACCGTCAATGGTATAGAGGGTGCCTGTGACCTCATGTTCTACCAACAGACCTATGCTGGATCCCGACTGTCCGGGTGTGGTGCCTATGGAAGTATGTACTTCTGGAGTGGAATCAGTGCCACAGCCTGCACCTACGCCACCCAGGACAAGACCATCACCCAGCAGCTGGAAATGGGGATCAGGTTCTTTGATTTTGATGTGGGTTACATCCACCCTAGTGAGGAGTCACTACCCTATTGGGAGGCAGGACCTGTTCTTGTTAGTGTGGGTAGCACCGCTACTGCTTATTCTCGATCCCTGAAGAAGGCCCTGAAGGAGATCAAGACCTACATGGACGCCAACAGGGACTCTGTAGTGTCCATGAGGATCAAGAGATACTACCCAAATACCAGGGAGATCAGAGATCACCTGATTAGAACTCTACAACCCACATTTGACAGCGTCTTTGGGGAGGATGGAGTCCAGCCCACCTTCTACTTCACACTGAAACCCCTGAGCTACATGGTAGAGAGCAATGAGAGGATGGTCATCTATCTCGCCCACGACTTCTGGGGTAGACTCGAGACCGACTTCAGGACCGCTGCTTGGACCAATGTGTTTGAGACCCCTGAGGGTGTGTACGGGTACAGCAACTGCCACAACCCTAACCAGCTTTCTGAGGACATTGTGCACATGGATGGAATCAACAAGAGGCAGATCCCTCTGTGCGTCAACTGGTGGGTAACCTCTGGTCAGTGTATGAGCTCTAGTGGTCCAGTGTGTACCGATACTGCCGCTAATGATCTGAAGATTGTAGCTCAGAAGGTCCTGGATGGAACCCACCTACACCGGGGGGTTAACTTTGTGCTGGCTGATTATGTCAGTGATAAGTATGTGGGAGTGGTCCAGGAGATCAACAGGAAGGCCGTGGCATACTACAAGAACCGGCCCTGGTAAAATGATATTCTTGAAATTACTGCAATTGGACCGACCTTGATAAGCAAGATATATGAGGGGTTTACCGTCCACATTCCTGTAATTTTAAAGAAACAAAGAAAATAAACGTGGTTTTTATTCGTAAAATCTGCACAACACATCCCTCTCTGAATTCATGTCAGTGTCTGAAACAATAACAGTCACATTAATATAGCACTGAAATGAATAGGATATAAATAAAATGTAGTTTTTCCCTCTCTTTTCTCTCTGTCTATCATAATTAATTCAACTTTAAACAGCTGTACATAATAATAAGGGGTTTCCCGGGGGGAAACGCGGAAAACAATTTATAATTTATTAATTTTTGGGGGCGGGGTTAGATTTGATAAATAAAAGAAGAGTCACTTGGGCAGCACTGGATAGTCTCTGACAGTTTGCATGTTTGGTTGGAGGGGTTACCATGGTAACCAAGTGTAGTTACCATAGTAACTGGATGTTCACAGCTCTACTGACTCAAATGTGTCGTCCGGAAGAACGTAGTCTGTCACACCGTCTTCTCCGCGTACAGCGTAGTATTCGGGGTTTATCTGAATTCAAGGGGTGTTGTTAGTTTGGGGAGAAGGGTAGTTAGTGGAACACAAACTCGGAGTTTATAGGCAAGGGTAAAAACAGGAAATCACAGGAGTTTTAATTACCTTCCATCTCAGGTTTTGTCCCTCGGATCGTCGTTTGAAGAGCTTTCCTATTCCTGATTGTTTACCTCCTTTTCCTTTCTTATCTAATCCTGCTCCTCCTCCTTTCTGCAAACACAAGGAGGGGAATTAGAGCCGTGTTGGACACACAAACAAACTCATAACCCTAGGTTCTCTATTTCTCTCTCTCTCTCTCTCTCTCTCTCTCTCTCTCCCCCATGTATCTCTCTCTTTCAGACTGAAATTGCAGGAGGGCTGTCCTTATCAAACAAATCCAGACATGAAATGCACCCTTGAAAACTGCATACGGGACCAATGGAATGGAATTGGAAAGTAGAACTAATTAGCTCTCACTAATTAATTATAATTAACTCTCACCTCGCTGCCCCGATCTGATCCCGGCTGAGTTGAGGGAACTTGGACGGAGTGTCTGCCTAGTGGGGCCTCATACCGCTCACTCTTCGCATTATAGATCCTCACCCTACTAACAGCAGGGGGTGGGGGAGGGGCTGTTCCTCTCACACTTGTCTGGGGCAAGTTATCCGCTGTTTTCCTACTCATCATACCCCGGAGTAGCTTGCTATTGAGACAACTGTTCTGCTTGCTCTTATTTCCCCAGCCTGACAATCGAAACAGTCCGCTGGGCTTCTTTCCCTTGAGAAGAGGTGTGACAGAGGCAACGCTGTCTGCCGAGATGTTCCGACCTTCCTTCCGTCGGGGCGTACAGAACAAACTGTGGGGAGGGAGCAGGGGTGTCATAATAGGATAATGCCAACACATACCACATGTTCCTCGACCCGCCCCACATGTGTAAAAAGGGTTACAAGTTAAAATATCTCATACCTGTAGCAGGATTGTTGGGTGGGTGGTTTGAGAGGTGTGGGGGCATTAGCCATGCTCTGATCCTCTACCTCCCAGTAGATATTCTCCTTATCTTCTTCTGTTATATCTTCCTGGGATCTGCTCCTTCGTACTATCTGTGTGGAGTAGAAGAGGGTTAGCACTGCACCATTAATATTACTATTTGAAATATTTCCCCTCTTTTCTACCCCCTCCCCTATACTACTCCCTCTAATATCAGATCACATCCTTCTCGTCATACCTTGGTGGGTACTTGGTACTCCACATCGTTGAAGATCACTACTGACTTCACCAGGGACTTCACCGCAGGGTCATTAGGGATGGGCTTTACAGTGTGAGCTGCTGTCTTTACCACAAACGGTGATGTCGCTCTACTGACCGTCTTGTTGTCAGCTGAAAGGTGGTCTGTTATAATATGTTGTCTAGGGGTAGCTGTTTGTAGTAATGTTGTTGTTTAGTGTTACTGCTGGTCGACTACGTTTAGCTGTACAACTTTTAGGGGTAAGGTACCTTCAAAGAAGTGGTTGGGAGGTCCGTTGTTGTTGCCAGTGCTGGTGGAGACTGTGTCTGATTGGATCGCTTCAGTGGGTATGGTGGGTGACGTTACCGCGTTCTTCGTACTGTGATACCCCGCAGGAGGAGGGGGATGGGGATGAGGTTCCTCATCACTCGCCCTGTAGAGAGAGGAAGGGGTTAGAGACAGATCGAGGTTGGGTCCGGGTTACAGATAGATAGAGAAAATGGAAAGATTAAAGGCCGGGCGCTTCAATAAGATACTTTCTTGATGGAATATGTTTCTTGTTTGTCTTTCTGTGTTCATGAACTCTGTAAGGAATTAGATTGGAGCCTCTGGACGCGATAATTAGTACTGCAGAAATAGCCCTCACAACAAGAATCCGTGTCTGTTTGTTTGTGTGTGTCTGTTTGTGTGTGTGTGCCCATGTGTGACACATTTTTCCAGAGTGTTGCAGTGGACCAAATATTGACGCATATATTTTTCGCATACACCCGTTCACATGTCCTTCCTGCTACAGCACATTCCAGTTGGTGGGGTGTGTTTGTCCGTGCGTGTGGAAAATGGAGATACTGTCTCGAGTGAGTTTATGTCAGGAATTTTCCCTTTCTATCTCCCTCTCTCTCAACTACTGAGTGAATAATTAGCTGTCTTGTTATATACCGGCAAATTGAGAAGCAGAGAGAAACAGGCATTATATGCTAAATTTAGGAACATTTTTGCAGCAGTTGCAGGGAAGACTTGCAGGAGACGTGTGAACAGAAGTGGCCTACTTTTCCTAGCGGTAGTAACAAGTGCGATAGCTGTCATTTATTGGAAAACAATAAAACAGTGGCAACGTGAGACAGTCAATACTGTGTGTTGTGTGATACTGATGTGTTGGCTCATACAATGAATTATGAGAATATTGTAAGAACATACAGTGTGACTTGTTCAATCTCTCTCACAAACAAAGAAGGGCAATAGGTTATCATGGTGTTTACCTGAGAGATGGAGCGGAGGCAGAGGATGAGAGAACTGCTTCGGAGGAGTATGCTCTCGTTCTCTCTCTTGATCCCTTTCCAAACGATCCTATATGCTGTAAAGAAGAAGGGTGGTTAGAGAGAGCTCAGAGCAAACACCATCGCGCATATTATAACACAACTAGGATTATTTGTGTTCATTCAGCCAATTAAAAGTTGGCATTCTTACGGGGAAGTAAAGCTGAGGAAGGGGAGATGGGATGTCTGAGTTGATAGTAAGGGGAAGGAGGGACGGTCTTGAGTGGACGGGGCTGCATCCCTTGCACGCACATCCTCCCGGGGTCATAGCCTTCTTCATCCGGATACTACTGTACATTCCGCCCTGACACTCGCACATCCGGTGATGAGGAAGATGGGGTGGTGGATGGGGCTTCCCTCCTCCTCCGTAGTAACCTCCCATCTTCTGAGGTGGGGAGAGAGTGGTTATTACAACATTCTGTACGGGCTGTGCGAGAACAAGTCAACACTTCATGCAGCAATCATGACTCTGATTTAAAACCATCTGGAATTGCTTCATGAAAGTTGAAACTTACCTGGTGGTGATTGTGGCGGCACCCTCCCCCACAGCCACTGCTACCGTAGTGTTGTTGTTGTTGGGTGGCGTACTCGTACTCACTGTTGCCATGGTAACACCCTGGGTGGTGTCTATGGTGACACCCACCACCCCCACCTCGGTGTGGAGGAGGTGGAGGAGGTCCTCGCTGCTCGTAACATAACTTATCGTATGGGGTTCCTTGGTCCCAGGCAAACATACCACCTCGACCCTGTAGGGAGGGGAGAGAGGGGTTATTTCCGGTACGTTATCCCCCGCTAAGGATCGTTATACCGGACCAGTGTTTGATTGGGGGGAAAGTTATATTGAGGAGGAAATTAGTGAAGGTTGATTGGTGAGTAGGGGCCGGGGATGATGATTGATTATATAGCGGAAGTTTATTTAGTTAACTCTATTGTTTGACAAGGGTGGTAATTAGAAGAAGGGACATGTATGGATTCCTTTGATACCCTACCTGGTTTGAACACACTTCACACATCATGGCTTCACACATCAACACATCATCATGGCTTCATCCAGGTCTTCCCCCCCCCCCGTTATGTCTCACATTCTCACGGCTCTCTCTCTCTCTCTCTCTCTCTCTCTCTCTCTCTCTCTCTCTCTCTCTCTCTCTCTCTTGGGATGAAATCCGTGGTAAATGTGATAGATGAGACGTAGGGTGGAGTCAGCTACGAGCTGGCAGAAATCCACTTTCCTGCTCTCTATCTCTCTCTATCCATCTCTCTCTATCCATCTCTCTCTCTCTCTCTCTCTCTCTCTCTCTCTCTCTCTCTCTCTTTCTCTCTCTCTCTCACCTCGGGAGTATTGGACGAGAAAATCTTGCTGCATCCATCACTGCAATTCGGTGTATGTTTCTCCAGAAATCTTGAACAGCTACTACTGCTCTGAAAACAGAGAGATGGTGGGGAGTGATTAATGATAATTTGAGATGTTGCTAATGGAAGGCAGTGGGTGGGGTCATAACTCTTGAGCTGGTAAGTGGTACAAAATGGAGATAACCGTTTAGCGTTCACTTAGCTCACAATTGTCGAGTTTTTACTAAGGCTCAGTTGCTGTTAATGCAGATAGTCCATTGTTCACCATATAACATATTATATCAATTACAAAGTCGGGATGGAGGGAGCTAATCGATTGTCATTTAGAGCAAGGTAGGAAGAGACAATATAATTATGGAGCTAAAAAGGCCCACACTACATTAATACAGCCAATTGCTCCCCCTGAATATTATGCGAGGACCAAAAGGTTAGGCTACAAGATCATTTACATTATCTAGTTGTCTTCTTCAGGTTGTCTTCTACGGACAGCAATATGACGACAAGGAACACCTTAATTATGAACAATGGACGTCCACTCTTTCTCTTGACTCCTATACTTCAGCATACCGGAAAGGACTGCTCGTTTTCAACAAATAAAGTCTCAAAAAAGAAAGAAACATTCAGAGCACAGGATGATCTATAACATACCTGTGATGATTGGAGGGAGTTTGCAGATAGTGGCGGAGTCAGGACACCCCCTGCTGGTTCCCACCAGGGAAAGGGCTGCTCGTAGGAAGGGGCTCCGTGCTGTTTACGGGTGGCAGAATGATGACAGTGTCTCTTATCCATCATAATGGGGTCATATCTGGAGAAATAAGAGGGGACACTGTAAAAACAAAGTAAGATAGGATTAACAAAACAAAAGAGAACTGTACAGTGGTTTAAGCAATTGCCTGACAGGGTTCACATGATGTGGTGGGGGGTGACAGATATAGGAACGATGAGGAAATAAAAAAAAAAAAAAAAAAAAAAAAAAAACTGTACAGTGGTGATGGGAAACAAAGCAAGCAACTGTTTTGGAAGAACTGGTTTCCAATCACGGGGGTACTGGACTAAATCCCTCGCATGCACTCATCAAGATACACAGCAGGGAGACAGGTGGGAGCAAGTACCCTCGTTAGAATAAACATGCGGGTCAAAACCCAATCAGAACAGCCGGGGCTGTCTCCGGGTACTGAGGGCTCTAAAAATCAAGGATGAGAGAGAGAGTGGGGGGAATATGTATGGGTGAACCCTGAAGCGATTACAAGACTGGAGAGAGAAGAGAGATCACAATGGGTGATTCACCGACAAGCAGTAGTAGGAAGCAAGCAGGGCGTTAAGCAGCCCTCAGATAGTAGGGGAAATTGCTAAAATCGCATAGTGGGTGAGAGAGAGAGCTAACACACAGAGAGCGATACAGAGAGAGTGTCTAATTGGGTTCAGGGTGTGGGCTCAGTAAATGGTATCAAATTGTCATAGTGTATCCGGTGGTGATGGTGTGTGAGAGAACCTGGCACTAGAATAAGGAGTGGTTCGGGAAATCGGGTTACAACAAAGCTCGCAGCAGTACAACAGAACGACCAACGGCTCACGAGTATAGAGCTGGAGCTACTACGCAGATAGAGAGAAAGGAAGGCAAATTGAGAGATAAGAGATCGGATCTGGTGTGATATAGCATGTGAAACTCTAGCCTGGCTCTACATCTCGTATCTTGCGGGGGCGCTATAGAGAGGAACGATCACGCCCCATCTCTACTCTTAGTTTCACACTTACTGCTGCAGCAGGGCAACACACACCGGCCATCTTGGCCGCTCCTTCTCTCTTTTGTTCTATATATTTTTTCTCTCTATCTCTCTCTCTCATCTCTCCAGCTAAACAAGTGTGCACCTCAGGCGAGCTAGGGGTAAAGGGAGTGGAGGTAACGGAACGAGGTAAAGTGAAGATCACGGTATCAGCCCCAGAGGACACTACGAAACTGGTAAGAAGTCACACGTTTCCTAATCAAGGTGCGCTATTCAGTGATCACGTGGGGGACTTGACAGAGCTGAGTGAGAGAGAGAGTGAGAGAGAGAGAGAGAGAGAGAGAGAGAGAGAGAGAGAGAGAGAGAGAGAGAGAGAGAGAGAGAGAGAGAGAGAGAGAGAAGGAAGAGTTTTCCCAGCGCTGATTACCAGGAAAACACTCTGTACAACTTCCGTCGGCACAGCTGTTTCTTCACGCTAATTAGCTCTCTCGATAATTAATTACCATCTCCTAATTACCACTCTCCTCAGTTCACTCTAATTGCGCTTCCTAAAGAGTACTACTTTACGGCCGCACTACGGCAGGATGTCTCAGAAAGATGTTATCCTGGACCCTTCACCAATATGTGAGTGTTCACCATTACCAACACTGAAAGAGCCCTAACTGACATATCTCTCTCTCTCTAGTTGTAACAAGTACCGATATCCAGCGTGGTTGCCTGAGGAGTCCCATGTTGTCTTGGAGGCAGAGGATTGGTTGACCCCCGTCTCCCAACCCGCCAATACCAACTTTACTGGGGTCATCCTACATGGAGGGGACAACGAGGCTCAGGCAACACTTACATCAAAGGTAGCTTACAACTAGATACTATCCGGAATATGTGAAGTAAGACGTTATAGAGTGAACATGAAGTGAGCTGCTAGTTGTACCAAAAAACAAAATCAGCTTGAGGAATATAATGACCTATTCTTTCAGCTGGATATTCAGACACAACTACCAGTTGGTGGACGGTACTATGCAGTTGTTACTTACTACCGACCCGAGTACTATGCCTTTCCTGACAAAATTTGGAACGCATACTTCTTGTAAGAATGGGGGAACTGAAAAGGAGGGCAAAGAGATAGAGAAGAAAATACAGAGAGGGAGATAGATAGAGATAGTACTTGATAGAAAGAGTAGGATTAATCTGACCAACTGTCAAACAGGGTGGGTCTGGAGAGGGCTGTAAAGAAAACAATTTGAAGGGTTTAGTATCATGACAAGTGTTGCTATAAAAAATAGAGCGGTAGAAACACTAACCCATCACTAGTACCACAACCTATCAATCACCGCACTAATAACCAATCACACCACACCCCAATCAATATATTGTAACAAAATTAATCCCTCACTAACTGACCTCTCAACAGGATCGGAGGCAGCAGTTCAGGGCTGGTCAAGTTGCTACCCTGCCCGTGGGAATCCGGTTGTAGGAGCGTGGTGACTAGCCCGGACAAGAAACCCAAGCTATTCACAATCAACGAGCCCATCACCACTGTCTTCCTCTCAATCCGAGCTGATGTCATGGTCTTTGTGGTGAGAGAGAGCTGGGATTAATTTGGAAATTGGATTGAAACAAACAAGTTAATTGATTGGAGTTAATTGAAACTTATCTCAGGATAGTATCGTGTTGATACCAGAGAGGGACTGGAGTACAGACCTCATTCAGGCGCAGTTTTACTGTGTTCTTGGACCTGAAAATGAATGCTTGGAAAGCGATTACCCCGATTTGACAGGTAACCTCCACCCCTTCTTTCATCCCTTGGCTCTGTAAAGAGTAAAGACTCCCAATTCTTTCTTAGATCACGTGTTTTACGAGAGTGAGAGTGCTATCGATGCAGTGAAGACGACTCTAAATGACACTTTTTACCATGGTACTGGTGTGCTACTCCTTCACCAAAACGCTGTAAGTTGCTCCTTTATCAAAACATATATTTGAGTGCTCCTTCATAAAACCAGATGTTCACACTCTGTAATTATTTAAGAGGGGTTAGCTAACTAATTAACACGTCTGTCAAGTGCATTGTTTAGCATGTTTTCAAACAGCCATCTCTTACCCCATCTCCCTCTAAACCCAGCCGTCCCTATCGCTGGTGGTACACCCTGGCGCGATGCCAGAGAACGGTAGGTATGTGGTAGTGGTCCATTACAACAAGTTCACCCCTGGAGATTCCACTGGAGAGGTCCGGTTATACGATAAACACAGGAACAAAGGTTAGTTTTGGTGATGCCATCCCCTATTATGTTATGCTTTGCAGGCTTCGTTTAGCCGCGCTGCGCGTGGCTAGTGTAGGGGTGACCGCGTCACCAAAGGTTAGTTGGTTGATGTATCTGGATGAGTAAAGGTCATTAAACTCTAGGTTAAAATTAGAAGCTACTTAATATATAATCAAAATGGGAGCTACTATCGATCAAATACCATCAACTAAATCATTTAGGTGATGTTACCTTTTCCTTTTGTCCCGGTGTAAGTGGGTGCCGGACAGCTCTGACTGTGGAGGGGATGGTTAGATCGAGAGGAGTTACCACCCACAATCCCTCCTGGTGGGCGGAGTGGAATGGGATCGAGGTATCCGGGGGACAGGATATTATCATCATTCAACTGTCCCTGCAAGAACCTGACATGGTTTATGTGGTAAGTTAGTAGATCTAAAAACCCAAGTTCTTATCCCGCCCAAAGCTGGCCCTCAACTTCTCTGAACCCTACCTCACATCTCCCTCAATATCTCCCTCTGTCTAGGATTACCTGACGCTGGTACCTGAGAACATGTTCTATCCTGATCTGCTGTATCCCCTGCCTCTCGACCACGGCCCTATCTTCACCACCTACTGTCTTTATCAATATCTCTATCTCAGGTATCTGCAACAAACTAAGACGACAAACAAACTTACAGACATAGACAAACTAACAGACTGATCCTTTGTTTCTCTTAGCCCAGAACCAAGTTTATCAGAGTACTGCAACAGAACAGTCTTTACCATGACAACTGGCTTCAACAACGGCACCTTTGGTAAGTCAAGAGAGGGAAGGAATGGGGGTGTTCAGACTGAGCATACTAGATTCATGGGGTAGATTTATATATCTTAGTTAGGAACCAGTATTTGGGGCTCACTATTTCACTCACATTTCACCTCATGCACAGCTCGCTATTATAGCTTAGCAAGTTCCCTGTAGCGGTCCTCTATCCCTCTCTCCCTCAACTCCTTCTACTCACCTGAACACTTTTCATCGCTGGATAGTTTGAGAGGGTCATCTGAATCGGATTGAAGTTCACAAGTAGCAGATACTGTGTCCTCATTGGTACATTCCACAGAGAATGATGCTCGATCCCCTTGAACAGTATTGCATCTGCAGGTATTGTAATCCCTAGTACACTTGATGCCTGACTTGTACATTCTGTGGAAGGGGTTAGCCGTTAGGGTTAACGCTATTATTATATATTATTTCCTCTGTGGAGGAGATAAGGGTTAACGCTATCACCATCTTTAGGGCGTTCAGTATGTTTTTGGTTTCAAATAGTTGTCCGATACAATATATCTCTCCTCCTCTCCCTACCTCTATATCACTTCCCTTTTTCTCTCTCATCATTCTTACATACCTGCGGAACGTGCTTGTTTGATGCCCTCTCCTGCAGTTAACAGGATTTGTTTGCCAATCAAACTCGTATCTATTGCATCGCGGACTTCCTTGTAATCAGTCCCTTCAGAGAAACTGTACTCAGTGTCGCTCTTAGGGATTATGGTGTTTTCATCGATATTGTATTCATATCTGATATCTGCTAGATTATTCCCGCAGTAGAAACTCCGTTTTGAGTTGGTAGTAGACCGCTGCACTGTCCATATCAATTGGTTGGTTTTGCACTCTTCGCTTGTTACATCGATAGTGCTCAGGGTTTCCCAACTTGTACCATCCAAATATTTGATTTTTATACGAGGACTATTATCTTTTATGGTAAAGGAGTAACTTATCTGGGCGTAGGTGCCATTATCCCACTGATACATCACGATTATCTCCGCTGGGGTATCACTATTTGGGGCGGCTTCCAGCTCGACTTGGAAACCAACCTTCCTGCTCGCGTCATAGTCTAGCGGAGTGGTACTTTTCCACGACTCTGAAAAGAATTAGATGCCAGGATGGAGTCCAGAATCGTAACTAGGTACACAATCTAGTGGGCATTGGTTATAGAAATCAAACTCTTACCGGTCAGTTCTTCCGCTACCGTTGGTAGTGGTGGGATGGCAAGGAGGACAAACAAAAGAGAAATCATGTCAAGGCATCTGTTACTGGATTGGCTAGTTAGGCACGGTGCTATTTAGACGCAGCTGGTTAGGAGTTCTGAGAGGGAACCGTGAGAGAGAGGGAGAGAGAGAGAGAGAGAGAGAGAGAGAGAGAGAAAAAAAATAGAGATAGAGAAAGAGAGAGATATGGTAATGACCCAAAAAGAGCATATAATATATCAGCACCCAATCAGCAACACTACAAAGCACCCTAAACATATCACCCAGCAGCTGCATGTTTATGAGCTAGGGTTACCCTCTTCAGGCCATGTCTCTCTTCATTTCTCTTCTCTTTGGCTATATTATTATCTTTTGGGGTTAATTTATGCGACCCATTATGCGAGCTGTTCTAAAACGACTCTCCAACTCATCTCTGTTCCCTACACAACTGGCGAATTGTCAGGCACTGACTGTAACATCACGCTGTGCCTGTAACATCGCGTTCACTGCGTGAGGCCGTTATAATGTGGCCTAATCCAGCCGCACCGGACCTTAGGCCCGGTGAGGAGAGGACCGCCGTATATGAAACAACTGGTGAAGTACTAATTTGAAAACAAAAGGGGAGGTAAAGAGCGAACAGCAGGTTGGATAGTGGGACTAGGAAGAGAGAAAATGAGATAGAGAGAGATATAGGGTCGCTCAGAGAAGGAATGATTAGTTTTGAGACGAGAGATCTTAGGCTGTAATTCGGTTATAGATTCCAGCTCGAGTATTGAAAGAAGCTCTGGGAGAACTGGGAAACGCTATTAATAAACTCGAGCCATCCGCTCAGCTCTATAACAAGTCTAGATGGAGGGAGGAGGGGAGGAAGAGAGACAGGGAGGGTGGTGAATTTATGAGAGAATAATACTGGATGGCTCTATAGGCAGATCACAAGCTTCTACCCCCTCCACTTATGGAGCACATGTTACCATGAATATATTATGGGGCTCGACAAGGGAGCCACACGAAGGTGCTCTCTGTCCACGTGCCACAATCCGGCCATAAATCTTATCCTTTCCTCTTCCCCCTCTCTCACGTCGCATAACATATAGTAGGGTCGGTTGTGGGAAGTTGGGTCTTGAATTTTAAATTTGACTTGCTGATATGATTAGGGACTCTATAAAAAGTCCAAAGTACCATCCCGCAGGTCTCTACCACCCCCGGTTCACTAATTAGTCGAAATTATGTGATTTATGACGTTATCACCAATTAGCACTAATAATACCAGTTCCTGGTCACTTAGAGCTTAGATTTTGATACCAGCTGATAGAGGATCACTAGATTAGTGGGCATTTAAATTTTGAGGTCGATCGGAGTTATGGTTGAGGAGTTATATCCGTTTTTCCGTTTGGCTGGCGGTTGGCTGGCACCACGTGGGATTACGGGTTTAGGTCGTCGTAGGAGGTCGTCATTGGTCGCATTCGATCGGGCTCGATGAGGTGATCAAAACCTAGTGGGGCCAGACCTTGGCCCCACCCCGTTCTTGGGTTATTAGGCTTTTTCGGTTTCCCGCCAAAATATTTTCCCGCCAAAACCGAAAAAGCCTAATAACCCAAGAACGGGGTGGGGCCAAGGTCTGGCCCCACTAGGTTTTGATCACCTCATCGAGCCCGATCGAACGCGACCAATGACGACCTCCCACGACGACCTAAACCCGTAATCCCACGTGGTGCCAGCCAACCGCCAGCCAAACGGAAAAACGGTTATAACTCCTTGACCATAACTCCGATCGACCTAAAATTTTGAATGCCCACTAATCTAGTGATCCTCTATCAGCTGGTATCAAAATCTAAGCTCTAAGTGACCAGGAACTGGTATTATTAGTGCTAATTGGCGATAACGTCATAAATCACATAATTACGACTAATTAGTGAACCGGGGGTGGTAGAGAACTGTTGGATGGTACTTTGGACTTTTTATAGAGTCCCTAATCATATCAGCAAGTCAAATCTAAAATTCCAGACCCAACTTCCCACAACCGACCCTACTAATAGGTAAGTCGTAAACCGGTGCATGGAAAACGAAACTAATTCTAGCGACTACTATAGTCACTAATTCTAGCGAATACCAGAAGTATTCTCAGAGCATTCACTTCAACTGCTCACTATGGTAGCTTATCGTTTACCACCTGGTGACTGATAATAACAAATTAAGCACCTGCTTTCGTTTACAAAGCGCCGAAACCAGGATTTAAAAGGGTTAAACTGTTTGAAGGTGGGGTCCATTATGTGTTCAACAACACTATTCGGAAAATATATTATTTAACTTAAACCATTTGTCACCTGGTTGCCCATTATAACAACTCATCTACACAACTTCCAAAGGTGGTAGCTAATTAACTCTTTATCCAATTATCCATATAATTAGCTTCATTACCAAAACTACATAATTTGGGATTGATCAGTCATCACATGCAGTTAGTGTGTTCATTTGACATTTCTTCTTCTGTAATTCATGCATCCTCTGCTAATGGTACTACTTGGGAAAGGCAGAGAGAAAAAGAGAGAGAGATGGAGGGGATATAGAGAGAGAGAGAGAGAGAGAGAGAGAGAGAGAGAGAGAGAGAGAGAGAGAGAGAGAGAGAAGGAGGGGATAGAGAGGGAGAGAGAGAGAGAGAGAGAGAAAGGTATAAAAAGGGAGAATGATATAATTCCTGCAGTTGATACAAAAGTTACCGTATCTGGACTACCAATTACAACTCAACTTGGGGTCCTTCAATTATAGAAGTCTGGCGCAGTTGCAGTAGTATTCTCTGTGCCATGCTAGTATTTGACACATGTGCAACAACTAAATTTAGAATCGTACCCACTCTCGTGTGTGTCCTGCTCCCTCTAAACCATAGGTCCGTGGTTCTCTCTCTCTCTCTCTCTCTCTCTCTCTCTCTCTCTCTCTCTCTCTCTCTCTCTCTCTCTCTCTCTCTCTCTCTCTCTCTCTCTCTCTCTCCCCCTCTCTCTCTCTCTCTCTCTCCCTCTCTCTCTCTGTGAGCTAAAACCGAACTATTACTATCGACATGTGGGATGAAAATTTGCACCTTTACACATGCACCATTGCAGAGCTGTTGTAATTCTTCTATGTGCATCTATCAGTTTTTAAATAAAAAGTGTCACTAAGGCGTGCCTTTTCTTGTATTGGCCCGGCCCTGCTTGCACCGCAGCACCGTTTCCAGTACTTCTCTCCAGGAAGATCTCTGTGTCGTGTTGCAATGTTACACTGCAGCACATGTACCTACTACACATGATGTGTGTCTTTGATTAAGTTATTTGCTTGCCCGGTTGGTGAGATGGCAGTATGGTAGACAACTCCTCAGTTCTAGCTATCTTCAAACGTCAATATACCGCCTTAGTTCCATGGTTTACACTTTCACATCAACTGACGGGAGAGGAATATTGTTGTTGCTGGTGCAGTTGTTGTAGTTGTTCCTGATACAAATCCAGAATCCTGCTGTGAAGTAGAGGAGACACCTTGTGTTGAACTGATAATAAGGAGACTCGAGATCTCTGAAGAGGGAGCTGACCATGAACTCAGACACTAAGAAGCTCCTGGTAGCGGCACTGTTGTCACTCCTTCTGGTGCTATGTTTTGCTGCCCTAGTGGTCTTCCTCCTCCACCATCTGATACCCCGGGATAGTGACGTGAAGGGACAGCAGGAGACCCCAACTACAATTGTAATAGTTGTACCACCGGGGAAGGATGAGGATGAGGCCGAGATTGGGGAGATAGAGTACACCTACAAAGACTTTAGTAAGTTTGTGTGTGGTAACTGGCTATTGGTTTGGATTGACGCCAGAAGAGGAGGAGGGAGTGAGAATGAGAAGGAGTGAGAGAGAGAGAGAGAGAGAGTGAGAGGGAGAGAAAGAGAGAGAAGTGATGAGAGGAACTATCTCACATGTGTTATCCCTGTCTCTCCGTTTTCTCTATGTCTGGGCGTTATAGTTCAGCAGGATCAATTATATCTACTCTCTCAACTTCTATATTTTTCAGCTCATAGATTTTCTGACAGTTCTAACTGTCAATTCCTTCCCTCGACCTCTGGAGATTCTTAGTTGCCCAATTTCGTGAACTAACGCCTACATCTGTTTTCTCCCAACATTAATTAGAGACCATGTTTCCAATACTACAGCTGTGCTATTGAGAACCCCCACAAGTACCAGTTACCGGCAACTACTACCAGTTGTATATCTCCCTCCCATTTAGTTAGAGCCTTTCTAAACGAGACAAAATCGCGTATGAGGCAGTTATAACTGGCAGTTATAACTGCCTCCTATAGTAGGTGGATACTCGTCTAGAACGATATTTCTACTCTAACCGCCGGTTAGAGTTTGAACCATTACCGGCTACTATAACTGGCAGTTATAACTGCCTCTTATAGTAGGTAGATACTCGTCTAGAAAGGAAAAGGGGCTTCGTATGAGGCAGTTATAACTGCTATTACACGTGATAGCTGTCATGTGTGAAGAAAATATGATACGGGGGCATTGTGGAAACCTTACATTCACACGATCACATGCATTAGCAGTTATACCTGCCTCATACGGCCTTTCTAGACGATGGTCTTATGAGGCAGTTATAGTAGCCGGTAAGAGTAGCCAGTTACTCGTTTAGAATGGTTTTACCTACCTACTATAGGAGGCAGTTATAACTGCCTCCTATAGGAGATTTTGTCTCGTTTAGAACAGCTCTTAGTACCATGTCTGGCAGGAGAGCATATCTGTTTTCCCTCTCATTATCCTGTCGGTGTTGCACTTCTCTCAACAGATCCTGTCTGCTCCGATTTGCAAGAGTCATTTTAACCATCCTGTTCTTTGTGTTGTTTCTCATTCCGGGTTATTTTGTTTATATTCGGTGGAAGAGAGATAATAATAACACCAGGGTGTCATCAGAGTACCCACTTGTTAGAGGTTAGAGCTGTAGTAGAGGTTGGAAGTCCTTTTCATAGCACCCACTATTTATATTGAGATACTACATAAATAACCAATGGGATCGGGTGAAATAGGCTAAGAATTGATGTGGAAGATTGGTACCTACTGGTTTCTGTGTTTACCAGCTGTTTATTTCAGAGTGTGGTTGTTCAGAGAAAGGTTCAAAGGGGAAGCAGTGTGATGTACTGACGGGACAGTGCCCCTGTAAACCCGGTTTTGCAGGACAACATTGTGACATCTGTACAGATGGACACTTTGGGTATCCTAACTGTGGAGGTAAGAGACAGAACTGGGCGAACCTCTTGTTTTTGTAGATCTCTTGTTTTTTATCATTTTGGCATCTCCCGGGATGAACGGAATTTACTGCGCAATTTAGTGTTAGTACCGCCAAACAACTGCAGTACTGACCTCCTCCGCAGGTTGCCAATGTGTGAGCGAGAACGTGAAGAGTGACTTGTGTGATGAGGAATCAGGACAATGCGACTGCAAGGACAACTTTGGGTAAGAGCTAATACCATTACGTTTGCATTTAATCGACTTCTATTTTCTAACATTTTAACCATAGTAACATATTCTTATTCAGTCTCAAATAAAACGACGAAACGTCTAACACAGTCTAACATTCTACTTCACTGTCTAGTGTCTAACACATGTGCTCATGTTTGCACGTGCCATCGGGGCACCTGATGGTTCCTCCGGGACACACATCCAGAGGGGGCTGTACAGTGGGATACATCCAGCAGTAATCACACGTCTTCTTGCAGAATACCTCCTTGTAGACCCTGTATTCACACGCCTCCTCCGTACACCACCCCTCCATCACATCCTTACAATCGGGGTCCGGTATCGGGTCAGGTCCGGGGTTCTGGTCAGGATCATAGTCAGACGGCGCTGTCTCCGGGTCTATATCAGCCACCCCCTGAACCACCGCAAGGGTAGGATAAACAACGTTCTTGTGCAGTCCACAGCCATCATGCCATCGTCCAAACTTAACGAACCCACCATCTCCCCAGTCCGCTCCCCAGCTGTTCTTCACCAGGTAGTACCTGAAGGCGTACCCGACCACTACCACAGCGTGGTTTGGTGCCCCTATACAAGTATTATCCTTGATCACTCCATCTTTGTAGTACTGGAAGGCACTAGTAACCTGGAACAGCGCTGTAGTCGGGGTGATTGTTAGGGCAGTGATGTGATCACTCTCACCACGGCTAACTTTAACATGCCCCGTTACCCGGGCAGATTGTAGGCCGTTAGGGACGTTAGACATGTCACACTTGCCCCTGTCTTCAGCCAAGTAGGGGTAGTTGAGGGTGTCTCCTCTGGGCATATTGGAACGCATTGATCGGCCAGCCCCCAGCGCATCCATTTCGGGCTTCATCCACACATTCCAATAACTCCTGCTCTGCAAAGCTTTTCAGTTTCCCTCCAGTTCCCTTGTACCCTGCCTCAATGGCTGCTGCAGCTCCAAAGGTCCAGCAGCTGCCACATCGACCTTGGTTTTTGACCGGTGTAACGTATCCCTTCTCTACCCAGTTCACCGACTCCGGGAAAGGTCCATCCTGTGGTGTCATCACCTTGGTAACAGGTGTCGTCACCATGGTAACATTGAGCCCCAGATACTGTCTCCGTTCTTCCTCAGTGAGGTCGGCAAAGAAATTCACCTCACTTCGCCAGGAGAGACCCATGGAATTCTGGCCGGCCACAAATGCTGCAGATTTGCGGTACAGAGCGAATCGGAAGGATCTCTCGGAGGAACTGGTGTATTTGAGGGTCGAGGTAAAGGCAGAGAATTCATGTCTTAGATCTTCAGTTCTGACAATTCCTGTCAGGATCAATAGGAGGAGCAAGATCATTTTAGGCACCGAGTTAAAAATAGGACACCATACGGTTTACAGAATACTATGGGGTCGTGGCAATTAGTTTAGCATCAGCTATTTTAGTCGCATTTTACTTGAGACTCACGTGTGTGTCAGATTTAGGAACACGCATTCTATTATCCATTAACTCAGTTAGCACTTCTGAGGAGTACTATAACTGCTACGTAGTATAGCAATATGCTGTGAAAGTAGATTGTGGGCCTAGTAATCCAGTTTAGCCCCCCTCTCATAATCCAGTTTATAATCCTCCTCCGCAGAGGTCGGGATTGTGGAGAGTGTAAGGTTGGTTACTATGGCAACAGTGAAGAAGAAGAAGGACTGTCCTGTGATAGGGTGTGTGGCTGTGATATACAGGGATCAGAGGGCGAGGGGGAATGTAATGTCAACACAGGACAGTGCACGTAAGTAGTTTTGTAGCTCTATTTCTCTCTCTCTCTCTCTCTCTCTTTCTCTATCTCTCTCTCTCTCTCTCTCTCTCTCTCTCTCTCTTTCTCCCTCTCTCCCTCTCTCTCTTTCTCTCTCTCTATCTCTCTCTCACAGGTGCAAATTGGATATAACGGGTGAGAAGTGTGACAGGTGCGAGGAAGGCATGTTCAGGTTCCCAGCCTGTTACATGTGTGACTGTAATCCCACAGGTTCTCTCTCTACCAATTGTGAACCTGCCACTGGAGTCTGCACCTGCAAGGTATTAACCCATCACATCCCCCTCTTTCTTTCTCTCTGATTTCGTCCAAATTAGTTCCAAATTAGTTGATCATGAGACTCATATCGAACGTGGCAACACATGAAGTTGAACTTATTAGTTAAGTTCCAAAAGGTCCACAATTCTCTTCCTCCTTTTGACACAACCTCTATTCAGGAAGGGTATACTGGACCCAAATGTTCCGAGTGTTCCCCTACTTTCTATCAAGATGGGGACAAGTGTGTGCCATGTCCCTGCTCAGGCCTCAACACCACGTGCTCCACCCAGACCTTCTCTCCCACCTCTATTGAAACTACAATGGATGATGGGACAGTGGAGGGGTTCACCCTAGGAAATATGAAAGGGGAGACACTGGAACCGGGTGCCAGGCTGGCTGTTATTGAATACAAGGGTGATTCTGCTGTATTGATGGTGGACCTCAGTGAACAAGATGGCTTTGATATTCTCCATCTACCAGCACAATTCCTAGGTGAGTTACCATAGTTTTCTGTTGCCATAGCAACACGATCCAGGACCTGGGATATACCATCAGGAGTTTCCATGACAACACTTGTGTTTTACAGGTCAGTGGCGTGTTGGTGAGGGAATGAACTTGACGTTTGATGTACAGACTATCGGATCTGGAAATACCCTGGTTGGTGTTCAAGTCCAGCTAGAGGGGGATGGATGGCACTGTGTTGGTTTACAAGAGGGAGCACTTTATTGTCTCAACTAAAAACAAAGTTGAGATCTCTCTCACTGTCTCTGTCCCCCTAACCGGGGGCTCCCTGGAGATGAGCACCCTGGAGGCCCCTGATTTCCCTGTACCTAGGGAGGTAGTGGATAGGGTGATGGGTGATGTCAAGGCCATCAGGATTCACACTCTCATGTTTGAAGGACAAATCGTTTCAATGTAAGAAAATCAGGCATTTCTTACTGACTACTATAATAAACAACCAACTGATCCTAATTAGGATTCCTTATTCTCTCCCCCTTCACACCATGTATTGTTTGATGCTCTGCTGACACCAACTAAACACCCCTCCCCACAGGATAGACAATATCCGGCTGGATCACCTCACCCCAGCAACTACAGGGTCCGATATCCGGCAACTACCTGTGTGTGACTGCAGCTCTGGTTACCATGGTGACCTGTGTCAATTGTGTGACGCAAACCACTTCCGGGATCCGGAGTCAGGCCGGTGTGATAGGCCGTGCGAGTGTAGTGGCCGCAGCCAGACATGCGATGATGAGGGCATTTGTAGGGTACGTGATGGGGGAGGGGATTTATTGGGCAACAAAAAGTGGGATAGATTCATTATTATACTGATCCCTCTATAATTGTAACCTACAGCTAACACCCCAACCCCCACCCAAGGACTGTGAGGAGGGTAGTACAGGTGATCACTGTGAACTGTGCACACCCGGATTCTATAACGACTTCTCCTCTCGTTCCTGTGCGCCATGTCCCTGCGCTGGGTCCACGGGAGACTTCCGGTAAGATACCTTTCATAATTGCCAAGACACCAATGTCTCTATCTCCTGTCTCTTTTTATGAATTTTCCCAGATGCCAAGGGTGAGGGTTACTCTGTTACCAACGAGAGCTATATAATATCCGAATATTATTCATTCCCTGGTGTGGGGGTATGATATTGCTACACACACCCACACACGATGGGTTTAGGAACTAAAGTGTTCATGCCCTGATCGTTCTAACTAAGACAGTATTCCTTATCAACTATCTTGTTCATGATCTGTCTCCCTCCAACAGTATACAATATGAATGAACAATACAACACCCCCACAGGGATACTGAGTGTGCTGTGGACATGGTGAGTGGTGATGTGGTGTGTACCAAGTGTGGCCCTGGTTACCAGGGAGATGAATGCAGGGAGTGCACCAATGGTTACTATGGTTACAACACCTGTGAGGAGTGCCCCTGTAGTGGTAACCTCAACCTCACTCTTCCTAACGCCTGTAATGTCCTCTCTGGAAAGTATGTAGACCGCATTTAGAACTTGGTTACGAAATAACCCCGACCTTCGCGTGCTGGCAAGGAAGGAGTAACTTCGTTTAGATCACATATATATGACCCTCCTGCTTGGTACCACTCCTTTTTCTAAACGTACCCAATTGTTTCTCACGTCCTCTCCCTCCCTCCAGGTGTAACGTGTGCAATGAGGGTTACGCCGGTCGGGCGTGTGACATGTGTGCTAGTGGTTACTATGGTAACCCACTAGATCACTCCTGCGAGAAGTGTGACTGTAACCCGGAGGGATCTAACGGGGCCTCCTGTGACACAAGGGGCAGGTGTCTATGTAGAGGAGATGTGCGGGGTGACAAGTGTGACACATGCCCGGTATGTGTCAGTGCCATCTTATTACAATGGGATGCAGGATTATATCAGCAGATTCTCAGTTGTAGACACTAGACAGTTTCCCGGAGCTGTTTTTTTCTCCGTTACATTTGTGATTTGTGTATTTCGTATTACAAATGTAGTGATTCATTCTAACCCCCCCCCCCCCTAGAGAGGGTCCTATGTGAGCGATGGACGGTGTGTGAGGTGTGAGTGTGACCCTGCCAAGTCCATGTCCCCTAACTGTGAGGCTAGCACGGGACAATGCGAGTGTGAGGAAGGGTGGGGTGGCCAGGACTGTTCTGTGTGCGCTGATGGGTTCAGAGCCGGAGGGAGAAAGAGGAAAACTTGTGTGGTAAGATGACCCATATTTTCAACTTTTGACTAGCATATATCAGCACCTATCTGATACCTTCGATAAAACGTATTTGTTGAAGAGAAATGTAGAGATTACGACAGTTGTATCAAGCTCATCTCCACAGCTGTATATAATTTCAGGATTGTGGATTGTTCATGATATCGGTTCAGTGAATGGGACCTGTGATGATGAGGGTGTGTGTGAGTGTCAGGATGGTTACTATGGTAACCAGTGTGAGGATTGTACCGGACACCATGTCTCCTACAGTAACGACACGTGTCTTGGTAAGGTAGAGACCTCCTCCAGGATCGGTTCCTTCAAAGAAACATATCACACTTCACACCCCTCCCCTCCTTTTTTACCAAGATACCGCATCATTGTCCCTCCCTCCTTCCGATTACATTACCGGAATCACAGTACGATTAGGGGGGTCATGTGTGTACCAGCTAGATGTACACTCGAGCCAGCCAGTAACCCACTTATCTTGCTCCTTCTGTTTCATTTCTCTGTGCCGAGACAGAGAAAGCTGAAACCTAGATATATTAAAGAGATAACATCTCAAGTTTTGTCCGGCTTTATACAGCTCCTTTGTAGTAGACAGTAGTAGTCGAGCCTCCCCTTGCTTTAATGGATTCTGTGGTTAGGTTGTTGGCTGCCCTCTCGGCCGTGCCAACACGATCACCAGCAACTTGTAAGAGAGAAATCATTCTTGTTACTTTCATTTCATTCTCTTTCCCAATCTCAAAATCACTCACTGTGCCAGATCTAACCGTTATAAAACTTTTCAGTGTGTGACGGGTGTCCTGCCATTCTGCTTGACCAGTTGTTCAGCCTGAACAACACTGTACAGGGTGTGAAGGCTGGTGTTATTGCCAGTACCAACCTGCCCCAGTTCAACCAGCTCCAGGAGGACGCCCAAGGCATCCTGGACACCCTCCCTGATGAGGGTGATATCAGTGATCTTGTTCGGAAAGCCCGGAAGCTCAAGGACAGAGGTTCAGATGTAAGGGACGAGGCAGAGGATTTAGTGCCTGCATCCCAGGATAATTTTGCAGATGCGTCTGATTTGGGTAGGGCAGCTGCAGGCAAGGCAGACAATGTGACTGAACTTGAGAAAGAGTTGGAGAGGATTATCGAGGAATTGGAGAACTTTAACCTAGATCCTGATGTAGCGGATAACGATGCGCTGGAAAGGGCTAAAGAGCTCCTTGCTGAGATGAAGGCTAGGGATGTCAGTGCAGACCCGGCTATCAAGGCACTCGACCGAGCACAAGCTGCCAATGACAGTGTGACTGCCCAGGTGCCTGTCCTGCCAACTCTGGAACCTCTTCCTGAGAGGGTTCGCAATGCAGGGAAAGATGTGGAGAAACTCCGGGAAAATGTGGAGGAGGTTGGGGATGATGTTGGAATGCTAAACAACAAATTACCTGCCCTAGCTGTGAGTGACATATCATTGATACTTCTTTTTCAACCAAGAAGAAAAAGATATCATTGGTACTTGTTATGTGAATAGAACAATATGCAAATAGTTGTTTTTACTGACTTTATCATCATGTACTAAGATTGTCATATCATGTACTAAGTAACTGAAATCTTACACCTACTCCTTCAGATAAAGTAGCCGTCAGGAAGAAGAGGGAGCTGAGAAGAGGAATGGAAGAGGGAATTCCTACCAAAGATGGATACTCAGGGACTGTCCACCTCCCTACAGCATTGACCCCAATGACACCCTCGTGCATCAAGTCGATTCCCCATGACAATTGTTACTCTCGATAACGCTCATTCGTTACTGAACGCCCTAATTCAGTGCAGTGAGATATATCTATAGAAACGTCTATCATCGATAACCCCTAAATCATGTAACCCCCTAATCTGACCCAGCTTGATCTACCTCTGGGAAGCCTAACTTGATGCTGACCCCAAGGACCTGATGGCCCAGAGTGCAGACGACTAAATCAGTGGACTCAGGGAGGATTACTCTAGGGAAGGCCAACTTTGTGATTCACCTGAAGACCTTGAGGCCCCAGGGTAGCGATGCAATAAAGGTATGTTGGATTGAACTGGTAATTAGAACCTCTAGTGAAGTATGGAGTTAACACTCATGAGGCAAACGACAGCGGATTTTTCAGGGGCGTGGGATCACGGAATTTGCAGACCTGGTCAATTAGAAATCTTCCAGTAGCCAGGAGGAACAGGTCACTGGTCTGGTGCCCATGTCCACCATATAGTCAGGGTTTGACTCCCTTGTGTTAGGGGGAATACCCAGGATGAAAAAAGGATAACGACTTTACACATTTTACGCATTTGAAGTCCTTCGATTTAACTTTGAGAGAAACTGAC
Source organism: Hormiphora californensis (assembly GCA_020137815.1). Taxonomy (NCBI): domain Eukaryota; kingdom Metazoa; phylum Ctenophora; class Tentaculata; order Cydippida; family Pleurobrachiidae; genus Hormiphora; species Hormiphora californensis. The sequence goes on from CM035350.1 coordinate 2,193,634, forward strand.
ATCGGTTCATGAACGACACCGCAAAATACGGTCATGGCCTGCGCCGCCCTCCATATCACCAGGGGTAATCAATTAGTCTTTCCATACATGACATTTCACACTGGGGACCCCTCAGAACTGTATCAGTAGCCCATCAAGTGGGAGGAAGCCCCGAAAAATTTAGAATTTCAACTGATTTTCATGCATTTTTACATTCTCTACGAAATATTTCAATAAAATTTCCATGTTTGGTAAATCCCAGGGGGGGCCCGGCCCCCCCTGGCCCCCCCGGTGTCGTGGGCCCTGCTTCTAGTTACCATGTCAACCATTATAATCATGTCTTCTTGATCATATCTCACTCTAACAGGTGGAGGAATACCAAGACAAGGTTATGAACAGCACGAAGGAATACCTGGCTACTAACACTTCCTTCCCAATTTATGACCTTGGATTTAAAAACTTTGGTAAGAGACAAACCGACAAAGATCCGGTTTCCATACCACCACATGCATCCTCCCAAATATCACGTGATATCCCCTCACTGCTCCCCTTCCATTGCCACGTGTAACCCTGGGGTAACTCCTCTCCCATATAATTATCACGAGTAACCCCATCCATCAGTTGAGAAGGAGCAAGCTCTACAGAAGAAAGTGGATGTCCTGGAAGATACTGTGGATGGGTTGTGGGATAGATATGATAACATCACCATACCAGGGGTCTTCATTAGGGTACCGGGACCAGTTCCTGACGCAAATACTACAATTCCTGATTTTGATGATCTTGCAAACAGGACGGATGATATCAAGGTACCTATTGTGGACGAACTTCTCTCTCCTTCTATATTCTATATTTCTCGTATGATATCGCATCTCTCTCTACCTTTCTATTTTCCTATACTCCAACTTTCCCCTGTACTGTAGGACTCACTAGCCCGCAAGTGGGGCACATGGCGGGCACTGGCGAAGAATGTGAGTGAGCGTGTCATGTGTGTGTGTGCTTGAGAGAAGGAGGGTGTGGGATATTATTCTGCATAGCTCCCCATCCCTTTTCTGAGGAGAGAATCCTCTAGATCTGAAGACAATTCCGTTTACGGAGACCCTATCATAATATGGGACACTCAGACGGAATAACCCCCGCGTGTAAAGCATCATTCTTTTCATAATTATCAACAGTAACGATTTTATTGACCCCGAACAAATATTACTATACCCCTCCCCCCCCCCCTTACTAGCCCCCGGAGACAATCTACGATGTAGATGAGGAACTTCCGGACCTGATAAACAAAACTGAAGTTGCTATGGATCTGATGGATAAATCAGCCAGTGATTCTAGCAAAATAGGTAGCCACACATAATAAATACAGATCTTCACTGTTAATATCCTCGCTCCTATTTGCAGAACTAATAGCACGTGTAATCCAGGTTACAAGTTGAAGAGTCTGAGGGACAAGATAGAAAGGGCCAAACGAGAAGTCCAGTCCATCCTGATACCAATGCAGTTCACCGGAGAGAACTCTTATTCTCGATACAAGAGAGATAGTCCCAAAAGTGGCTACCTCTCCGTTGACCTGTCTGTTCTACCTCAGGGAGAGGGACCGGTGTCAGGTGGACTTATCACGTTGGGGTCTAAATTGGGTGGCGGGAGGAAACAACGGGCAGTGGGAAGTAGTGTAAGTATAGACCGAGACCGAGACATGGAGACAGCGATAGAGATAGAGATAGAGATAGAGACAGAGACAGAGACAGAGACAGAGACAGAGACAGAGACAGAGACAGAGACAGAGACAGAGACAGAGACAGAGACAGAGACAGAGACAGAGACAGAGACAGAGACAGAGACAGATAGACACAGACACAGACACAGACACAGACACAGACACAGACACAGACACAGACACAGTGATAGAGACAGATAACAGTACCCCCTCATCCCCCTATTATAGGCTGGCCATGTTGAGATAGGAATACAGGATGGAAGGGTGGAGTGTACGGTGAGTGTGGATGATAGCAAGGTTGTCCTGGTGGATGAGAGTCCAGTGGAACCAGATCAGTGGATATCCATATCACTTACCAGGTACCGGTTGATAAAGTACAGAACCTTCCACTTTCCTTCTGTACTCACCTTATCTTAACTCCTTCTCCCCAGGAATGGTCACTATGTCACCCTGACTGTCAATGGAACAAGTACTGAGTCAGGGTTCCTGGACACCACGCAATCCCTCTTCCTTCCCAAGCTACTCGTGGGAAGGACAACACAACACGGTTCAATACAAGGTATGTTGTCAGAGATATTACACCGCATTTTAATGGGATAAACCACTAAGACATAGCTTGTCAGTGTCCTGTGGGCTGTGTCGGGGGGTACGTCACCTTTTTTTTTGCCCACTGCCCACATTATTCTTAAATTTTGAATTTGCCCACATGGGCAAAAGTGGGCAAAAGTGGGCAAAAGTAGGCAAAATTAGGCAAAAAAATTTAAATCCATAAAAAATATATTCTATCAACCAGGTAATCGTCTGTGACAAAGGTTTTTCACCACCAATGTCCTCCTAGAGGTCCCCCCTATCGATTCCAACCGATAATTTATTTGCTCAGGGTTGATAAGGCTCCATATCCAACTGGGAAAAATGGGCAAAATATGTTGGTAAAATTAGGAAAATTGGTCATTTTAGGCACGTTTCTCACATAATTGGAGTGGAAAATTTTTCTGGTTTTTCTGGGACCCCATTGGAGTACAATGCAAGTGGAAAACCTTTGTTATGTATCAGTTCCCTAAATAGCCCCAAAATGACTAAAAATCACTGGCCTTTGCCTAATTTTGCCAAAATTTTTTGCCCACTTTTGTCCAGTAGGACATGGAGCCTTATCAACCCTAAGTCATAAGTAAGTACATTAATTATCGGTTGGAATCGATAGAGGGGACCTCTTGGAAGACATTGGAGGTGAAAAACATTTGTCACAGAGGGTTTTCTGGTAAAGTTTTGATGCTTATAATATTTTTGCCCACTTTTTGCCCACTTTGCCCACATTATACCTGTTTTTTAAGATTTCAGTTTGCCCATGTGGGCAAATGTGGGCAAATGTGGGCAAAAAAAAGGTGACGACCCCCCCGCTGTGTCCTTCCATGACTGCAGCAGCAGTGCAGCTATGCTAGTCTAGCATTGCTGGACTGCTGCCTCTACATGTACGTAACGCGCGGAGACTTTGCTGTGAGAAGAACTCACTAACCGATTGCTTACGCTCCAGTTGCAGATTGGAGGCTGACTCCAGTATCTTGCGCCAGCCTCCAGTCTGCAACTGGCGCAAGCTGGGAGAGTCCCTGTGCGCGCCAAATCTTCGTTGACTAGCAGGGTTTTCGATGTGATTGCATGTAAAGTAGCGCGCGCCGCAGTGTCAGCAGTGTCAGCAGGGGCGTTACTAACATCAGTCGCAAAATCTCTAACTGGACCCTTACTGGCGGCCTCTCTGCATAGCGCGCACTCCTGCAGTAGCCACTCTGCAGCATGTTGTGTGGCCGGGAGCTGCAAACTCAATTCGATTACACATATTCCTACCCGTGGGGAATATATTTATTATCCAGGCTGCATTATCTATTTTGGGATAACAACATTTCCAGGTGCAATCACGGATATTTACATATCTGGGGAGAGACAAAACCAGTGGCTGACAGAAGTAGGAGATATGAAGGGTGTATCTGGTAGTGTGTGGGCGAACCGGAAAATTAGCGATGATAAAGACACCTACACGTTTAATGGAGACACATCATATCTTGCATTTACCAACCCTGAATATAGCAGGGCTAGAGTGTGGGTGGTCCATCTTAAATCTATATCTGAAGAAGGGCTCATCTGGTTTTATGTTAATGGAACTAGAGAGGTATAGTAGGAGCTGCCTCTCTGTCTTCAGTTCATTCCAACTCTATTGATTGATCGATTTATTGATTGATTCCATTCTCTCAAACTAATTTCACACAGGAGGGCAACTTGGATGTGTTCGCTCTAGATATGAAGGATGGTGTCTTCAGAATGCACTTTACTGATGTTGATATGGAGCTTCAGATGATTACCCTGCCCCCAAAAGAGGATGACTCCTTTACAGGAAGTGCTGGTGAGATTACAATAGTAATGAATTTAATTATTCTTCATTCTTCGTGATGCGATATACAGTCGGACCCCGATTTACCGGGCAAAACCCTTTCCCCCGAGGATCCCGATAAATTGGGGTTCAACTATAATATCTGCAAAGAAGAGTAGGTATGAACAATAATTCTATCCTAAGGATTCTCCCTAACATTACCCCTTCAGAGTCCACATTTAGAAGAGTGACGGGTGCCATTGCTGATCAGAGATCTAGGATTACCGCTCAATTCCAGACACCAGGCTATAAACCTAAACCCCAGGATCTCTCCGAGGGTTACCAGCTATCTATCCAGGAGGCTAACTCTTACTCCTACCTTGGTGGGGTACCCTCAGAAGTAGTCAAGGCATACCCCAAGTGAGTTCTAGTGATCATGTATCTCATGTGTGTGGGACTGGGGGTGGGACAACAACTTCCTTTTTAACTCTAGAGATCCAATAAGTAATTACAATAGATAGATATTCAATATTCAACCCCTTTTCCCAGGTTGTTTGAGACAATAACAAGCAATGGATATGCAGGGTGTATGAGGCCAGATATGATCAACAACGCCAAAACACCGACCAGTACCAACCTATATTCATCTAGAAACGTTACTAACGGCTGCTCTGATAAAGTATGTTGATCCACATCCCAGTGATCATGCATCTACCAAATCTGTCTGGCGCTGCCTACCCCATCTGAGAGCTGAGTGTGCACTTGAGAATCAAATTGGGGTCTGGTGCCGCCAGACAGTACCAAAGTGTCCCTTTTCTTTACCATGGGTCTCCCCCACACATAAAAGCCCCTTGGTAATAACTCCCCTTCTTCCCGCAGTTAACACTGGATATGTCCATACAACCAGGTGGGTATGCCCTCCTGTCAGCTACCCAGATCAGATCCTTTTCTTTCTACCTGGCCACCACCGACACCTCTGGGATTGTCCTCGTTATCGGACAGGTATGAAGTAGTCTAAACTGTACAAATATTTGGTTGTCATGACTATTTGTTGGTTTCCATGACAGCTGTAATGCTACGATGATTCTCCTACCGAACATCATCCCCCTATCAGATTGGAGTAACGTTGAATGATGGTAAACTGAGAGTCAGCTTCCCCGGTGATGTCGATATGACCACTAGTACTGTAATCAGCACGGGGTCAAGGAGATTCATAAGATTAGACCTGGATGACACACTGAGGTTAGTAGTCAAGAGAGAGAGAGACCACCCCCATATATCTCCCTGGTATGGGCTAAGGGCTTGCCTAACGAGTAAGTAGGGTATGATCCTCCCTTCCCCTCCCATTCCTGGTGGATGGAAAGAGCGCTCTAGAGCGGGATAGTCACGTATCTGCCGCCCTTAGTATACGGATAAGTAGTTTTGCAGAGATCCTGCTGGATCGAGGGGGGGGAGGGGCCGGGCTAAGTGCCGGGTCTAATGATTAGAGAGTGAGAGAGAGTCTAATGATTGGATTCTATACCCTGCATAAAATGCAATAGTCTGTTAAAGATCTCTGTAGATCTACTGCTGCAGTGCACGGGGGTGGAGTCCTGCCAGCGAGATAAAAACCGTGGGATCCGTGAGGAGAGAGAGAGAGAGAGAGAGAGAGAGAGAGAGAGAGAGAGAGAGAGAGAGAGAGAGAGAGAGAGAGAGAGAGAGAGATAGAGAGAGATATAGAGAGAGATAGGGCTTGGTAGACAAGGGTATAGACAAGTCTCACTCCCTACCCTGTGTATTGAAGGGTGGCTGGCACAATACAGACATGGGCTAATAACATAATAAATCATATATATTACACACCCAGATAAAAAGCTAGAAATGATACGAACGAAAAGATTTCCAAGATGGAGTAATTATCAATAATTTAATAGTTTAATCGCTATTTTTCCTAGACTAGCGCACCCATTGGGTGCGCCTCAAGTAAGGGCTTTTTGATAACCTACCCGGCTTCGCCGGGCGGTTCTTTTCAATTTCGCCCCTTTGAACGTCAATAACACGGTTGCCATGGCAACTGAATTGGTAACTATGGGGACTGGCATGTTAAAATTCATTCGAAAATATTAATAAACTTCCACTGGGAGTTCCAAAAGTGTGAGCAACAGCTTTACAGCTTTGGGCCTATAAAGTATTTTATGAAGGAGCAGTCTGTCGCGTAGAAACGCACTGAACGAACGACTTCGACCACGACGTTCATCTCCAAATTATAATAGAGATATCTCTATTACCAAAAGAGAGGGGTCAGATGTCCTGCTTAATTTAGTTGCACTCTGTACCGCATTTTGTCCCTTCCGTAAAGTGTGATCCCACCTCCATTCCATCAGTAACGTCCCAGCTACCCCCACACCCAATATCAGTGAATCCGAACCCCTGAACATCTGCATACACATCAGCACACTCCATGATCAACTCCTGTCTCCACAGCTCAACTCCCTCGATAGACAGGACCAGGTCCGAACCATCAAAATTTACATTCCACTCGTATACCTGGTCGCCATTCATTGCTTTTGGGAAGGGCCTTGGTGTGGCACATTTCACACACCCCGTCAGGAACACACCCTTCCTGTTGAACTGAAAGGAACCAAGGATAATACCCTGATTGTCCAGGAAGAAAACTGTATTGATGTTCTTGTAGTTTATGGTGGAGGTGACTGTAATCCCCTCAGACTCCCCCGTCAAATCTACCGCCACTGTACATGCCGGATCCTCACACCACCCACATTCAGCAGTCCAGCAGTCACACGTCTTGTAGTTGGCTGTAAACTTGTCCATTGTTTCCATTGTGGTAGAGAATGATATCCCGCCCGTGGTGGAGGGCTGGGCGGGAGTGGTGATAGGTGCTGGTGGTACCGGGATAGTTGTTCTCCCAGGGATACCTGGAAGGGGTTTGTTCTTGGGCCATGCTCTGAAGTAGAAGCCCTTCATGTGCCTTATCCACAACCTGTCGATCTTTGCTTGGCTTATTATGGGACACTCCGGGAGAAAGACGGCCGAGTACTCCAAGGAATCGTAACAGGAGAGGGTGAGGCTCTGGTCGTAGTTAAAGTTCCAGGACCATATCTGCTCGTCCTGGCCGCCACATACGGGATCTGAGTTGTAACTCTCCTGAGTGTGTCCACACTGCTGCAGTTTTACATCTTTTTCCCCCTCTTCGGGCCTGTTAACAAGCGCCCAGAAGGCGTTTCCAACGATCCTAGGCCCTGCCCACAAAGAAAGACATGGTGAGGGCCTTGTGCTGGTTTCTCTGTGATAGGGAGAGTGGGTGTTAGTGGTTAACTTCAGCTACTTGTTCGGGAGAGTGTGTAGATATAATATGTAGGGGGATAAGGAGAGAGTGAGATAGGGTAAACCGGGGCAATTCGAACAACTGGGGCAATTCGAACATAGTACTGCCCGTCTCTCACCTAGTTAAGCTATCATAATGACGTCATCCTATCTCCAGAAGAAAACTGCTCGTTCGAGCCTGCCCGTTACCACTAAATAGGCTCTAGATCCGGTTTAAGTTGGTCAATTTCCGATTTGAAAAAACCAGCTGAAAGCTAATAATATCAGCTTTCAGATGGTATAAAAATTATTTAAATATTCGCATGTTTTCATTCCAAATTCTGGTAAATTAAGATTACCGGGGCAATTCGAACAACCGGGGCAATTCGAACATGGGCAATTTGGTTAACACACCGGGGCAATTTGGTTAACTCCCGGGCCAATGATGTGCAGTTCTTTGCACCACGTGATCACGCGTGATACCGGGGCAATTCGAACAAGAACGAACAGCGTGTAGATTGCGTGTAGATTACATTGTTCGAATTGCCCCCACCTCTAACAACACCAGGCGGGAATCTTCTTCTGGTGTTGTGAGGACGTTCACGTGACTCCCACGTGACGAAATAAAGCACTCCTATTGGTGTTGTCCGAATTGCCCCGGTACCATTTTTTCCGACCAAAATTTTTAAATTAGTTATTTAGTTAAGTAAATGATGGTCCCTAGAGTTGAAATTTATCTTATTTGAAAGATAAAATAATGAACTTTAATCCTATATAATTTTTTTCATTGTATCTTTTTTTAAATGGGAGTGAGAACCGATTAAGTAAAAAGTTAACCATTTTGCCCCGGTTTACCCTAAGATAAGAGTGTGAGAGTTAACTTACCCCTGTTATCCTATTCTGATTGCTCCCCGAAAGATTCAAATCAAAGCTCTCTCCCTCCTTTTGAAAGGTTTTGAACTGTAGAATCCACTCGGTGAGGGGGAAATCAAAGAAGTAAGAGTTGGAAGGAACTAGAACCCAATCAGCTACCGGGTTGGGATCCGCCCCAAGGGCAAAGCCCAACAAAAGTGCCGAGAGTAGTAGCATAACTTGTGCAAATGAACTTCAAATACGGGTAGCAGGCCGCTTTATAAGATGCCCTCTGAGCAACCTGGGATAATAGACAGAGAGAGAGAGAAGAGAGAGAGAGAGAGAGAGAGAGAGAGAGAGAGAGAGAGAGAGAGAGAGAGAGAGAGAGGCATTACGAGAGAGAGAGAGAGATAGAGAGCGAGAGAGAGAGAGAAATAGAAAAGGAGAGAGATCGAGAGTAGCGAGAGAGAGAGAGAGAGGGGAAGAGAGATAGAGAGAGACAGAGGGGGGAGAGAGATAGAGAGAGAGTAAGGAATATTGTATCTGAAGCAATGATCCTTTGCTGCATAAATCGTATACGACAATCGCATTATGTTTTAATCATCACGTGCAGAACTTGATAGCTGCAGTAATGGTATCACAACATCTCTTATAATAACCTGTCTAGGTGCCCCTAAAATAACGACACAGCTCCTTCACAATTAATTTAATTAATCCGGGGGACAGATAACTTTTATCAAATGTTACTAACATATTGCAGTAGATGGGCCCCGGGCGCTTGCCAGCGCTATGATGTTCAGGCGCCTCGATTAAAAGGGTCTACCGAGAGAGATGTCGGTATAAGGTTGTGTAATGTCTACACGACTATGTCTCTGCAGGCTTCACGGACCCAGGTAGTCACAGGTGACCCACTTCTCTGGCCACTACAACTCTGTATACGCCACTACCACACCGGGACCAGGACACCCAATACCCATGCATAATTGAGATATCATTCGATACACGTCTCCGATATTTAACGTTGGTTTTGAACTGGATTTGTGAGCACTTTTTTCACAAACTCTCTCTCTCTCTCTCTCTTAGTGCTCTCCAGCATTTTGGTGCTGTAACAGTGGTCCTCCGTCATAAAAAGTGTCGCCCAAAGTGTTGTCCACGACACACTCCGCTGACATTGGATGCTTTTTTAGTTTTTTGCGGGTTTTGGACGTTTGGGCCGTGTTCGTGCGGGCGGCCAATATTACGGAGCAGTGGAGCACCACTGGCACTGTCTGCGACGAACAGAGAGAGACACGCTACATTGGATCAGTACCTGTCATCATTGTGTCACCCACACCATCATATTAGTGTGACTGTGAGGATGTGGTAGATCAAAGTTGTAGCTGCCATTTCCAGATATTGTGGAGACTATATCACGATACAGACTGAACAAGTCAGCCATTTCCCCTTGTGTTTTGAACTTATACACTTTGAAAAACTCGAGTTAAATTTAAGATGGGTTAAGCTTAATTAAAATACATTTTCGGCCAAACATTCTATTCGATCATACTAATACTAAAGAGTCCATTATAGCTGTATTTGCTAATACACACTATTCAGCACACTCAGGAACCGCACGTGTCATTGTCTGTGAAGTGAGATCCACTCTCCATCAGATCCTCGATTTCATACCACTACCCGCTGCATCCAATATCCCCAAAGGCAAACTCCTGGATATCGGAATATCTCTCCGCACATTCGCCCACTAGCTCTTGCCTATAGTGCTCTTCCTCGCTAATGTAGAGAACCAGATCGTTACCCTCGAAGACCACCTTCCAATGGAATACACCGTCTTCACCCCCGGGTAGGGGTCGGGGTGTCATACAATTCACACACCCAGTTAGGAAGATTCCCTTGCGATTAAATCGGAAGGATCCAATCATGTCACCGTTGCTATCAAAAAAGTAGACTGTGTTGAATTCCACCCACTTGATAGTAGATTCAACATGTATTCCTTCGCTGGACGTGTCAGTAAGGTCGTGGGCCACCCGACATTTCTCATCCGAGCACCAGCCACACTCAGCAGTCCAGCAATCACACGTCTTCCGGGGAGTCTCTGTCACTAATTTACCTGCTTCTTCAGGTGCTGTCGTGGAGGTGTCAGCGACCGTTGGGGGCTCAGTTGGCTCAGTTGGTGCAGGTGTAGTTGGTGCAGGTCGTGTAGTTGGGGGGATTGTTGGTACTGGGGGAGTTGGTATACCGTCAACCGATCTCCAGTGGCCCTTTGACATATATCGAACGTTGACATCACCCAAATCTTGGTTTAAAAACAATTGACAGATTCTGTTTCGAGGGTTCATCTCCAAGTAGAACTCCAGCTGGTCATAGCAGTACAGATTCATACGCTCCCCTTTCACAAAGCTCCATGTCCAAATCTGGATATCTTCCCCTCCACACACTGGTTCAGAGATGTAATTCTTCTTGATGCACCGGAAAAAGTCAACATCATCACCATTCGGGTCGTTATAAAGCTTCCACTTTGCATTCAGCATGATCCGAACATTGATAAATGTCATAGCCAAGGCCTTGATTTCGCTCTGAAAAAGTAATTCGCTAGAAATGGACGTAAGATATGTTATCGAGAGACAGAGACAGAGACAGAGACAGAGACAGAGACAGAGACAGAGTTAAACATACTGCTGAAGTAGCGTCGTGGTCGGTTCCCTTAACATCATGTTGCCAGTTAGGCCGAAGAAGGGTCCTGTTGGTCCTGAACTGCAGGTTACTCGTCAGAAAGTTATGCTCAATTGGGAAGTTGATGTTGTTGGTAATCTCCTTCCACGAACCGTCGATAAAGAATTCATCACCGACAGTGTACCCAGTCAGGGCGAGAACAAGAATGAAGAAGGACAACATATTCAAACATAAATCACTTGTATTTTTGTGCAGAGGACGTGCTTTATATATAATATTTTATGCAGGTGGCGTTGGAAAAGTTATCACGTGAGGTCACTGATCCCAGGGCCTCGTTAGATGATTTAATTTAGTAACTTAGCTACTCATATGCTCATTCTACCGCTACTGCAGCAGTAGGGTAAGGGGGTGGGTGCAGTTATAAATAGCCGCCGCGGGGAATTCTTGTGATGTGTTAATCTGATAATAGTAATAATAATCAGTAGAGGAGATGTGGCGCCATGTAGAGGAGATATGGCGCCATGTAGAGGAGATATGGCGCCATGTAGAGGAGATATGGCGCCATGTAGAGGAGATATGGTGCCATGTAGAGGAGATGTGGCGCCATGTAGAGGAGATATGGCGCCATGTAGAGGAGATATGGCGCCATGTAGAGGAGATATGGCGCCATGTAGAGGAGATATGGCGCCATGTAGAGGAGATATGGTGCCATGTAGAGGAGATATGGTGCTATGTAGAGGAGATATGGCGCAATGTAGAGGAGATATGGCGCCATGTAGAGGAGATATGGCGCCATGTAGAGGAGATATGGCGCCATGTAGAGGAGATATGGCGCCATGTAGAGGAGATATGGCGCCATGTAGAGGAAATATGGCGCCATGTAGAGGAGATATGGCGCCATGTAGAGTAGATATGGCGCCATGTAGAGGAGATATGATGCTATGTAGAGGAGATATGGCGCCATGTAGAGTAGATATGGCACCATGTAGAGGAGATATGGCGCCATGTAGAGGAGATATGGCGCCGTGTAGACTGTAGAGGAGATATGGCGCTATGTAGAGGAGATGTGGCGCCATGTAGAGGAGATATGGCGCCATGTAGAGGAGATATGGCGCTATGTAGAGGAGATATGGCGCCATGTAGAGGAGATATGGTGCCATGTAGAGGAGATATGGCGCCATGTAGAGGAGATATGGCGCCATGTAGAGGAGATATGGCGCCATGTAGAGGAGATATGGCGCCATGTAGAGGAGATATGGCGCCGTGTAGAGGAGATATGGCGCCATTTAGAGGAGATATGGCGCCATGTAGAGGAGATATGGCGCCATGTAGAGGAGATATGGCGCCGTGTAGTGGTCTCTTTGGCGCCATGTAGAGGAGATATAGCGCCATATCTCCTCCAATATGATGGAGCACCACTGTCTGCGACAAACAGAGAGAGAGAGACACGCTACATTGGATCAGTACCTGTCATCATTGTGTCACCCACACCATCATATTAGTGTGACTGTGAGGATGTGGTAGATCAAAGTTGTAGCTGCCATTTCCATATATAGTGGAGACTACACGATACAGACTGAACAAGTCAGCCATTTCCCCTTGTGTTTTGAACTTATGCAATTTGAAAAACTCGAATTAAGTTAAAAAATTAAAATATATTTTCATTGAATACTAATACTAAAAAGTCCATCATGTATTTGCTACACACTATTCAGTATTCAGCACACTCAGTACCGCACGTGTCATTGTCAGTGAAGTGAGACCCACTCTCCATCTTTTTATCGAGTTCTTTCCACACCCCGCTGCATCCAATATCACCAAAGGCAAACTCCTGGATATCGGAATATCTCTCCGCACATTCGCCCACTAGCTCTTGCCTCCAGTGCTCTTCCCCGCTAATGTAGAGAACCAGCTCGTTGCCCTTGAATGCCACCCTCCAGTCAAATACACCGTCTTCACCCCCAGGCAGGGGTCGGGGTGTTCTGCATTTTACACACCCAGTTAGGAAGATCCCCTTGCGATTAAATCGGAAGGAGCCAATCATGTCACCGTTGCTATCAAAAAAGTAGACCGTGTTGAATCCCACCCACTTGATAGTAGAAGTAACATCTATTCCCAAGCTGGACTCATCAGTAAGGTCGTGGGCCACCCGACATTTCTCATCCGAGCACCAGCCACACTCAGCAGTCCAGCAATCACATGTCTTCCGGGAAGTCGAGTTCTTGAAGAATTCGTCAAAGTTTCCCGTTGTGGGCTCAGTTGGTGCAGGTCGTGTAGTTGGTGCAGGTCGTGTAGTTGCTGCAGGTCGTGTAGTTGGTGCAGGTCGTGTAGTTGGGGGGATTGTTGGTACTGGGGGAGTTGGTATACCGTCAACCGATCTCCAGTGGCCCTTTGCCATATATCGAACGTTGACATCACCGGCCAAATCTTGGTTTAAAAATTTCTCACAGATTCTATCTCCAGAGTCCATCTCCACTGTTACGTAGAACTCCAGCTGGTCATAGCAGTACAGATTCAGACGTTCCCCTTTCACAAAGTTCCATGTCCAAATCTGGATATCTTCCCCTCGACACACCGGATCAGAGATGTAATTCTTCTTGATGCACCGGAGAAAGTGAACATCATCACCATTCGGGTCGTTATAAAGCTTCCATTTTAGAGTCAGAATGGTATCAACATTGAAAAATGTCATAGCCAAGGCCTTGGTTTCGTACTGAAAAAGTAATTCGCTAGAAATGGACGTAAGATATGTTATTGAGAGAAAACAGAGACAGAGACAGAGACAGAGACAGAGACAGAGACAGAGTTAAACATACCACTGAAGTAGCGTCGTGGTCGGTTCCCTTAACATCATGTTGCCAGTTAGGCCGAAGAAGGGTCCTGTTGACCCTGAACTGCAGGTTACTCGTCAGAAAGTTATGCTCGATGTTGTAGACATTGCGGGGAATCTCACTCCAAGAATCATCGATAAAGAATTCATCACCGACAGTGTACCCAGTCAGGGCGAGAACAAGAATTAATAAGGACAACATGTTCAAACATAAATTGCTGGTGTTTTCTGACAGAGGACGTGCTTTATATATAATATTTTATGCAGGCGGCGTTGGAAAAGTTATCACGTGAGCTCACGTGAGGTCACTGATCCCAGGGCCTCGTTAATGATTTAATTTAGTAACTAAGCCCAAAAGTTTTCCGGCTTCCCCTAGGTTTCGCATTCTTCTAACAGAAGACAAACTTTTAATATCCTGCTTAGCTGTTGAGATATGGGGCCAAGTAGAGGATATATTTTTCATATGTTGATCTATAATTTATTTCTGTGTGTTTCAGTGGCGCAGAGCTGTACGTGGACGACGTTTTGGAGGTTTCAGCAACCCTGAAGAAGGGTGCTCTGTCAGGGGAACATAGACCCACTGTGGGGGCCCTTATTGACGGTTTCTCTGGATGCATAGGCAGTATCGTTATAGGAAACAGGTAACATATTAACTAGATACTAATAATATTATCAGCTATAACTTGAGGCTTTTTCAAAGTAGCGATTTAAAGTTTTCCTCTGATAGAAAAGTGGGACAATCGGAAATCCCACCCTTAGGATGTTACCATAATTACTAAAACAAGTTTTGATTGGTTTTTATTGATTTTACTCTACTCTATTATTTATTACTTTATTATCAATTTCTAACTTGAGTTATATTTCGTTTCAGGGTTTACAATCTTGATTCAGATGTACTGAAACGTCTATCAGTTGTGCGAAACAGGTGTCGTGTTTTCAATGGTATGTTGTTGCCCTATTTACCCCCCCCCCCCCCGCCCCCGACCCCATGTGTACACGTGCTTGTGCTCTTGTTCGTTGGATTACTGATCTCTATGGAGGCAATTGTGAACTATGATTGGAAGGGGCCAATTAAATCCCAATTATAACTACGGTGATGGTAGCATGGCCTCGAGTTCGAAACAACAAGCCAATCAATCTGATTGTTCTACAACAACAGTGCACGTGCCAGCTCTATATCACGTGACACCCTTCCCTGCTCTCTGATTGGCTGTTCGTCCCTGTTTTAGAGTTAGGCACGTGCGCTTTGAACAATTGTGTCCACGCTCTCTTCTAGGCCGGGCAACTCTCTAGGATACACTTGTTGCATTGCTTGTGACTCTATCGACAAGTTACTGCTAATGAATTAGAGTTCCCTCCTACTGTGTGCTGCTGGGGGCGACCACACCGACCAATCATGGTGCTTGGTGATGGTCACGTGATGCGTCACTAGCCAATCAGGATAGAGAACGGTTGACATGTGGTGAATTCAATTTACCGTATAGAGGACGTGACAACATTGGCGCATGTTGACAAATGGTTGGGTTCACCAGCTGCGACACACAAGGGTGTGGATGGAGAGAGAGAGAGAGAGAGAGAGAGAGAGAGATATATATATAGAGAGAGAGAGAGAGAGATAGATAGAGAGAGAAAGATAGATAGAGAGAGAGAAAGATAGATAGAGAGAGAGAGAGAGAGAGAGAGAGAGAGAAAGATAGATAGAGAGAGAGAGAGAGAGAGAGAGAGAGAGAGAGAGAGAGAGAGAGAGAGAGAGAGATACAGAGAGAGAGAGAGAGATACAGAGAGAGAGAGAGAGAGAAAGATAGATAGAGAGAGAGATAGAGAGAGAGAGAGAGAGAGAGAGAGAGCTGAGGGGTATATTACGGAAGAACAGACTTGACGGTCGGGCAATATATATATCGAATTCTGACACATTGGTCATTCTGACTGATTGATCGAGTCTACTCCCCTGGGAGACATTGTTGGGTAACAACAAGGTAGACAATGGATAAAGTAGAGCTGTACAAGATTCAGAACTCATGCCAAGCCGGGATATTAGGGCCTGATTATCTGATATATCCGGGTTATCCCAGCTATATGGGTTATCCGGGATTATAGATAGTTTCTTTTGTTTCCTTTCGTTTCCTTGTTATGTTTGGAGCTCGCGAAAAGAGGGTCGAGCAAGGCTATCGTTTCCTATATCATCATATAATATTGATTATTATATCAACCTCCCCTGCCCTTTTGGAATTCCCTACAAACCCTGATCCGTTTAGATGTCTCCTTTCAACAGTAGGGATATCTTAGGAGCAATAATATAAAAATATAATATATTATTATCATTGCTATAACTGGGTAAAACCCTTTCTCCCAGTAAATCGGGGTCTGACTGAATATTCATAATCGCTTTAATTGTCCCATGTGTTAGTTCACCCCTTAACTTTAATCTATTTAAAATATTGAGCTGTAATACAGATTATAACCCCCTCCCCTTTTCAGAGCCAGAAGCCGTGACAGGAACACCAATGCCTGACTTCATTACGGAGCCAGTGACCGAACTGGGCTCCCTTATCTCGGATAAGAGTTGCCGATCCGATTTAGTAGCTAGTACCGATCAGGACGCTCTATACGTGTCAACAGTTGGGGGTGTTACAAATCATCTTCGGCTTCCTGTTAGCAATACATCCATGGTTGCAATGTGAGTGTGCAGTAGGGTGTGCTAAGTGAAAATTTTGTCGACTTGGCCAATAAGTTAAGGGTAGATATGAAACTATGGACAATTGTCTACTAAATCCTGAAAACGGAATTGGGGTAGTGTATGTCAATTACGTGGGCCAGGCGATTAAAAAAGTTTACTTTTTTACCGAAAAAAGGAAAATATGTGTGTTTTACACCAGTGTTTGGCATGTTCTTTAAATCAACTTTTTATAGACAGGGTCGTGTTCAGCGGTTTGATACCGATCAGAATGGATGTGTATCATGAAAGTTAGCCAAAGTTCATTTTTGACCTGAAAATGTTCATTTTGGACCAAAAATGTTCATTTTTGACTAAAAATGTTCATGTTGGTCACTTTCTTCTATTTTGAGAGCTTTTTCATGAACGGGATCGTGTTCAGCAGGTCAAAATTAGTCGGTTACAACCGGAATTTGCATTTCGACAAATAAAATCTTAAAAAGTTAAAATTCGTCTCCACTAATACTGCAAAGTAGGAAAATGTGCAAGAAAAAAAGATGAAACAAAAAAAATGTTCATTATAAAATGGAGTTCTGAAGGTGCAGACTGGAAATAATGGTTGTACTGAGTCTCATGAGGCGATTCATATGTGTGGTTTTTTCGAAATAACGCCCCAAAAAACATTTTTTGATATGAATATGCCCATATATGGGCATACATCGGCCCACGTAATTGGGCCAGGGTAGGACTAAAATTTTTTTACCAAATGTTTTAGAATGATCGTAGGAACTCATTCAAGGGGTAACTATGTGAAAATTGGATTTGATTTATGAGTTGGGAAAAATAGCACACCCTAGTGTGCAGGCATGGTACTTGATATAGTGCATGATCGGGGGCCATCATGATCCGCATCAGTCTCTCCTCTGAACTCAGAAAGTTACTAAAAATGCTAGTGATCATGATCTAAATATGGCTACTCCAGCCCCACCAAAAATATATACTCCACCTCGATGTGCACTTTGCTTGCTATAAAATGATCCAAGCCACCACTCTTTGATCCAGAACGGTTTTTTTTCTAGAGAGCAGCAGCTGTTGTCGGCCACTAGTGTTCATGAGGCCCCCAACTGGCATGCAAGCCGTTTAGAGAGATGGTAAGGTTAGAGAGGGGGAGATGGTTGAGAGAGAGGGAGAAAGCGAGAGAGAGAGAGAGAGAGAGAGAGAGAGAGAGAGAGAGAGAGAGAGAGAGAGAGAGAGAGAGAAGCCTAGAGAGAAGGGGTAAGTTGCCAAGGTTGCATGCGACAATAGTAACCATGGTAACACAGCTCCTATACACATCTCCCAGCACCTAGGACGAGGTCCTTTCTAAATACATTATCGGTGCTGCATGAGTTACCAACAATCTCTAACAATGATTGAGACATGTACAATGATGGGGAGTCCACCCGAGCAATGATGGGTACCTATAAAATAGTAATGTGGGAGTTTAATCCCCCCTTTATTGTGCACGTGTTCTGCATGCCCCAACTAACAGTGTCTCTGTAGCACATCTGATTACCACAGGTACGATATCTCCTTCACCATTTCGACACTCTCCAAGAACGGTGGTGTCCTTCTCTACGCGTCAAGCACCAATGGAATCACCATGGCAGTAACCATGGCAACAGATTCAGAGGGAGGGTCCGCTCTCTTCAAGTTCGCACTGGAGGACGGCACCACATCATTAGATATGATCAGTCCAGTGAAGATTAACGATGGCCTACCTCATAAGGTACACAACTTGTTCCCCGACCCCATACCAGCCGTTATTTCATTGTTGCAATTATTTGTGTGACACATGTTCCCTACCTCATTTCACACCCTCATTTCCCCTCATTCCCCCTCATTTCCCCCAAAACCCATCATGTAGACAGAACAGGATGTATTATATTTGCAACTCTCAGCCCCCCTCTCTTTCCACCTCTTTGTCCCACCACGTGCCACACGTGTGCATCTAGATTTAGTGGTGTAGTTGTGGTGGTGGAGGGTAAATCAAACCACAAAATGTAGCGTGCGCTAGCCCCTTCACGTGGTTAGATCTATCTATCTCTCTCTCTCTCTCTCTCTCTCTCTCTCTCTCTCTCTCTCTCTCTCTCTCTCTCTCTCTCTCTCTCTCTCTCTCCCCAACCCTCCACTGGGGGGGACTAAACACGGGGGGTGCACAGGGTCACGCAAAGTACACCCTTTTAGCCCATTATTTTGGAAATTAGTGAGGGGGAAAAGCTTTTTAAAAATTTATTTTAAAACGCCCACACCACATTTTCCACCCCTTGGTTTGAATTTTTTTCCCCCTTTTTTTCCCCATTTTTTTTGGGTCCCCAAATCGTTACCATTTTTTCTACCCATGTCCTACTCCAAATGTTTTTTTCTCAACAAAGCATGTTGGTGGGAGTGCAGCAGAGGGGGCAGTTTTTCTGTTTTTTCCTTTTTAAATAAAGGGGGGGGTTATAGGGGTGACAAAAGCTTTTCTTGTTACAAACACACCCCTTTTTTGTGAGCCTGTCACAGGCCCAAATTCTCTTTTCTCTCTCTCTTTCTCTCTTTTCTCTCTCCCCTTGTCTCTCTGGTCTCTTTTCCCCTTCTCCTCTCTCTCTCTCCCCCTTTCCTTTTTCCTTTTTTCTCTCTTTTCCCTTCTCTCTCCCCCCCTCCCCCCCTTCTCTCTTTTGGGCTAAGAAGGAACCCCATGCACGTATAACAACAAAAAGATGGTTTTTTTCCCTGTTATCAGTAACAAAAACTCACAATGTTCCCCCCTCTCTCGAAATGAGCCCAATGGCAAACTTTTCCCCGTCATATCTTTCTCAACTGTAACATATTAAAAATTTTCCCCGGCCGGAAGGATGAAAAATAAAATTTTAAACTATAAAAGAGACAGTAATTTAGGTGCCATACTGTTATTATCCAATGATTACGGGGGCAGGGGCCTGCAAATGGCAGATTTAACGACCTGTATTGAGAAAATGAGTAATCATCATGGGGGGGGGGGGGGGTGGACTCACTTCAATTATCACCTTCCTGTCATAACTCTCTTACAATTTTTTGCCCTTTTCCCTTCCCCCTAATAAAAAACAAGCCCGCCCTTCATTTTCACACTTTCTCTCTTCATATCATTCATTACCCCCCCCCCCTCCTATAATAATTACCACCCTCAAGCTATGCATTGGTACTCATGTGTACCTCAACTTACACTTCTCTCTTTCAGATTAGCATTCGAAGGAAATTCTTTTCATTTTAAAACTTGGAAAGGGGGATGGAAATAAAAGGAAAGGGAAAATTAAATTTCAATTCTAATTACAGATAGTATAATTTTAAATGATTTTGTTTTAAAGACTGTGTTCCCCCTCAAAGGAGGGACGGTTGGGAAAATCCCATCTTTCCCCCCTTTTCTCCGGAGGGGGGGTACTTTTTTTTTTGGAGGAGCCTTTTTGCCCCCCAAACGGGGACCCTTTCCCCCAAAAGTTGTTTTTAAACCCCACATTTCTAAAAATTTCCCCTGGGGAAACGAAGGAGCTGGAGGGGGGAAAAAAGGGAAAAAAAGGGACCACTTTTTTTTGAAAAAATTTTTCATACTTTTTTTGTTATTTTTAAAGCACGGAAAAAATGTCCCAACGACTCCAAAACTTTTTACCAATTCTCGATATTTTAAAAATTCCCATTTCCTAGAGGTACCTTTTTTGGGGTGTAAACTCTTTTATATTCCTACGGAGGGAAGGAGTACAGTACCTCTGCCGTCACGACCGTGGGAAATGTTCCGAGATGCCTGGAGTTGGAATCACTGTCACCATACCACTCCCTTTTAAAGGGCTTCATCTTACACCAGGTATATCACTTGGTTTATAATTTTTTGGAGGAAACCCCCTTTTGCTGGGAGTGAACCAGAAGTGTGGAGAAGAAAGAGATAGAGGGGGAGAGGGAGAAAAGAGAGAGGGGAAAAAAGAGAGAGGAAAAGAGGAGAGAGAGAGGGGAGAGAGAGAGGAGAGGAAAAGAGAGGAGAAGGGAGAAAAGAGAGATAGCAAAGAGGAGATATTTTAAGGATAAACAGGGGATGGAAGAGCAAATGAAAAAAAAGAGGGGGTTGGGAAAAAAAATGAGAGAGAGAGAAAAGAGAATAAAAAAGCGTATTCAAATTTGGCGGGAAAAATTGCTTGTGTTCTCCCTCTCCTCAACCCTTGAACTTTTGGGAAGCATTGGGAAATTTTCAAAAAAAGATAGTTGAGTGGTTAACTACCGGAGCCAGCCTGTCATTGAGGCTCAAATTGAGCAATATAATTTTTTTTCCATAAATTTAACCCAGACATTCTTAGGAGCTATTTAATTTTATTTATTTCCTGTTCTACAAATATGGGGTTACCTTTCAAAAGTTGTTTGGGAACTTAAAGGTTTCGGGGGGGGATAAAATACTTTATTGGGCCCTTTAAAATGATTTAACTTGACTTTAGTCTAGAATTAAAGCCTTTTATATCGGGGTTCAAGGTTTTTAAAACCCAAGGGGGAAAAGGGAAAGGGGGGAAAAGGAAGGGGAGATAAAAAGGGTAAAAAAGAGGGGGAAAGGGGAAAAGGAGAGAGAGAGAGAGAGAGGGGAGAGGGGGGGAGAGAGGGGAAGGGTGAAAATGGGCCCCATAAACAGGAATAGTTTTCCGGGAAAGCTATTCTGAATAGTTCCCCCAGATTTTTAACATTCTCAATTCCCAACATATTGTATGCATGGCTCTGTACTAAGCAGTGCAACCCAACTGGATAATATTCACCTTGACTTGTGATATATCCCAACAACAAGCCTGTAAATCAACAATTATTTTGTTATGCTCTAACCCTCCTTTACAAAATTTGTAAAAACTGCCGCACCCCGCAGTGAGAGAGGGTCGATCAGCAAGGCAACAATCAACCGCATCTAAGCACCGCCACACCCCCGCCCCCTCCTCACCCCTTTAGAACATATATTCGTCTCGGCGGCTATGATCCCTCAAGCTAACCCCTAATTATTTCCCTCCAGTTCAGAAGGTATACCCTGGAGACGTGTTAGTGCTGGGGATCAACTCTGCCAGACAAACCGGGGATTTGGTCTCCCTCCTTTCCCCCGATACCTCTCTCCTCCTAACTGTGACCCTTCAGAACGATCTGGTGAGACATTTGGGGAACAGTTGTTCTGCTATTTAGCAGTCAGAGCATTGTCCTAGCAGGCTATTTTGAATTGGGGAGAGTTATGAGAGTTTCCCAGTTGGGATATATGGTAATAGAGACTTCTATTGTGTTAGCTATTGTCGTGAGAGAGGGGCCAATCAGTGCCTGAAACTTTCTGACATATAATATGCAGAGTGCTTGTCCAGTGGACAATGTCCATGCCAATAGGCCAATATAGGGGTGCATATATATGTTACCTCCAGCTTTATGAATAAGCGTGTTATAGGCATATGATAAAAGCTATCAGTTGCCCCCGTCTAATTGCCCCTGTCCCTTTAGAATCTATTGTGTTAAGAAACTACGGGGTCTCGATTCACAAGAAACTATTGTTCGGGGGTGCTAGGTGTCAAAGTGTGCCATTTACTAAGAAGGCGCCTTATGCGGGGCTAGACCAACTACCCCTTCCCCTTAATGCTTAGGAAGGATGTCCCTATCCAGTAACCCCCTACCCTCCCCATCCTAGTTACGGATCGTTCCTAACCCACACCTCCCTAACCCCTCATTCCCCCCTCATTCCCCCTCTCTAACCCCTCTTCCTATAGTTGCGGATTGTGAGTGGTTCTGATGAGGTCGGCATCAGGGTCGATGGAGACATGTTCTTCTGCACTACTGAGACATCCCTTATCCTCACTCTCAACCAAATATCCGCATCTGCCAAGGTATTTTCCATTTTATTGCCCCACATGGTAAAACCCTCATGGAATCCTCTGGGCGTCAGGCCGCTCTGTTCGCCTGGGAGGGATGTGTCAACCCGGCCTGCCAAACTGATTGGACAGTACGAGCAGTACACACCATGTGATCACTCTCCATTCTTACCGACTCCAGATTGTATTTTGTACAAAATTTAGCAGTAATAAAATGATTTCACTGTCCTCATTCCCCTCTATCTTTCTTTCTCTCTCTTTCACTGATCTCTCTCTTTCTCCCTCTCTCTCTGATCTCTCTCTCTTACTCCTTGCCAGTTTCCTTGGCATAATTTTAGTAGCCGGCTATGGTAAAAACCAAGTCCTGACACGAAGACCAATTTGATTTGGGCAAGTTACCTGGCGTCCTGTCTCCCATAACTCACTTACCAGCGGCTCCAGGGGATAGATAGATAGCGCGAGAGGGGGGAGAGAGAGAGAGAGAGAGAGAGAGAGAGAGAGAGAGAGAAAGCTGGTGGTAGTAGTAATCAGATTGTGAATACATCACATGCGATACTAACAATCCCACTCATGTATGATATATGTTCTACCGATCTAATACATGAGATGATGATGCCCAGCTGTTATGTTCTCGATCTCAATCCATCCCTTACTTCCATTCTACCCCATATATGCTGAATGCCTGTAAAGCACAAAGCTCTGTAAAGCACAAAAGAAAATACACACATACGAACATAACAACGGCTGAAATTGGCACCTAGGTGTTCACTGGCCTTCGGATACAGGTAGATAGAGAGAGAGAGAGAGAGAGAGGGAGAGAGAGAGAGAGTGAGAGAGAGAGAGAGAGAGAGAGAGAGAGAGAGAGAGAGAGAGAGAGAGAGAGAGAGAGAGAGCTTGAGGGATTTCAAAATAGGATAGTAATATGATTACATGACATTGTTTTGTATTTTCCACGTGTATTCATCGTGTGTCCATGGCTAATGACCGGTGAATGCAGTTGTTCAGAAAATAGGGGTACACTGCAGCTGCAGCCTTCAATAGTAATCCCAGGATAACCCAGATAGCTCGGATAGCCCGGATAATACTTACTTTCGTTTTTCAGGATAGCCCGTAAGACAATCTGGGATATCAGGGCCTGATAATCGGATATATCCGGGTTATAACGAGCTATCTGGCCTCAATATCCGGAGTAGTACAGCTCGTTTATATGCTGGAATACCTTTCCTGAAAATACCTATTATCCGGGATATAATCCGAGCTTTCTGGGTTATTATATCCGGGGTTATACATATAATTTATATAATATCTCGATGCCATGGGTTTCTACTCCCCCACTATCAAAACAGTTAACTTCTGTATCCATTCACTCTTCCCAACCCCGTTTTGGTGTGGGAGAGAAAGAGGAACAGAGAGGGAGAGGGGAACTGGAAGAACGAGAGAGAGATGGGATGATAGATATAGTCCTGGGATGAATTACACGTCTTCACCTCATCAAAGGACTGGTTACACATGTGTATCTAGGGAGCCTCCCTGCCGCTAACAATTCATCATCATGGGATCATTAAAATTAAATAACAAGTTTCTCTGATTCATCTTTTTCAATTCGCATTATCCATGCTATCGGCATATTGATCAATTCAATAATTATTCCTACTTACCCCCTCCTAAACAATTTGAATAGAATATATCTTTCCCCGATGTAATGACCCGTTCCTTCTTGGATTTATCTGACCTCCTATTCCCCCACAGGTTGAGGGTTACGCAGCTATCGAGATCAACTTCCCGGACACCCTGTCCCGGTCGGAGGGAGCCACGCTTCATATCGGAGGTGGGGTCCTAATAGATCAGAGTGTGGGAGAGAACGTGAAAGTGTACAGTGAGTAGTGTGTGCACGTGTCAGGATTGATACACGATAGTGTGTGTTTTTCAAGGCGCGACCAAGGCCTGGAAGTGTGTGTGTGCAATAAAATGTGTGTATCTAAAGAGATCGCCGATGATGGATGGCGAAGGAGGAAGGATGGGAGAGGGGGAGAGGGAAGGGAGGCAGAGGGAGAGGGAAGGGAGGGAGAGGGAGAGGGAAGAACGGGAGGGAGAGGGAGAGAAAGTGGAGAGAGAAAGAGATTTGCGTGCTGCTGTTCATATTGTTAGAAGCACGAGTGGGGATTGCCAAAAACAACAAAAAAAAAGGGGGGTGGGGGAAAAGCGGGGGGAAAGAAACCCCCCCCTTTTTTTTTTTTTTTTTTTTCCCCCCTTCTTTCCCCCTTTTTCCCTTTCCTCTCTCTCTTCCTCCCCTCCCCCTTCCCCTTCTCCCCCCTCCCTACCTTCTTTTTTTCCCCCCCTTCCCCTCTTTCCTTTTCCCCCCCCCAACCCCTCCTCCCCCCTCCCCATTTTTTTTTCCTCTTTTTTCCCCCCCTTTTAAAACCCTTTTTTAGGTTTTTTGAAGGAAAAAATTTAAAGGGGGATTTTAAAAACCCCAAAAACCAGAAAACCTTTGCCCAAAAAAACGATGGACTTTTTTAAATTTTTTTTAAACCCAAACTTTTAAAATTTTTTTAAATTTGGGTAAAAAAAATTTTTTGCAGAGGAAAAAAAAATTTTAGGGGAAATTTTAAATTCCCAGGGAAAATTTTTTATTCCAATTGTTTTATTTAAAAAGCTAAAATTTGGATTTTTTTTAAAAGGCTCAAACTCTCAATTAAAAACCTAAATGGGGGAGGGGGGGAAAAACCCGGGTTTTCAGCCGGGGGGGGAAATGGGATTTTGAAAAAGGGCCCAAATTTTCTGGCACAACTTTTTTCCCTGACCTCGAGGCGGGTATCTGTTATAACCCCCGGGTGGGGTTTGATCGGGGGGGTTCCCCAGTTCCCTTGAATGGGTAAGGGGGTGCTCTACGGGGTTCCCGTCTGGGGGTTTACCAAAACTTTTGATAGAGGCGGAACCTTCCCAAGGGGCAAATGGGGAAAAAAACTTTTTAACAGATTCTCAGTTTGTCTTGTTGATTGGATCGGAGAGCTTCAGTGATTTCAGAAAACTGTGCCAGCACTGAAACTCTCCTGAATATCCCACTTGGGTTCTTTCAACAGCTGGAAAAAACGAGGGGGGAAGGGCGGGCCGAGAGGGGGCAGCTGGAGGAGGGGGCTCCTTTTTTAAAGCTCAACAAGACTAGCGGGGGCCGGGGTGAGGCGGGGGCAACAATGAGCTCTCTTGTCTAGAAAATCACCGTGCTAATTAGTGGTCCCGGGGAAACCCCCCTGTATCCCAAAAAGGGAAGGAGGGGATGATTTTTGTTCCCGCCACTGGGGGGTCTCCCCCTCTTTTTTTGAAGAGGTGGAAGAAGCAAAGCCACTAATTAGTGCGCTTTTTTCCCCAAGTGACCCCCTTTTTCTCCTCTCTTTCTTCTCCCTTTCCCTCCCCCTTCTCTCTCTCCTCTCTTCTCTCTCTCCTTTTTCTCTTTTCTCCCCCTCCCTCTCCCCTTCTCCCACCCTTTTTCTTTTTCCCCCCCCCTTTTTCTTTCCCATAAACCAGGCCCTCCCATTTTGACCCAAAAAAATAAAGGGGAAAAAAAGAAGAGGGAGGGAAGGGAGAGAAAAAAAGAGAGAGAGATGGAGAGAGAGAATGCTCCCCAATGCAATATAATTGACAAGCTCCTTCTTTGTAGTGGGGACCACTGAGAGCACTCGATGCATGGCACGTGATAGAGAGCAGTGCACATTTTGAATATTCCCGCCCTATAACACTGTGCTGACAGGGCGAGCTGCATCTCCCACAGCAACCTCCTCCCCCCCCCCCCCCCCTCAGTTCCGGATATTTGTTTAGCTCCACTACCTATTGACACGGGGGCACGCACCTCCTGTATCTCTCTTGTTATTGGGTGGGGGAACTACCTTAAAACACACGTTTCCTATTGAGTATTTTCACAACCAACAAAAAGGAGGGAAAATTTCCCGCCGAAAACCTGACAAGGGGTGCCGCGTAAACTTAAAGAGTGAATAAATGGATTAGACCAACGAGATGAATTAGGAACCAACAATGTATCCTCAGGGTTTTTTTTATTCATCCTACACGACCTCCTCATGGCCAACGACCCCCTTCCATTTTCACCCACATCTCTCTAGGCCAGTTTTATTAAAGCATTGTGTGGGGCCCCTTTAGTCCCAGGGGGTCCCCGGGCCCCAAAAAGTTGCCGCTTTTTTCCCCCATTATAAATCTCTGCTTTTCTCTGAAAGGGGTTTCTCCTTTGTTTTCCCAGGCCCCACCCTGAAATTTGCTGGAAGCATCTAAGGGGGGGGCCTGAGAAAGGGTTAGAGTTTTTGAGAGGGGCCCAAGGGGGGGTAATGGGGGGGGCCCTAAAAAGGGAAGTGGGGGCTGAAAGAAACAAAGACTTTTAATCACAGTCTTGTTTTCCAGCCAGGGTTGGGAAATTTAGGGATTTTTGGAAAAATTCGGGTTAGCCCCAGCTGATGTTGGGGTAGGTAGGACCAACATAAGGGGATTCTGTCAGGCATCACTTACAACCGGCTGACATAGGGGATTGGAAGGAAGGATTCGGCTCTGACTTCATCTACACCCGATTGATATCATAGATAATGATGGTATTAATTCACTCACTCACCAATTCGTGTTGTTCATTTGCACGACACTCGTATTGAAGGGGTGCTAGCTGCCAGGGATGTTGAAAGGTTTGGGGAAAAATTTAGTGTTGAACCCCGGGTTTAACCCATCCTCGGTCCAAAGGAAAAAAAATTTAAAATTTGGTAGGGATTTTTTGAAATTCTTTTCGATAACGGTTTCTTCCCCTTTTTTTTCCCTTTTTCCCCCAAAAAATTTTAGTTAAAGATTTCTTTATTTTTCCCGAAAAATTTTTATTGGGGATTTCGATGGGGTATAATTAAACCCCCACAGAAAGGGGCCCCACAATATCAGCATTCCGTAGAAGTTCTCCAAAATTTAAAAGGCCCCAAAAAAACCCAATTTCCTATTTTAAAAATAAAAAAGAATTTTTTGGGGGGGGTTTTCTTGAAGAAAGGCCCCGGGGGAGGGATTTTTTGGGGAAGCAACCATCCAAAAAAAAGGGGACCCAAATAAGAGGAAGGGGGGGGGAAAAAAGGAAAGGCAAGGGGGGGGAAAATATCCGGGGGGAGTAGGGGCTGTAGGAAAATTAAAAGGGCCCCAGAAGATAGCAAAAAAGGGCAGGGCGGGAAAAATTTTAGAAACCCAAAAAAGGCCTTTAATTGGGGCTCCTAGTCTCTTCTTTATAGCTATTCTCGTTTTCTTCTTCTCTCTTTTCTTTCTCTCCTTCTCTCTCCTCCCTCCAGCAGTGCCCGTTTTCTCTCTCTTTATTTTCCTCTCTTTCCACAGTATCACTCCTCAAAAAAAACCAGGGGGAAACCCCAAATCCCTTTCAGGGACCCTCTCTGGGAGGAGAGAGAGGCTTCCCTTTCCCTTTGCTTGCTTGCTTTCTCGTTACGAAATCCCAAAAATGTTTTTTTCCCCCCCAAAATTTCCCCTTTTCTTCCCAACTTGGGGCTTTTGTTGATTTGAGGGAAATTTGCCTTCCTTCCCTGAAAAAACCGTCACTGCATGACCATGACTGAGGGAGGAGGGGGGTTGCGATATATTTTCCCCCCCAATCGCTCACGCTGGGTTTGTACTGCAGGTCACGTTTTTCCTGGTGATGTCTCACGTGCGACGCGCGCACAGGTCACGTGACCCTATAGCGCGCGTCCCTTTTGGCTAGGGGACCCTTAAATTTATACGGGTTAAGGGGGGAGCTGCACTGGTCCATTTCTGTCAATTTTTGTGGCGTAGTTTGATTCACTTTTTTGTAAAACCCTTTTTTCGGTCCCAGCAAAAAAATTGTTAAGCGGAAAAAGCTCACTCGGAAAGGTGTTCGGGTGGCGGATCCCCCTTATGCCCCCAAATTTCCCAGCACCAGAAAATTGACCCATTTTTAAAAAAACTAAAAAGCTCCCTCCCCCCCCTTTTCTGCTAAAGCTCCCAGAAAGGGACCCCTTTGTGGTCCCCTGACACCCGGAAATATCATCTCCTAGGGGTGACGGGGAACCCCAGAATTTTCCCAATTGTCCCTAAAAGAGAGTAAATTTCAAACCCTCAAGTTTTTAAAACATGTTGTATTCATGTGGGGGAAAAAAAAAACGGCCCCCTTGGTCTTAAAGGGACGCGACCCCCCTTCCCAAACCCTTCAAAAAACGGGGGGGGTTAAAAGCGGGAATTTGGGGGTTAGGGGGGCGTTGAGGGAAAGAGAAAGAGGGGCGGGTAGGTTTTTTGGGAAGTCTTTAATTTAAAACCGGATAAAAAAAACCTTAAAATGGGTGATCCTGCCCCTTCCCAAAACCAAAAATGCTTTCAAGCGACGATGGAAAACGTCACCCCCCGGGGGCCAAGGGGTGTCAAGTTATTCGGATCGCCAAGTGATCTGCCTCAAACCCAAGAAAATTTGTTTATTGCTTTGGTTGGGGGGGGAAAAAGCAGGGGGGGGGGTGGGGGAAAAAGGGGCCACGGGAAAAAGGACAAAAAGACAATAGGAAGGGGGGGGGGGAAAGACATCGCCACAGGGGAAAGAAAAACCCAAGAATTAAAATTTTCCCCATTATTAATTTTTTAATTCTTTTTTTGGGGAGTAGGGGGGATATTAATTTGGGTGTTGATCCCAGGGGGGCCGCGAGGAAAATGGTTCCTTTTTTCATAAACTTTTTTGGCGGGGGTTTTGGGGAAAAAAAGAAACCCAAAAACCCTTGGGAAAAAGCTCCCTTTATTTCCCCCCTTTTTTTTTCCGGGGGGGGAGAAAATTAAAATTAGAGAGGGGGGGGGGGGCCAAAGAGAGAAGAAAATTTGTTTTTAGAGGGGATTTTTTAAAAGGGGTTTCCCCAAACCCCCAAAAAATCACCTTATTGTGTTAATTTATGATTTTTTAGCGGATTTTTTAGGGGTGCGAAGGTGTTTATGTTAATGTCAATGTAGCTCTTTTCTTAGATAAATTTAGGGGGGTTTTAAAACCCCCCCCGTAAAAAATTTTAAAGGGAAAAGGAAAAAAAGGAAAAAAAAAGGGGGGGGAAGGGAAAAGGAAAGGGAAAAAAAAGGGGAAAAAAAAAATTAACCACCACACAAGGGGGGAAAGATGAGGATAAACAAAAATGGAGACGGCGAAGAAAAAGCGCGCCGGGGGGTTTAGAGGGGGAGGGAAAAAAACGAGAGAAAGGGGGATTTCCGCTCTTTCCCTCTCTTTCTTCTCTCTTTTCCCCCTCTAATTCTCCCCCCCAAATTTCTTAAAACCTTTTGGTGGGGGTTTTTCTAAATCCTTTTATTCCCTTTTCCTTCCCCATCCCCAAATTTTAACCACCCACAAAAAGAGGGGCCCCCAAAGGAAAGCATTTTTGGGGGGGAGGGGTTTGGTTACTTTGGGTCCCGCCCCCTTCTTCCTTTTGAAAGTGTTAGGAGGAAGGATGGAAAGGCCCGGGGAAGCTCTATAAGGTTTTGGTGGCAATTCCCGGCCCCCAATAGGGGACTCCAAAAAAATCCCGGGACCCCTTGCCCTCTGTGTTGGTGGCCCCCCAAAAAAATGAAAAAGGGGAAAAGGGACGAGGTAAGGGCGAAAAAAAACAGGGGGTGGGGGGGGGGGAAGGGGTTTTGGTATTAGATGGGATCCCCTTCCGGTTGGCCCCCAAATTTTTTTTTAACACTTGGGGGAAGGGGGGGGAAAAAAAGGGGAAAAATGCCGAAAAATCTCCTTATTGGGACAAATTTTCCAAGCCCCTTTTCCCTTCCAAAAAAACCAACTGCTTTTAAATAAAACCCACACCCCTCTTTTGTTTTTTTCTTTTTCCCCCCCCCAAATTTAACCACCAAAAAAAATAAGTTTACCGTTAAAGGAAATTTAGGAAAAAAAAAATATTTAATAAATAAATCGTGAAACACCCAAATGCTTTTCTTTTTAAGGCTTCAAAAACCAAATTGGGAAATTTTTCCCCATTTTAAAAAAATTAAACCCCTTCCCAAAAATTCCCAATCCTTTTTAAAATCAAAACCCGGGGCCGGGCAAGAAACCCCCGACCTTTGAATTCCCCCAATTTAAAAAAAAAATTTTAAGAAACATTTTTTCTTTTGCCCCGGACCACTTTTTTGTGCCCCGGGGAAGGGGGGGGAGGGGTGGGGGAAAAAGAAAAGAGGACAAAAGATGAGAGTAGCTCCGAATAACTTAGGAAGAATTTTAAAAAGAGAAAACCACCCATTTTATCCCTTTTTTCTCACTCTTTTCACCTTTTTCTCTCCTCTTTTCCTTATTCCCACTTTTCCCCCCGAAATGGGGGCCCGCCCGTGTTTTTTTTGTCCGTTAGTATAAGCGATATGTGGGGGGGCCTAAAACGTTTTGAGGGAAAAGTAGGCGGGGGAAAGGTTTTGGCACCCGTGTTAAACAGAAAAACACGTTGCTAGATAAGTCTTTTTAGCTAGGCTCCTATTAGGGGGGGATACAGTTCTAGGCATAGGGTGCCCCCCAAAAATGACAACTTTTGGTCTTGAGAGGGAACAACGCCATGCAACTAAGTCCGGGAAAACCCCTAGTTACCCTTTCCCCTCCGTGTATCCCCCGTCTCCTGCTGCGTTTTTTGACCCAGGGTTTAGGGTTTGGTCAAAAAAACACTCAAGGGGGGGGGGAATCTTTTAAAGTGGAGGGGGGGCCGGAGACAAGATTGTTTGCCCCTAAAAAGGAAAAAGAGGGGAGAGGAGGGGTTTTGGGGGATTAAAGGGAAAGTTTTTTTTCCGGAGCGAAGAGGGGGCCGGGTACAGGGGGAGGAGGAGAAAGAAAAAAAAAGACGTTTGTTGGGTACTTCACGGGGGTCCAATTTTTTACTGTTTTTCCATAATAAGTAAACAGATTACTGTAATTTAAACCAAAACCGCCCAGGGGTTCATCTCATTAAAAGGCCCTCCCCCCACAAGTCTCTCATTAAAATTGGAAAGGGGGGGGGGGGGAACTCTCCCACCCCGCCCTAAAAGCGGGAAAAAAAACGCTCCCCCAATTTCCGATTTGAAAGCGGGGGGGAACCCCTCACTCCAAAGGGAAACTTGTTTTCCACCCCGGACGGGAAGAGCCCTTTCAATTTCAACCCAAAAATTTTCTTTTTTGGCAACCCATCTAAAATTTCTTTTTTATAGCCCCCCAAAATTTTGCCAAAAAAATTTTTATTGGCAAATGTCATTTGCATCCATTTCTTTCTACCCCCCTTCTTATCTTTTTCCCCCCAAATTTTTTCTACCCCTTTTATCTTTTTTTTCCCCCCCTTCCCTTCTCTACGAAAACAACGTTGAGGAGGGTTTTCTTTCCCCTCCTTCACTAATCGCGGGGGGGGGGGGGGTGTTGGGCACGCCTCTCATTCCCCGGGACCCATGAGTGGTCCCTGGGGGCCGGGTTCACAATAAGTTAATGGGGCATTCTCTCTATGAGAGGGGGCACCCCATTGGCTAAATAACGCCATTATAAAGTCTCTCTATCCCTCGCATTGTGAGAGAGAGAAAATTTAAAAAAAGACACTATGGGGGGGAAACCACTATCAAAACCCACCACAGTCGTGTCGAGGTTTTTATTTAAAAAGAGAAGGGGGGAGAGGGGGAAGAGAGTTGGGGGGGGAGAAGAGGTTGAAAAGAGGGAAGGAGGATGATGGAGAGAAGGGGAGGGGAGGGAGAGAGGGGGAGAGAGAGAAGGGGAAGGAGAGAGGAGAGGGAGAAGAGGGGAGAGGGAGAGAGAAAGGGGAAGGGGGAGAGGGGGGGGCCCTTTTTAAGGGAGGGGAAAAAGAGAAAAATTTAGGAAAAATGGGAAGGATAAAAAAGAGGCCCTTTTTCTCTCCTTTTAATCAATATTTACAACGACAAAAACCCAACCCCCTGGGCTAATGAACCCCAAAGCAGATTTGGGGCCCCTAAAAACTTCCCGTCTTTTTCATAAAGATTTTAAGAGTACCTTTTTCCCGAATTTACCCGAAAAATCCCCTTTTGCTTTTTCTTCGCCCCCCTCCCATTTTTTTCTTATAAACCCCCCACATATTCCCCCCCCGAATCCCTACCATGGCAGGGAAACAAAAAAGGTGTGCAGGTTCCCCCCGATTACCCCAGGGCCGGCTCGGGTTTCCCTCCAATTAAAAGTTGGGGGAAACTCTGGGGCCCCCACCTGGGAAAAAAGGGGAAAAGGGGGGTGAAAACAATGTGATTTACTGTCGAACGATGGGATTAACAGAGGGAGGGAGGGGGATTCTGGTTCTGTGGAGAGGAAGAGAGAGGGAGGGAGAGAGAGGGGGTTGAAGAGGAGAGACAGAAGGGTTTCACTGTTGTTATATTTCCCCCTTATTGTTTTTGATTTTACCCCCCATTGTAGCTCCAAAAAGGTTTTATGAGAAAAAACCCGACGAAAAAGACAGTCCCCCCCAGGGGCCGGTTTTCCCCCCCTTTCCCCTTTTTCAGAAGCCCCCGGGGTTTTTGCGATATTATGTTCCCCCCGATTTTCTTTGGGTTTCGTAGTGTTAGGTGGGGTTTCAGAAAATAAGGGGAGACAGTTTCCAATGAAGACATGTGATTGGGTGAAAATAAGGGGGGGGAGAAAAAGATTTGGGAAATTTACGAAAACTGTGGTTTGGTTTGATTTAATTGGGCTTGTAAAAAAAACCCAGGCTGACTTGGGTTGGGGGGAAAAAAACCCCGCCGGGTGTAATTTGGGTTTAAACCTGTCAGCAGAGGGGGGTTTTTGGTTTCAATTTTACAGTTGATAGGGTATAAAAAGAGGGGAACCCCCCCCCCCTCAATTAGCTTGTCGTTGTTTAAAAAACACTGCCAATGACCCAGCCCAAATTTCGAGGGGGTGATGGGGCGAGAGGGGGAGAGAAGGGGGAGAAAAAGAAAAAAGGGGAGGAGAGTGGGAGAGAGGAAAGGAGGGGGGCCCAAAGGGGCGGATATTCGGGATTTCGGAAAAAGGGTCACTTGAAAGGTTAGAAGCTTGATACCCCCGTCAATAAAGAGCTCATTCCTAACCCTCTTTAGTTAAAGAGGGGGGAACCCCAAAAATTTTGGTTGAGTAGGTACCAGCTAGATCCATCTTTAAACATTTGATAAGGGAAACTACTCATGAAGGGTTCATTTTTAACGGCCCGAAAAGTTTGGCCCCGCGGACTTCCAAGAGTAGAAATTCAATCCCCCCTTCTTCCTTTTAATTTTTTCCCCTTTAAAAGGCTATCATGGTCACGCCCCCCGGCCTAATCGTTATAGTCCACTCTCTCCCTTTTTAGCATGCACATTTCAGGGGGGTTAATTAAAAATTATCCTCTCACTTGCGAGCTGGTGAGAGCCGGCTTTGGCTCCCCCAGAACGCGGCCACTGAAGAACGGGGGGGGGGATAGGGGGGAATGTGAGAATTTTGGATAAAGTAGGGGGGGGGGAATTGTAGAAGAAAGAAGGAAAAAAATTCGATTTAAGGAGGGGAAGTGATTTTGGCGGCACCATCTTTCTCAACGACCTGTGAAGGAGGGAGGGATTGGTCAGTAGCAATTGACTCAGTGCCATATGGTTAGAGTAAAGATACTGAAAATATGGGGGTGAGAATGATGGAAATAAAAGGAAGTGAGAGATAATATGACATCATTGATACTGAGTAGCTGAATTCTAGCCGGCCTATGTTTCCCTCTTTCTCTCTCCGTCTCTCTCAATACCCAGTCAAAACATTATACACCAGGACCATATGCTACAATTCTCTGGGCATAAACCCGCGTGTCCCCCCAGTTTCCCTCCCAAATTCAAATTTAGCGCCCATCTGGTTTTCCCGCACCGACTGCAGCATTAGATAACAGCTGTTATCGCAGCAGGAGGTAAATTAGTTTTGGGCCCGGCAGCCAGCACAGCACGACTCCAATTGTGGCGGGAAAACCGTTACTTCTCTCTCTCCCCCTTCTCTGATTCCCCTCCCTCTGATTCTCTCCCCTCCCCGCGTCTAAATCGGTGTTTTGTGACAGTGAACCTATAATATCCTGCTGGAGAAGCAATTTGACGCTGATATAGGACACTTCCTGGGGGTAGACATTGGGAGATTAGTGAACTATATATCAGAGATTGGATAGACATTGAGACTAGAGAGATATAGGGGGGGGGGGGGCAGCCAACTAGATCAGATAGGGGGAAATAGGTCGGGTGAAATTAGGTAATGTGATAGTAATGTATCTCGAGTATCTGGACGGGTGTTGGCAGATTGCCTACAAATATCCTAGTACTTGAGATATAGGAAACCTAGAGAGAGGGGAAGATATATCGAGACTGGAGAGGTGGAGGGAGAAAGGTTGATTCTTTCCCTCTCCCTGTATCTTCATCTCTCTAGGCTTCCTATATCTCCTCTAGAGAGAAGGAGAGAGAAAGATAGAGAGAGAGAAAGATAGAGAGACTCTCTCAGTCTCAGAAAGAGCATGGGGGATGTTGGTACAACTTGGCTTGTAGCCTATAATGCACGTGCATGTACTACAGGCCCGCATTGTGTAGAACATTAGAAGCACGGAAGTGAGGCGTGGCCCACGATAAATTTACCTACCAAGTGGAGAGAGATACTATCTCTTTACTTTCTCTCCTGCATGTGCAATATCTCGAAGCTCTCCTTCCTGAATTGACAGTCACGTGATCAAAATGGCGCTCTCTTATTGGTCAGTGTATGAAGCAATGTCGACTGTTCATTGGTCAATCCCTCTCTCTGCTCCAGGGAGGTTGTCCTACTTGTAGGAAGTGAGCCCACACAGCTGGTAGGAGCTACTACTGGTCCTCCCCTCTCTCTGTGTGACGTCACAAGTCCGTGTATGACGTCATCAGTGTATAGAGTGACAGGGTGTGGCTGCAGCAGTTCATCAGTACACGTGGATATATACTGTGTGGTTTAGATTTCCCCCTCTCTCTCCAGATCGCTCCGCGGATATTGGTGTATGTGTGAAATCGTGTGAGCTAAGTTTTGGTGTTCTCAGGAATGGGGGTTACTTTACATGCGTGGGTGCCCCCCCCCCCCCCTTCTAAACCATGGGCACCTCAATTCTACTGAGAGATGATAACAGATCAAACAAACCGGCCGATCATAATAATAATCCACCATTTATACATATAACATCAGATCCCTCCTTTTCTATTTACACATACTCAGTATAGGCTCAAATTACACTGACCTATGCCCGCAGTAACTCTCCTCCTTCCGTACTTCACATTTACTACCGATGTATGGGCATATATCCAGAAGTGCACCTGATGCCAGGGGGTGGGGTCTCACTTTTGGTCCTGCAGAAGATGTCAAGATTTAGGAAGACAATGGAATAGGTTAGGGGAGGGTTGAAAAGAGGGTGAAATTGCGGGGATTTGGGATTGGTTTAGGGGCGATTAGGGTTCAAGATATAGTTGGGTGCCCGAGGGGCTTGTTATATCTTAAACTAACTTCTACTCTTGTGTAATAGTTATCAATTCATCAAGTCCACATGACCTCCCACCCCGCTGACTCGCTTGAATCGGCAGCGTGGAGGGGGTAATTAGATAGAAAACGATAAATTATCATCTGCTCCTCTGTACAAATCGGAGAGAGAGAGAGATAGATAGATAGAGAGAGAGAGAGATAGAGAGAGAGAGAGAGAGAGAGAGATAAAGGGAGAGAGAGCACATTTGTTGTTTCTGAAAACCCGGGACCTCAATATTCAGCTAAACAAGGTTGCAGCTGATCAGGATTCCGTAATTACTCTTCAGCTCCCCAATCTCAGGTCCCTGTCTCGAAAATTACTCCCTGCTCGCTCTCCGAACCCTCTGAGCCAATAAGGGGGACCCCAGCTGCGATCAATAACCAATGAGCTCCTTGTTCCCTGTAATCACACGACCTCGCCCTTCATCATTTTCCAGAGAGAGAGGGAGAGAGATTGGAGGGAGAGAGGGAGAGAGGAAGTGAAAGAAAGATATCCAGATTTAGCATTCACGCCCATGACCGATGGTTAGCGGTTCAGGAAGGGAGGGAGAGAGATAGAGTAGTGGTCAGCGGAGGGTAGGGGGGCCCCAACTACTGAGAGAATAGTAGTTAATTTTAGACAACCATACTCATAACTAGTCATTGGCGAGTCATTATGTCAATTGAGAGATAATATGCCGAGGGAGAGAGAGAATAAAGGAGAGATATTGAATTAAGAAGAAGGGGTTGAGAAGGAGGTGGTGATTAGGCTATTCAGTGAATAGTATTCACTATTCAGAGTAGCCACAGATTTGCATGAGCGGTGAATGAATGAGATTACTGTATGGTGACATGAATATTATATCTGCCACGGCCACAGTGATATGCATCTTGTTATTATCTTTTCTCACTCTCTCTCACTCTCCCCCACTCTCTCTATCTCTCTCCTACTCGCTTCTCCCCTGCACTCTCTCACTCCATCTATCTCTCTTTCTCGCGTTGGTGGCACCTATTGTTTGAGCTAAGTATTGCACTGAGTACCCTGCGGCGTTGAAGCAATCGGCCCTCTCTCACTTTTCCTTCTCTCTCTGTCTCCCTCTCTCTCTCTGTCTGTCCGCATCATTATCTCAAGCTGTTCAACAAGTAATGACTGTCTTTCTCTTTCTCTCTCACTCTCTCTGATCACTCTCTCTCTCACTCCCTCATTTTGTAACTCTCTCTTCTCAATCTCACTCGCATATAATATTCAACAGGCCCCATTGCACCTCAAAACTCACTACTTGTTAGAAAGATAATAACAGTCAGTCTCACCCCTTACTCAACAAAGTCAGTCACCATATAAGATTCATTCCCCCAAAACTTCGGGCCCGAATAACGAATTTGAGTGATGTAGCAAAGGGTAAGATGTATCAGGGTAATATTTGGATTTTCACAACATCCTGTCTAAAGTCTGGCAGGCCGTCCAGAGCGCACTGTCGCTTTTGAGAATCAAACCGCCAACCAGGCCAATACCAATTCTTTTTCAAAAGTTTTTGGTGAAACGGCGTAGAGCTATTATAGATCCACCCCCCTTGCAGATAACATTGATAGTGACAGCTCAATATTGTTGATCACACCCCAATCACACTACCTTCCACTTTCACTATGATGGAGCCATATCTATCAAACCATGTGTTGAGTGTTCCTACCTTTGTAGTAGTCGACAATCAATTCCAGAATAATCCCGGCTCCCTCTATTGTGTGATACAGGAGGGTCATGGTTCAAGGGGAATCTAAACCCCAGAAACACTCGTAGCACACTTATCTGAAATCAAAGATTGGTTGTGGCAAGGTCTATCAGAATTGAAAGTGGACCATCCAGGAAGTGTTAAAATGATATCCCCCGGGCACGCCGTGGGAGGAGACTAGGATCCCTCCGGAGGGAGGTCCAACATCCTGGTTGCTATAGTTACCAACAAGTTTAAACCGGGATGCTGTTGCCACATACTGTTTTAACTCAGCTAGTCGCGATCTATTACCCAAGTGTGACTGTACCCAGTTTGTTGTGTGTGTGGTGTCGCGTTCCTCAAAAGGCCATTACAGACCTTACTATTGGACCGAGAGGGGGAAATCGCACGTTTACAGCTGGGGCGTCACGATGGGACCGATGGATTGGGGTAATAATTAGCAATTAGTGGAACAAGTGGCAGTGGTGGTGAAATAATGAAACAATGCAGGGAATCCCCGGCTGGAACCCCGGCTGCTCCTTTGTGTGTTTTGTGTGATGCAGTTCCGTGAGGTTTCACAGTTTTTGTTTAGAAAAATGAAAATTTTCATGGGTGAAGGCCAGGATGATGATGAGAGAGGGAGAGAGAGAGAGAAGAGGAGAGAGAGAGAGAGAAGAGAGAGAGAGAGAGAGAGAGAGGGAGAGAAAGAGAGAGAGAGAGAGAGAGAGAGGGGGATGGGGAGAGGGAGGGAGAGAGGAGAGAGGGGGGGGAGGGGGAGTGTGGGAGAATGAAGCGGGAAAGGTTTGAGCGGGAAAGTTAAACGTACACGTCACATGATGATCACTTTCGGGGACGAGGGGACCCCCCTCCTCTCTCAGAGAATCTCTCGGGAGGAAGGAGAGTTTAACGAAGGAGCGAGCTATAGGAGGAGAGACACTCTCTCTCTCTCTCTTCTCTTCTCTCTCCTCTATTCTCTCTCTTCTCTCTCTCTCTCT
This sequence comes from Hormiphora californensis, assembly GCA_020137815.1. Taxonomy (NCBI): domain Eukaryota; kingdom Metazoa; phylum Ctenophora; class Tentaculata; order Cydippida; family Pleurobrachiidae; genus Hormiphora; species Hormiphora californensis. The sequence continues at coordinate 2,232,006 of CM035350.1, forward strand.
CTCTCTCCTCTCTCTCTCCCTCTCTCTCTCCCTCCCAGTTCCTGCATGACTATTGACCAGTATAGTACAACAGTAGGGCGACCATGTGTGTGGTGCATGCCAGGCGTCATCATGCAACTGTAGGTGGGTGTGGTACATGCATTGTACGTTTAACAGATGACTGGGGAGAGAGAGAGAGAGAGAGAGAGAGAGAGAGAGAGAGAGAGAGAGAGAGAGAGAGAGAGAGAGAGAGAGAGAGAGAGAGAGAGAGAGAGAGAGAGAGAGAGAGAGAGAGAGAGAGAGAGAGAGAGAGAGAGAGAGAGAGAGAAAGGGGAGATAGACGAGTACACGTTGGAAAGAGGGAAGTACAGGAACAAGTGAGCGAGATGTTGACTGAGAGCAGGGGAGGGGGATAGAGAGGTGTCAAGAGAAGACCCCACTTGTATCACTACTATCCAGAAGGAACCCCCACACGATGTCACGTGACTTTTGCCTGCCACGTGACCCTTACAACGCTCCAGTGCTCCCATGTTTCCGTTGTCAGAAAACAGCTCAAAGTCACCCCCCCCTCTCTCTCTCCCAAATAGTGCCCCCTAAGCGCGAGCAGGGGAAATTGTTTTCAAAAGTGGGCAGTTACTACCGCAGGTAAGCTTACGCCCTAAAACACAACCCCCGGGTCTCTTCCTGAAGGAGTAACGAGCCAATCAGAGGGCAGGAATGCTATCACGTGACCTGTGTTAGTGTTCGGGGTATTTTTAGCAGCCAATCAAAGATACTGCATGTGTAATTTCATTTAAACAAGTGGACGGAAAAGCTCCTTCCTCTGCCACGCAGAAGAGAGGGAGCTGGAGAGAGCTAGATGGAGAGAGGGAGAGAGCTAGATGGAGAGAAAGAGAGAAGGGGGAGAGAGAGATGCATGCTTCCTCTACAATAAGAGGGTGGTTGAGGGAGAGAAGGAGGGGCTTGCTTTAATAACTACATGGGTGCAGCGAATGGCCTCTTTCGATATATAATACCGTATTTGGTTCATGAGATGAAACAAAGACAATATCGGTGAATGTTTCAAGTATTTGAGGAATAAGATATTATAATTGTCTCACTTGATGTACTTAATTGGATACCCCTTTGATAATTTGTAAGTTAGGTGTGGTGAAATATGTGAAATCTCATGGTGTGTACTCTGTACACACCAGCTCCTCCTTCTCCCACACACGCAGCTTTAATGCTGGTCTGCACCTCATAGAGGTGAGTCAGGTTAGAGGATTTGAGGGGCTCGACCAATGGGCAGCCAGCATCTACACCACGTGACAGGTAAGGGAGTAGCCGGAGTGTGAGTGCCTTCCATATTGTTCATCATCTGGCCTTAACCACCTCTCTCTCCACCTTGTACCGCAAATAAGATGTCCCTCGCCGTCATTGCCTTGTAAGTGTCTTGCTCCTTCATCAAAACTTTTGTTTCCCGTTCCTGTTGCTCCTTCATAAACACAACTATTGTTTGTCAGGTTTGTTGGGCTGGTAAGTGCCACGGACTTCACCGCCTACACGCCAGCCACCCCCACGGTGGACCTAGAGAGGTCCCACTCCGCCCAGATATCTATTGATGGGGACGATGTTCCTGATGGTACAGATAGGATCCTGATACAGGCCATGGAAATTAGTGACCTCACAGGAAATACTTGGGAGGAAGGATACACCTTCGGTTACAAGTGAGCTGGTACCATTCACCATTGATAATACCAAATTACGTGATAGATGTCATACTTTTTCTTACAAATATCCCTCCCTTGACCGACCCTCTCTCATCGCGCCCTGATGGGATAAAACATAACTCCCCCCTCCTTAGTTCTGCAGTTACGACGTTCTACTACCCCGAGCTGAATGAGGCCTCTTACCACAAGTTCAGGGTGAAGTATGGTAACAGTGATGACGAGTGGACTGGATACAGTTCCGCCACCTCGTACAGCCACGCCATGTCCAGTGAGTACAGTATTATAGCCTAGGAGGGAGGGGGGTTAGGGAGCGGTCTTTTGGGGGAGGGGGTAAAGCAAGATCAGGAGAGTGGGGGTGGGGGTAGGATTAGTAAATAGAAACTGGGTGGTTAAGTCGATATTAACCACGAGACATGTTTTCAGCTCGGTACATCGTTGAGAGGATTGCTCGAAACTGGGCCATGGCTAAAGAGTTCTGCCTCCAATTGGGTCACCGACTTGCCGTCATCTCTAGCAAGGTAAGTGGACATTGTACATGTAGTCGTCACATCTGTTAGTGCACTCTTCATTTCAACTTCGGATACAGCCGGGGTATTAGCTGGCTCATGTGACCATGTATCAGACTTCAGATCCAGGTCACATGTGTGTACCGACAGTGAAAGTAGCAGCTTTGCATTTCTTTGTGTTTGAGAATTGAGGGTGAATCCAGACTCCATACAATCACTGCCAGACACAGAACAAACTGTCAAACACATAACTTCCACTCATAATTCTGCGAAGACACCATGACACACCCCCACCCCACAGTATAAGTACATTTAACTTGACAACCCCCTCCCCCTTCCTGAGCATACCATGTCAATTGACACCCCTCCTTGTCTTGCAGAGTGAGAACGAGCAGGTGGAGGAGCTGATGCAGGAGTATGGGATTGAGACTGCCTGGGTTGGTCTGTTCGACACCCACTATGGTGATGACAACGTCAATACCACCTGGACCTGGGTAGATGGGACCCCCTACAAGTTCAGCAACTTTGAGAAGAACGCCGCTGATGTTGAGAGCACGTATGTCAATGATATGATAAGACCTGTCAGTAGGGGACCTGGGGGTAGACACAACGGGGGGGGGGGGGGGTTAGAGATGGGTCGTGATACTACTGCATTTGTATATTGAGATCTGTCATGTTCAATAACCTATCTAACTGCACACTTTCTCAATTCTCATATTATGTCGCTTGGGGACAGGTTTCGTTCTTTTACCATTTGCCGCCTAGGGGCCTTACAGTTGTGAACAATACCAATTAGTGGATGTGTTTAGACCAATGCAATTGTGAACAAAACCGAGGGGTTAAAGGCACCTCTGTTCTCAGGACCAGTTAGGGTAATTTGATTGTGTATAGGCTATTGTCCCTAAATGAAAGAGTCGATAGACATGTCTAGACAACTTTACCCTTTATAACTGGCAAGGATAAATAACCTCAGTCAATAACAAGCCTCCTTGGTTAAAAGTTGTTGTAGTTGCTCAACAAGTTAATAGGGGGAAGAGAAAGCACCCTGCACCAACAATGATACGATTCGAACCTCCGCTTACCTCTTCGTCTACCGCTCCAGGTCTCTGATCTATCAAAACAGGGGAGGGCGGCAGGCAGTAGGTGATACATGTCGTTCTTCTACCCACTGGAGAGAAACGTGTTTAGAATTAGAATTTCAAACAAGAACTTTATATCTGAACCGAGTGGAATTGAAATTTTGTAACCTAATTTTTCCGTAGTGCTACAAAATGTCTTAGCTACCTTCTGAAGAACATGGGGACCTCGGGAACACCACTTCATATATTCTCGGCCCTTTCCTGATTTGTTGAGCCTCTCACTCAACAATTCCGGATACTCTGGTCTGACCACCCCTCCTCTTTCCCCAGGTTGAGTACCTCTGTAGTGGCTGTTAACGAGATTGGAGAATGGGAAACCCACAGCCCTGACGAGAAAATGAGCTTTATCTGTGAGAAGGGACTGTCAGGTTAGTGTTGTTAGCATTGGTGGAAACTGGTACTGGGTACTGTGAGAAGGGAGTCAGGATATATTTAGTGCACTGGGGGAACGGGGCAATGGGAAAGGTGGGTCAGTGGGTTCTAGGAGATTACTCAGCAGCTCAGTTGGAACTTGGATTGGTAGGCGTTTGATAACTGGTCGGTAGAGAAAAACAATGTTGTAAATTTTGAATCGTTACGGCTTAAATCTAACCCCCATTTTCACTTTTCAGAGGTTTCAAGTGAAAGTGAATCGAAGTTGAGTATGAGAGAAAGTGTCATCTACTAACAATTGCCATAGAAATACAAATCAGAGGACTGAATTAATTTTAGTTTGTAGGAATTTGAACTGTTTTACCGAAAATGTATCCTTTCTAATCGCTTCAAAATTAGTTTTATTGTTTCTCCCTACATGACGTGTCATTGACGTGTTTAAATGTGGGATATTATATTCGAATAACCCCTGAATTATTGTAAAGAACAGAACAAGCACATAACACAATATAACATAGTTAAAACACACACGCAGTTCACATAGTTCAAGATCTAGAAGTCGGTAGATTTCTACCACTGTTCACTCCCCTACTAGACGGCGCCCCACCTCCTCCTCCACCTCCACTACTGCTACCCCCACTCCCTCCACCTCCCCCTCCTCCATTGCCGTAGTGCTGAGCTAGAGAAGGCATCATTTGCTGTCGAGCCTGCTGAGCGTAGTAGTAACTTGCAAAGGGATCCTGAAACAAAGAGGGCTGGTAAGTAACAGTGTAATTAACAATTAATGTAATTATTAAATACCACAGGATGTATAATTACTGAAGCAATGTATTCACAAGGTGCAAGTTATTGCTGCGCGGCCACTGCTAACAACACCTCCTTTCATAACAAGACGCACACTGCGCGTTCCACTGATCAGTTTTGTGTGTGTTCACTTCACTTAGCCAACACACACAGCGTGACAGTTTGTGTGACATGGGATGTGAATTACTCACCGCTAAATAGGCTGCCTGGGCTTGAGTGAAATAGTCGGTAGCACTCATTTTAGATTGCAGTTGATGTTGCAGTAACCCCTCATATTGTCGTCTTTGTGCCTGATGTAGAGGAAGATGTGTTAGGGAGACAGAACAATACAATCACTGCACTGTAACAAGCTAACAGAAGAACTCATTAGCCTACCTCAAAATATGCAGCACTGATTTTCTCTTTGTATTGTTGTTCTGCCATTGCCTTCGTATACTGCTCCTCCATGACTTTAGTATAATGATTCTGTAGGGTCTCAGGGCTGTAACTAACTAGTGCACCATCTTTATACGCATAGGCTACAGGGGGATCACCAGCAATAATAATTTGTGGCTTCCTCTTTCTCATCGTCCTTAATATCAACAACAGCAGCAGCCTTGCTGGACCCACCCTGGTCTGTTGTAGAGGGGGTGGTAGGGGTGGCTGCTGGGGTGGTAGGCTGTTTAGCAGGTTTGGTATCTACTGCGGAGTGTTTACCCTCACTAGATGTCCTCATATCTGCAGCAGGGGAGGGGTCTACAGGAGCTGGTAGTTTCTATTCATCTAGTGCTGTAGTGGTAGGAAGCAGGGACAGGGTCTATCCATGTTTCAGCTACTATGGTATCTTTCTCAGGGGGTTTGTGGAGGGTACTCAACAACTTAGCCACTGCTTCACTGACTGGTGCTGCTGGAGGTAGCTTCCCTCAGATGTGTGGAATAGGGGACAGCGAGGCGTGCTCGGAGGGCCCTTAGTTGTTCCAATCGGGCTGATTTGGCCTTCAGCCGGCTAGCTAGGGAGTTATTAATCTGGTTTAGATCGTTGAGTTGTTTTAGGAGTTCCCTCGACCCATCTCTCTTGCAGGAAGATACGATGTGTTGCATGGCCATGTCCTTAAAGCGACTGAAGAAGGTATCAAGAGAGAGGAGGGGTTTGCCAGTACAGGGCCTGTACTCCGGGTCCCCTCCCCCACGCGTCTCCTCCAGCATCTTACTGACTATTGTAGACGGAGAGTAACCTGGGGGTGGAGGTGTTAGGGGAGAGTAATAGGGGGGGGGGGGGCGAGAGTAACCTGGGGGTGTTAGCCGTTAGGAGATAGTAACCTTTAGTGGGGAGAGTAACCTTTAGAAGGGGAGAGGAGAGTAATAACGGGGGAAATGAAATATTTCAAAAACCCACCTTTCTCTCCAGTCACCAGTTTGCTCTGCTGCACTTTGACTGGTGTCTTGGGTGGTGATGTGTACATGTAACTGTTATGGGAGTACTTGTGCGGGGATTTTATTGTCGATTTCAGGGATCTAACACGTAACGGATCCTTCTTCTTCTCCCTCCTCTTGCTCTTGTGAGCGGGGTTTCTAACAGGGGGACGCTGTGGTTTCTCTGTCGGATGATAGTCTGACAACTCGCTTTCTGGTGACTTGCACTTTTTACGTTTCTTCTCCTTTAGAGAGAATAGGTCCATGAGATCGTTGTATTGTTCAGCTCCATCACTCGCCTGGTGTGGGGATTATAGTTAGGGTGAACATCTGGGAACAGGGGAATTCGTTCTCTTGATTGGTGGTAGCTTACTAAGCTTAGGCGCTTATAAGTACAGTGTGGCTCTCAATCAAGAAATTATTGACTGTGTCTGGGAGCTAACTAGGTAATCAAGGCGGGTAGTCAAGGAGACCGGGGGTAACCATGGTAACCATGGTAACCATGGGTAGTGGTGACCCTACCTCATGATCAGCAGTGCTCTGATTGGCTATCTTCAACTTGCCCTTCTCAGGGAGACTCTGCATGGCTTTAACCACTGGTTCTGTACTCAGGTCCTCACTGTCTGCTGTATCTGGATTGGAAATATAAACAGACTACAAACATACAACAACACTATTGTGGGATGTGAGTATGTTCAATGTCGGCAAATTTTATCTAATTTTAACTAATTGTGTAATCAAGATCCACATGTACTAACCAGTTTCAGATGAAGACCTGCGTTTCAGTAGTGCCAGTGTAGGGGTACTGGTGGTGCTAGAACTAGCTGTACTCAGGGATGGTCCCCCTTCCTCTCTCTTCACACCCTCAACCTGATGGTAACGTGATCTGTTAGCGAGACTCAACAAGGGGTGCGATATGAGATCCCACTACAACAAGGGGTGCGATATGAGACGCTACAAGGGCCACCCAATCATTGCTAGACCGATTATATGAGATCACGTGTCGGGGTGATTGGAGCCAGCCGGGACAGAGTGATAATCGGACGCGAGGTTCGAGTCTCGCGATAATCGGCCTGTCAAGAGCCCTAACAAGAGGGGTATAAAACCCCCTCCTGCCTTACCACCAAACCAACCACATTTCCTCTCCTTTCTCTCTACTACTACAACTACTACAACTACTACTGCTGCTGATACCATGGAATCCCTGAAGAGTGTAACTACCCGATGTCCATCCTACGAAAACCTGCCCCAACCTATTGATGAGTTCTACCTCCTACCATCCTCTCTCTACTCCCCACCTCCCCCTGGATTCACTGAACCCCACTACATCAACATCTCCGCTATTGAGGAACAGGAGGAGCCTGAATATGTCGTCATGCAGCGGACCCCTCGTCCCATCACCCCTCTATCTGCCTACGAGAACACCACCCTCCGTCTGGCACCCACTTCTTCTACAGACCTGGTTATCCCCCGTTTCGGAAAACAGCGAGACCCACTCCCTCGGATCCCATCAACCTGCTCTGCCCATCCCACTCCGACCTGCTACGCTCCTGCCCTGGCTGCTACTAAACGAGCCCTCAAGAAGATCAAGAAGAACCTGAGGAGACAGAAGAAGGATAGCAGCGACTACGAGGTATATCAATGTCCTAATTCCAACTCCTCTTCTTCTTCCTCCACCTACTACGCCCCCTCCTCGTCCCAAGCAACATCGTCAGGGAGGAGCACCCCCAGCAGCATGGATTACGTGACCATGTCTCCCGTGGAGACCCGAGTTACGGAGCACTTTGTTTTCAGCCGCTTGTGAGCTGCTTTTGTTTAGCACATTGTTTCTCTTATAAACTGAGTGTATTTCTTGTCTAAAACATTTTCACGCAATTTCGCGCCCATGATCCGACACTCCAGTACTCATTAGAAGCAACACAAATACAAATCTCATGTGAAAACTGTTGAAAAAACTAATTGATCTACTGAACCCTCACAGAGCGCGATAAAATAAAACAACGATGTGAGCACTCAACAATGTAGTACCTGTGCAGGAGGCTCTATAATGCTGTCCTGTTTGTGTACACCATGGAAAGGAAGGGGTCGGGCTGATACTTTGGGTTGCATGGGCTTGAAACCAGGCCCATTTCCCTCTAGTTTAGGTTTAGTAGTAGTGGTCATATTAGGCAGGACCTTGGACACCTCTCTCATCTGTCTGGATGTCAGTGTATCCACTGGGGGGAGCTTCTCAGGTTTCTGGGATCTGGCGGGGTAATGGTAAGGGTTTAGAATAGAATTCGATGAAGTATACAACTTACGGAGAGGGGCAGTTTGGAAATATATGTTTAGGTATGGGCTTTTTGATCGGAAACCAGTCTAACGATGCTGTATTGTTTACCTAACATGTGCGTTACAGAACCCGTAGTAGTCCACAATGGGGCGATTATCACAGTCCTCTGCTACTAACAGGCCCGCCTTCTGGCCACAGGTCACGTGGAAACATTTCACACAATTCTGGGGAGGGTTGGAGTAGTTATTATCATGTTTTGGAAAGGGATTGCTTATTGGGTACGTGATGACTACAGCGAGAGAAAGAGGGATCACTCATGATCCAATGTAGTTTATCATTTATTATGTAGGAAGGACATTCATTTATAAGATATGACTCACCTGTACGTTGCACTGCATACATGCCCCCTGTCTCTTGGCCCTGTCGTTACCCTTCTCATCACAAATGTAGCAGACCTGCTCAAACCGTGGACCAGGCACGTGGGCTAGTATTATGGGCTCCATGGAGTAGTTCTTACCAAACACAACCTGAGGGGTGTAGTTTAGCAGGGTTGGGAAAAACAGAACAGCTGATACCCTTCTTTAAAATGCATCATCTTATATACTACTGATAGTGTGTACACTGTGCACTAACAGTCACTATGGTTATGACACATCACTACGTGAATACCTCTGGTATGTATTGTGCACATAGAATGTGGGCCCACCCTCCACTATCTGTCCGTTTTAGGGCTCCATCACTAAAGGGACACAACCTGCACCTCTCTCCGCTCATGTCCAGAGTGCACCGCTGACATAGCCAGGGTTCAGCTGCTGAAACCCCTCCAACTACGCCATAACACTCTGAAGAGGGGGTGAAATGGAGAAAACTGAAATGAAACAGTTCTGATGTTGAGTCTAATAGGGCTGAATAGTCGGTTTAGTGCTTACCTTTGTGAACATGGAACTTGCATTTCACACAGTGGATTAGGTTATCTTGAAGCGTGGTTTTGTTACAAACACAACACGCGTGATTCATAGTCTGGAATAGGGCAAAACATTTAGAGTTTGGGTTTAAAACTACCCCCTAAAATATGAGAGACAGAAACACGGTGTTTTAGAAAACAATTAAAAGGGAATTTAAGTTATTAATATCACACAATTTATACACTGCTACACATATAAACAGCATGGACTGGTTTTGATAGGTAATAAAAGAAGTTCTTTAGTGTGTCACTGTGACTTCCATCGCTCCTTACCAGACACCAACGCAAACAAAATCGCACAAACAAACCCAATGGAATCTGATACAAACCAACACAGACAAACACAAACTAATCCTTGTCTATCAATCATCCTCCAGTAATGGCTCTCCACCTGACATACTATAGGCGTTCTCTCCCGCCATCCTCCTCGCAGGACACCTTTTGATACAGTGGAAGAAGATGTATGTAGACTGAATGAGGGTGACTGTAATCAGTAGTGCTAGGGCAAGTCGGATCGCACTAAAGGGGGAGCTCCCATCGTCTTCTTCTACGCCACAAATAGAGTCAAAGTCACAGTCTCCTGCTCCCGTTTTTAGGATCTCCTTCAGGTCCTCAATGCTACATCCCGCATCTTGGTCACACCCAGGGGGAATTACAACGTGCTCGTTCACCAAAATCTGCAAGGGAGGTAGGGATGAGTAAATTATCAGTTTTAAAGTTTATGAAGGAGTAAAATCAAATTTTATGAAGGAGCAAGTATTGTACAGCAGTACTGCATCACTAACCTTGACTCTAGTTCCAGCGGTGCAATTCATCCTGACAAATGCAATATTCGCTGCAAAGGGTGCAATATGGGATGTTTTGAATATTCTATCCTTGTAGTTGGTCATATCGTGGGTCAATGGCTTGGTATCCCGGTATAACCCCAGGAGGGTAAATAACGGAACTACAGTCTCCTCGTGAGCAAACATTAGTACAGGACTCCCGTCAGTGCTATCCTCCATTGTCTCAATCACGTGACTTAGCAGGAGACAACTCATCTGATAGGTAACGGGGTAGGAGTAGCTGTACTTGTGGTATTTCTCTAGATCTTTCATGAAATCTAAAACTACCAAATCCTCATCATTCAGTAGGTCGCAGAATTTTGAGCCATGCGTCTGGGTGGGGCTCATCATTTCATTAGCACACAGATAGTAGATTGCTTTAGTTGAGTTGAGATCCAGTTCCATACCGAGACGTCCAGATACAGTCTTTATAACCCCCTCTACATTTGATGACTCCTCAAACAGTTGTGCCTCCTTCTTCCACCCTTCATCTGCTAGGTAGGCCCTGTACCGGGGACATGAGTCCATGAACCTTAGTTGCCGGTCTGGTTTGGTCATGTTGATGGCGGGTGGAAGGTACCCACTGAGAGTAATGTGATCCCGTGCTGTACTTGCCGGACCGAGCGGTCCAGTTCCGTTTAGCACTCCATACATGAAGGAGAGGACCACTCTGAACTGCCCGTGTTTTAGTTGTCGATCGGAGGGAATATCCCTCTGGCGTGTAGGGCAGTGGAAAGAGGTGGGGAAGGGCGGTAAAATACCGTTTACCTATTGTGTAGTGTTCGATACATGCCCTCTGATACTAGATCATAGTTGGCAGGATAGGTAGCCCTGGTCCAGGTATCATACCAGGGTAGAGAGGTCACTTTACCCTGAGAGACTGCCACATTCAACTTCTCCAGGAATGTCCTCATACGGGGGAACTGCTTTTGTGCCGAAAGTTACGGCTGCCATGGCGAGCAAGGAAGAATAACCGATCAGTTGAGCACTCAAACTTGACATCAGGTAACATCTCCTCTAAAGGCATCGTAGACGGTCTTGGAGGCAACTGGTCGGTACTGGGTCGACCCAACTAGTCCCACTCCTAACAGGAGCAGCAATAACATTCTAAACACCAGACACTCAGCTCTCTACATGTCCTGAGTGTGAGCAAGGTATGTTAATCATCAAATTGGTAATGTATACTTCTCTCTCTGGTTAAAATCGTTAAATTGGAAAGAATTCAAAAAAGTATAACAGAGTTTATTAACTTGACTAGTTTGACAAACTGTCAAATTATGATGGCATTCTGCCATTATATTCTCAGAGTGTATAAATTTAAATTCTATTTTCCGGACTGCAACGTCATACTGCAGTGTGGTCGAAGGGTTGGCTCGATGCCATGGATGATTTTATGAAGGAGCAGAACACGTCCCACCGAGGGGCATAGTACCCACTTATCACATCTGACCACATTTTAAAGGCATAATCCCTCACTTTATTCACCTCCCCCGATCTATCCCAGAGAGTTATCTGGGTTAAAAAGTCCCTGTACAGTTGGTCGGGATGGAAGTGGACAGTCTTGGCAAAGACCTGCTATTCTCTGTTTGTAACAGGATATTGACCGAGAAGGCAGGAAAGCTAGCAAAGCTATCAAGTGTTGTCGTTATGTCTCTCATGCCGCGAGAGTGTAGGTCTACCTCTGTGTTATTTCCTGTTAGATAGCCGGATATTAATCCTTTATAACGCTCGTAAAATAGCTGCTCTAGAAGGTTTGAAGCGACCGTTATAGCATCAATCAACATGGCTTTGTTGACATGGCGACCATCACCTAGCAACCGAGAAAACTCAGCTAAAATATTCCGGTTGTCACGGGTGTTAGAATTGTACACGAACTGCATCCCAAACCCAGGTCTCCTTGTACATGATGTAACTATTGTAATATCTCTCCTGGTGAAATGAATACAAGGCATGTGATATATCACTGACAATCCTGCCATGGGTAATGTTATTTATACCTGTATACCCCTACTACTCCCCTCCACCACTCCAGATGAGAGGACAGGGATCACGTGATCTGAGAGGGTAGGTGAAACTGAGAACTGCATCCAGTAGAATGGTGTTCTCTCCAATCCCCTCTGGCATGAAACCAAACCCAATACAGTTTGGGTACTGAGCTAGAGCGGCACTGAAGTTACCAACTACAAATCCAATATGTCCGTTTATAACTGTATTCCCTCCAAAGTTATTGATCAGCGTCCAAAGGAAGGGCTTTCCAAACCACCCTCCTGTTCGGGGGAAGTTAGGCTTGCTCTCTGCGAACATGTCTAGTACTAGAACATGTTCAGCTGGAACTGCCCCTAGATATGCCTCAACTCTAGGTGTAGTCCAGTATGGATCATACCCAAAGGTCCACCCCTGTACAACCCAGATGGCAGTGGGATCGTGACGTAGAATCAGGGACACTGTGGCGTTAGACACTGCTGTGAGGTAGCCGAGGGAAGCATTGAAAGGGGTATTCTCGTTGAATGTGTCTACTGAGTATTTGTTGCCCGTGTTAAGGGTATCGTGTAGCTCCCTCATAAATAGGTCCCCGACTTCCTGGTAAAAAGGCGAGGCTGTGTCTATGTGTGTGAGACATGAAAAGCTGGTGTTAAAATCTAGCCAACAACTGGCATTAGCGAAACGTTCCTCAGGGAAAAGCAACTGGAGATACCTTGGAACAAAACCAGCAAAACCCGGGACCACAAAATCAACACCAAGGGAAGTGAGCCTGTTTGTTATTCTATGTTGTAACTCGACTTGGTGCTTCAGAAACTCTAAGTTGAGTGGTCTAGGGTAGGAATGCATGTTCCCCATCCTATTCCACGCGAGAAAAGTTGGGCCATTAAAGAAGGATAGGACCTCGTGGGGTGGTACACCAAGTTTTGTGAACACCCTGTACAGAACCATCTCTATCCCAGTGGGGATGTAGACCAAGTTGAAACCAGAAAATGCCAACCAATCCAGATGTGGCTCCCATTCAGGCCAGTCCCACCACCAGTAGGAATATGAATATGCACAAATGTTACCATAGTATCTGGTGATTTCGCTTGATGGGAATATTACTGGTTCCGGCAAGGCAACAAGAGGATATTCCGCCCATGAGAGACCAAATTGTGTGTAGGACACTTTGGCGTTATCTACAAGATACACCTTGTACCCTTCAATACAAGTTCTGGCATTGGAGCAGTAAATATAAACAGTTATTTGATTCTTAGAATGTTTTGTGTCCAGCTGAGTTAGATTTGATGACGAAAAGAGGATTTTGAAACTGTTGCAGTGCGCTGGGGACACTCTGCACACCAGATTTTGTACTTCAGAGAGACAGGTGATGGATAATATGATGCTTGGGAGTATTAGCAACACTTTCATGGCTCTAAAAGAGAAGTTAAAACTTAAATGCTGATAAGTGACCGAGAAAATGCCGACACACGCCTTTTTTTAAATTTCAGAAAAATTTCGGGTCGTTTTCAGGTCTGACAAAAAAGTTTGTCGAAACAAAAACTCAATTTTGCGCCGCGTAAATATATTATTTATTGATGTAGCACGCATAAAAATTTATATCTGCGCTGCATTTCGATCAGTTTTCAATTGCGCGGCGCGGCGTGAAAAAATTTAATAAAATCTTTCACCAAAAACGAACTCGCAAAAAATCTAAGATCCAAAATTTCAAGCGCTGACACCGTTCAACTGCTAAATTTCGCTCTCTCAAGCTGGTTTAGGGTTACTATGAAGCACCCAAATTTAATGCAACTTACACCCATTCGAATACCCATTTTTTCACGTCGTTTGTGGTGTTTAACCGGTCCAATTTCTTCCCAGGATGCCGCCATGAACTAAAGACGAAGCTGAATTTTACGATTGAGGAGTAAAGAGAACATGAGTAATCCGAGACGAGGCTCGGGGAGCGAGGGCTCAAGGAGCGACAGCACAAGAGGTCCTTCAGGAGGCACCCGCTCCAGAGACTCCACCGGAGCCCGTGTTACAACTGTCATGGCAACGACAGGATCCCGACCCGACCGGGGTTGTGATGTCTCCTTCACAGACATGAAAATGATCGGATACGGTTCCTTTGGCTACGTTTACAGAGTCAAGTTACTGGAAACAAACGAAATGGTAGCGATCAAGAAAGTTTTACAGGACCGGCGGTTTAAGAACCGTGAACTCGAGGTGATGCGACGATTGGACCACTGCAATGTCATTCGGTTACGATACTTCTTTTACTCGAATGGTGAGAGAAGGGATGAGGTATACCTGAATCTCATATTGGACTACTTCCCCACCACTGTGTATCAGGTTGCCCGGCAGTACAGCAGAAATCGGCAAATGATCCCAATTTTGTATGTAAAACTGTACATGTATCAACTGATGCGGGCTCTAGCTTACATCCATTCCTTTGGTATTTGCCACAGGGATATTAAACCTCAAAACCTTCTCCTCCACCCCGATACCCTAGTACTCAAGCTCATAGACTTTGGTAGTGCTAAAATTCTAGTAGAGGGAGAGGTTAATGTTTCATATATCTGCTCCCGGTATTACCGGGCACCTGAGCTCATATTCGGGGCCACTAACTACACATGTGCCATTGATATTTGGTCGGCAGGGTGTGTATTGGCCGAGTTGCTCCTCGGTTCGCCCATCTTCCCAGGGGACAGCGGTGTGGATCAGCTGGTAGAAATCATCAAGGTCCTCGGATCTCCCACCCGGGAACAAATCGCAGAGATGAACCCCAACTATACCGAGTTCAGATTCCCCCACATTCGACCGCACCCGTGGCGTCGTGTGTTCAGGGCCCACACACCTGACGATGCCATCGACCTCACGTGTAAACTGCTGGAATACACGCCCCGAACCCGCCTTCACCCCCTCGACGCCATCGCACACGAGTTCTTCAATGAGCTCCGGGTGGAGGGCACGATACTCCCACCGCCCCTTGAGAAAGATTTACCCCCTCTGTTTAACTTCACCGAACAGGAGCTGAGAGAGAAACCTGCCCTTCGGTCTGTCCTCATTCCCAGTCATGTTGTGCAGCCACCCCCCTCCTCAACGGATCCACCTGTGGCTAATGGTGCCGCTGCCCCATCCTAATCAGAACTGTGTGTGTGTGTGCGAACAAACTACTGTGCGTCCGTTTGTGTGTGTGTGTGTGTGTGTGTGTGTGTGTTATATTGACAGTTTTAAGTTGTGAATTATTGTAGTTATGAAGGACACACATATGTTTGTACAATGTAAACACACGGACAATATACCAATCTCTCTCTCTTTGAAGAAGGGAAGATCCACACCCCTTTCTCTCTCCTGATCTCCCTATACTGTGATCTGAGTAAAAAAGTAAAATCGGGCTTGTGTGATGGGGCTTGTTGTTAGAGAATTACAGTGACATTTAAAGAAGGAGTGTGTGAGTGTGTGATAAAGATTGTTGTAATGTTGATGCTAAGATTCTCTGTCAAGAAGTATCTCCTTTTCTGTTGTATACATACTGTTTAACATTCAACTGAAATCAAGAGTTCTAGTCACTTTATACATTGGACCCCAAACACCCACACCCCCCCCCCCCCCGGCCAAGATATGTTTCAATCCTCTCTAATTCGAAGCTGCTCCTTCATGAAACACATCATTGAAGCTGAATGCTGCAGCTTTTTGTATCTGTAAGTTTATAGTTTTTGTGCGTCTGTGTGCAGAATAATAACTGAAGTATAATTGTGATCCAAAATATGATGCGTTTTATTCTGACTTCTTGGACTTAGTGCACCCCTCAACTTATCTTCTAGAGTTTTCTACGGAGCTATGTTTCTCTCTATCTCTGTACCTCTCTTTCTCCCTCCCTCCCTCTCTCTCTCTCTCTATCTTTCCTCCTCTCTCTTCCCCTCTCTATCTCTCTTTCCTTCCGACTCTCTTTATATATCTTTTCCGTTTTCTGCCTTCCCACCGACACAGTACTGTCACTGTGCGTTACACATACATCGGAAATAGAACTTTCGCTGAAATACACACACATGACAGAGAGCGTGTGTGTTCATACATGTGTGCAAAGTTGCGTGTCTGTGTCGCAAATCTTTCGCTCTATCCCTGGGCAGTAGAAGAGAGAGAAAGAGGAAGAAAGAGAGAGCTTTGCCGCAAAATGCAGAGATATAGAGAGATAGAGCACGATGAGGACATCGGAAAGGGAGAGTCATCGAGATAAATGTAGAGATAGATAGATAGATAGATAGAGATAGAGAGCGAAAGGTGAGATAGAGTGGAGGATATAGTCTCTGAACCAGGAAAGTAATTGGACCTCTCTCGAGCTTGTGCTATACATTATAATGGACCGATCGAGCTCTTCTTGCCCTCACCACACAAACATTAGCTACACCGCACATCTCTTTTTCATCTTTCTTCATCTCTTCATCTAATTCCACAATTAGATTTGTCTGTAGTCTCTAATGATACTCAAAAAGAAAGCCTCAAAATACTGGAGTGAATGTCATTGTTACTGGCCATCCCTCACTTAGCACTCAATTCAGCATACTGCTGCTCTGTGCTCACTTCACAAGGCAAAAGGAAGGACAAAACGACGCGAGCCGAGGAGAGAGCAGGAGAGAGCGAGAGAGAGCGAGAAGAGAGAGAGGAGAGAGAGAGAGAGAGAGAGAGGCGCGAGAGAGAGCGAGAGCGGGAGCGGGGAGAGAGAGGGCGAGCGAGAGAGAGAGAGAGACGAGAAGAGATCGAGAGAGAGAGAGAGAGAGAGGCGAGGGGTAGAGAGATTGAGAGGAGCGGAGAGCGAGATCGAGAGAGAGCGGAGCGAGCTATAGCGATAGCGCGCGGCAGCAGCTATCTCTCTCATCTCTCCAATCTCTCTCTTCTCTCATCTCCTCTCTCTCTCTCTCTCTACTCCTGTGTAACCCCAATATGTGTTTATGTTTAGTACTCAATGAAGCACGACCAACTGTAAAGCACTTGCACCATGGATACAACAAACAACAGAAAACACCCCACCTACAGCTGGAGGACCACTTTCAGACATCCTCGGTTTAGAATCAGACAAGAAACGAAAACTGGAGGGCAGTTTCAAGATCCCCAAGAAGAAGAGAGTTGATGAACCCAAACCCCCTCCTACAGTAGTTGTAGAACCATTAGTACCTGCGGAGGTGCTGCCTACCTCACCAGCTGCTGTACCCCCTCCCAAACCTCACCCTCCCAGCCCCATTATGTCTCCCATTAAAACTGATGCTCCAAAGTTCCCTAAATCAAAGAAGAAGAGAATAGAAGAAGTCCCAATTGCTCCACCCAAGATGGCCCTACTTGAAACCCCTAAAACTGGACCCCTACTCAGCACCCCAACCCCCTGTTGACATGAGTCCTGCACGTGTAGAGGAAGAGGATCTTGATATGGAGGATGAGGAAGATGTGGGACCCTGGCACACCTCCAAACACAGAGGAGGCAGACCTCCTGTCTTCCATTCCTAAATCAGAGATAGTCCAGGAGTATGTGACGCTCAATGACGGAACGAAACACCCCCTTCCCCGGGACGTGTGGAGACGAATATTTGGGTCCTTGAAACCTGGTAACCTGGCTCAGTGTATGAAGGTATGCCGGGTATGGAGGGAGTGGTTATCTGATCCTGTATTCTGGCCAGTTATAAACCTCTCCCGTTACAGTCCCCTGTTTCCTGACCTCCTCAGATCAGTGGTCCTCAGACAGCCCAGCGAACTGGATCTCTCCTACTCGACCATATCCAGGCGGCAGTGTGACTGGCTCCTCCCCAAACTACCAACACTGAAAACTATCCGCATGTCAGGTCTCAGTATGAGTATAATTGGGGCCCTTAATGGTCCTCACGTTTCCAATCTGTATCACATTGATCTACGGTGGGTGGATGAGCTCAATGATTGGGGGCTCAGAGACCTGCTATCAGTCACATCTGGTAGGGAGCAGCGGCCCCGATTTAGGGACCTAAAAGGGTTGAGGCTAGCTGGGTGCCCCCTTACTGACGAGGCTATAAACTATGTGATAAAGTTCTGTCCGAGTCTGGAACATCTTGACTTCAGTTACAACCCCAACATGAACGATCGAGTGGTGGATTTGCTAACCCAGTCTGCCCTCATATACTCTCTTACTAAGGTTGATTTCAGTGGATGTAGTCATCTAACTGACAAGTCCCTGGTGATGTTAAAGAAGTGTTATGATGTTAATTGGGTGGATCTGAGGTCCTGCAAAGAGATAACCCGAGGAGCTTGTGTTCGGTTTGCACATAGTTTCAAGAAAGAGCTCAATATCACAGAGGACAAGCTAATTCACCCTCCTACTGTCGAAGTGTATAGTTGAGGGATTGTATTGCTCGACCCTCTCTTTATATAAAGGAGGGTTGTTGTTTGTCAATCAATGAGTGACACTTCTTCTCGTCACTTCTGTCTTGTTAACAGTGTGCTTGAAAACTTAATAACACACACCGAGAGAATGCGTGTTTTTTATATTTATGTGTGTGCCCTCTTTCTCTCTTCCTCTCAAACACAGATAAAAATAAAATACATTTCTCTCTTTCTCCCTCTCTATCTCTCTCTTTCTCTATCATGTCTCCGAAGCAGCGGTGGCATCAGCATTCCTCTAAATTCTCCCCTCACGTGAGTGTCGTGTGAGCACTATACTGATAACAGTCTACTGATGCACTATATAATATCGTTTCTAAGGAGACTTACAAAACACAGACAATGTCTCCTAGACAGAATAGAGACAGACAGACATTATAGAGAGGGGGATGATGAGCATTGAGAGCTATAAGAGTTTTATTGCCTGTGTTATTACAATTACTGCTGATTTAACTGTTCATATCGCATGTTCTCTCTCCCTTCCTTTGGCTATCTTCCTCTCCCTCCCCAATCTCCGACTCTCAGCCGCTGGACTTGTAACGCATTTGCAGCTCCCAGCCGGGACACATTTGCAATGTGCGCACAACGACTAGCAGAAGAGATGCGCGCAAACACTACAAAGTGTAGAGTGTTTTGCAGTCTGTGATTTTGCCGCGCGAGCCAGGGTAACCCCGCTCCCCCTTGGTAATGAAATTCCCCCTCTGCGCTAGCTCACGGAGGGGTAATAATATCGCTTGTACGGCGGGAAAAAAATTCCTGTGTCCAAACTACAAAACAGAAAGTTCTAATTTTTTGAACATACCGAGGAAATTGTCTGAGCTACCATTACATACCGGAATTTTTCGATATTTTGGCCATTAACACTGTTTTTGTTTTTGGAAAACTATGAAGATGCTGGAATTTGGCTACAAAAACCTTCAGAAATGTGCAAAATGCCATTCTAAAGGTATTAGAGGTGGATTAATTGATAACTAAGCTATAGTCGAGTCAGAAAAAATTCCACAAGATTGGAATTTTATGCCCATATAAGGAGTTATGCGACACACCTCTGTTGTTAAACATGCGGTGTAATCGCTACCGGTCGTTACTTTCTGTAGAATTCAGGTCCTGGTTACTATACAAACTAGTACCATACGTTTTAGATAGGTTTTAGACAAGTTTTCGATAACTTTTTATGAGAAGGTCCCGTAAATTTTCATTTTTAGGTAGGCGGTATTGTCACCCCTATATGCAATAATAGGGGTGACTTCGTAACCAACGCTCCCCCGGTGTTGCCGCCGCCGTCCCCTCACATGATCTCCCTCCCCCACAAGGTGATGGCTGTCTGTGTGCGGACTTTGTGTTTTATCCCTGCATGCGGTGTCAGGGCGTTACATACCACTGATAGTGTGCACGCTAAATGGAGGTACAAAATGATGGATGGGGTTCCAATACTTGCTAAACGGAAGCGGGCCGAGATCGAGCTGATGAGGCCTAACGAGGAGGCTTGCAAGAGGTTCTGGTGGAAGGAGGATGGTACAATATGGCACTGGCCGAGGGATGATCATGGCTACTTTAGATATGGAAGGTAAATGCATATATTCAATAGATGTCCATTAAATATGTGTGTTATATCCTCCCTCTACTGTTATACATTTCACAACCCACCACACCCAAATACCCATCATAACTTAACTCACCTCTTTCGTCTCCCCTAGGTACCAGAACTTACGAGGGAAGCCCGTACAAGTCACCGACCCGGACAGGATAGAGACGGTAAAGAAACTAATGGGACCTTACCACCTGTACCGGCAATCACCGTACTTCCGTCATGACCACGATTATGAGGCAGATCCGTACAAACTGCTGAGCAGGGACTTTCTGGGACTTCCATCACGAGATACCCACTCGTGATGTAATGTGTGTGTAATTGTGGACAGTTAGTTTTAGAGTTGTGTGTGAGTGCCGTTTTGTTACGCCGATTTATTGTGTAAGTCTAGCAAGTGTATATGAGGTAGTTGATGGTGAAGAGTGATTGGTGAAATGGGATATAAAGTGGTAGTTGTCGGTTAAGAAAAGAGAACGAGGCAGTGCCGTGACCATCGGTTAAATTATTGTGTTTTGTAAGATTATATTTAACTTATTCGACCTTTTTTTAACCCCTGGTAAAATCGCTGTTTAAATCTGCTGTGATTCAATACCCATATATCCTCACCCTCATTCTACGTCAAGGTACCTGCCATGTCTGAGATATCGATGAAAATTAAATGGAGTGGTTCTGAATATCCCCTGGAGGCGATCCCCCTATCTTCAACCGTCCTTGAGTTGAAGAATTTGATAAAGGAGCAGACAGGGGTGTTGCCGGGGCGACAAAAACTCTGTGGCATCTCTCTGAAGGGTACGATGCGGTCACAAATCATTTACCCTCATGTTATACTCAAACATAGTGTTAAAAGTCACGTGGCCTGGTCAGTGTCACAAGTCTCGTGCTCAGTGTAACAAGTCACGTGCTCAGTGTGTCACAAGTCACTTGCAGTTGCTCAGTGTGTCACAAGTCACGTGCTCAGTGTCACAAATCACGTGCTCAGTGTGTCACGTGCTCAGTGTGTCACAAATCACGTGCTCAGTGTGTCACAAGTCACGTGTTCAGTGTGTCACAAGTCACGTGCTCAGTGTGTCACAAGTCACGTGTTCAGTGTGTCACAAGTCACGTGCTCAGTGTGTCACAAGTCACGTGTTCAGTGTGTCACAAGTCTCGTGCTCAGTGTAACAAGTCACGTACTCAGTGTGTCACAAGTCACGTGCTCAGTGTGTCACAAGTCACGTGCTCAGTGTGTCACAAGTCACGTGTTCAGTGTGTCACGTGCTCAGTGTGTCACAAATCACGTGCTCAGTGTGTCACAAGTCACGTGTTCAGTGTGTCACAAGTCACGTGCTCAGTGTGTCACAAGTCACGTGCTCAGTGTCACAAGTCACGTGCTCAGTGTGTCACAACTACAAGTTAGTAAAACGATTGGTGTATTTCAGGCAAGCCACCCCCGGATGAATGTCTGCTGTCTGATTTGCGGCTGAAAAACAACCAGAAAATCATGATGATGGGGACAAGGGAGGAGGTGATCACAGAGGCAACTACCGCTCCTGAGAACATGCCCCAGGTGGTGGACGACTTTGAGATGGACGAGGAAGTGATGCTGAAGATCGCAGAGAGACCAGAGAACCTCGCTAAAGTGGCCAATAGGGTCGCTAAATACGAGTTTAAGAAGAAGTTTCATGATTTCCGGGAGGGAAAGAAACTCCTTGTACTGGATATTGATTACACTCTCTTTGGTAATTACATCAATCAGTACCATTTATCTTGAATAACACAACAATAGAAAACAAGTTCAAATTCTATCTCCAATTAGTGTCCCCACCCCCAAAGTGTTTCCTCTAAACTAGAATGTGACTTCCAATCATCATATCCCCCGCCGCCAGACAGCTATAATAGATTGTAACATACATTTCTCCCGCTGCAGATCACAAGTCATGTGCAGAGAGGGGTGAGGAACTGATGAGACCAGGCCTCCACGAGTTCCTTGCCATCGCCTACGCAGAGTACGACATTGTAATTTGGTGTAAGTTGTGTTCCCCCTTTTTCTGTTTCGCGCCGCGGACCCCATCTGAGCGCACTGAGAATCAAATCGGGGTCTGGCGCCGCCAGAGAAACCTTTTTTAACATATCACATACAATTAGGCCCTTCCCTACTCTTCCCTAGATCCTATAACCTTCTTTATTCTGCGGATCTATAAATGAAAAAGTTCCAATACCATTCAACCGTCCACAGCCGCAACAAGTATGAAGTGGATTGAGGCGAAGATGCAGGAGTTAGGAACCCTCAGAAACCCCAATTATAAGATAGCCATGCTGGTGGACGATGGTGCTATGATAACAGTTCAAGATGCAGAGGGCCATGTTGTCAGGTGAGGAAACTGTGCTTGAATATGGAAATGAATGATGGTATAACTATACTACTCAATGGTTCACTGTCAGGACATAGCTCGAATCTGACAGATGGTTCACTGACAGATCCCGGTGAGGGTCCTACATATATTTGATAGGGTAGACCGGGGTAATTTGGACGGTGGGGCAATGTGGTCACAGGACGGGGCAATGTGGACTAGTGATTTATATGGGACTTTTAAATTGTGGTGTTTAGTGTGAAATAACGAAAAATGACGACTTTAAAGTTAAACTTTATTTCGGTAAACTTAATTATGATAATTAGTTAAATTAAGGGTCAGAATTTCACAATATGATAATTTTCTATTCAGTTTCATCATCAAAATGACATTAGCTTTCGATTTAATTAGCTAATTGGCATTTTAATGAAGCGGGGCAATTCGGACAATTTGGGGCAATTCGGACGAAAAAATCGGGGGCAATTCGGTCATAATCCAGATTGCCCCGTGGGGCAATTTGGACTAGACCAAATTGCCCCATGGGGCAAATTGGTTAAAAAAATTGGCCTCATGGCGCCATTATACTCGTTTCTATGGTAACCATAGACAACCTGCTTTCATAATTATCCTATTCAATCAATATAGATGGCTAAAACTGAGTAAATAGACCAAAAAAAATAGAAAAAAGGCGCATTTTACAACCAATTCTCTGGATGCCAAGGTAACAAGTCAATCCATGGTGTGGCATTCGACAAACCAACTTCATAGGGTGCTCCAGAATATCTAGGACTGGTGCTTTGATGACCAAAAGTAGTGTATTATCATGATAATCATCCATATGCAGCTGATATAACTGAATAAAGGGATAAATTACAGGCTAACTTAGAGCAATAGGCATAATTTTGATAACCAAAGCCCCTGACTGGCTGGTAACTGAAGGTAGTCTGATGTCTCATTGTGACTCACAATCATGTTTAAATAATCGATAGTCTAATAATACGGATGTAATGGGTGAATTTGGAGCAAGAAAATAGTACATTAATGCAAATTCGCTGGTTACTATGGTAACAAACTCCGTTGCTATAGTAACCCCAGGGAATTGCATTGAGTGGGAATCGGCCACTAACATGATTAATTAGACTGGATCCCCATAATAGTAATTGCTGGCCTTGTAAGCACCTGAAAACACAAACAGCATTCCTTTGAAAACCGTAGCTTTATTTGTGGTTTTTTGATCTTTGATGTCGATTTTCTCAAAAACCCTATTTGGGATTAGATTAAATCTTTTTCTAATCGACTAGGCTAATCCTGAGCTTTCGAAAATGCACCCTATAGATATAGATCTGATGAACACTTAATTTTTTGGTTAATTAGGCTAATTACTACTTAATTAACTAATTTTGAAAAAAGGAATAGCACGGGATACTAAATTACTAGATGACTGAAAAGTTTGAAATCGATATCTCAAAAACTGTGGCTACAATCTAAGTTTGTCCAAATAGCCCCAACCTCGGTCTGATTTACATCGCAGATTTACAGCTGGGGCAATGTGGTGTGTCGCGGTCACGTGATTGAATGCGCGCATTGTGATTGGTCTAGAAGCCACTAGTCCAAATTGCCCCGTGTCTCGCGATCAAAAATATCCCGACTTACCTTCATTAACAAGGTTAATTAGCTATCTAAAAGTTATGTTTTCGATTCAAATTTGTTCTGAGGCTCAAGATAAAGGTTCAGTTGCACAAATTGAGTAGCTAACTAATTGATTAAGTAAATTAATGGCTCTTGAAATACCAATTGAATGCCAAAACCGTCCAAATTACCCCGGTCTACCCTAACTATATCTCCCGTATGACAGGTGCAAGCCGCTGAGTGTGCTATGGGGCAAGTTCCCCCAGTTTTCTGCCAAGAATTCTGTTATTTTCGATGACGTCAGACACAACTTTTTAATGGCACCTCGCAGTGGTCTTCGGGTAAGGAAATAGTTTGCTAGAATTTACAGCCATACATGGTTGTAAATTTTGCTGAGAGGCATAATGGCATGGCCATGCTCCTTTATAAAATCTCCATCGATAAGAGTGTTCCTATATGCTCCTTCATAAAAACAACCACTCCACAGATAAGGGCATTCCGACATGCACACCAGAACAGGACGACAGATCGTGAACTGCTGAAACTGGCCCGATATTTGATGCTCATTGCCGAGAAATCTGATTTCACAAAACTAAACCACGACAGATGGGAAAGGTAAGGAAATGATAAAGGAAGAAGTGTTTGAATGAGTGGGGGGGGGCCGGCTGAAGTTTTTGAAGTTTGAAGTTTTCCACCCTACTTTTTGAGTTTTTGAAGTTTTTGAAGTTGACTTCAAAAACTTCAAAAACTTCAAAAACTCTAAACTACTTTTATATGCTATCAGTGACTATTATTACACTTGTTTAGGTTAGTTTAATGCTTAATACATAGTGTGGCAAAGTTATCCGTCCTTGTCTGCCCTTTTTCCACCGCAAATTAGGATATTTACAATGATTCCTAGCCGTGAAATCCATGGCACAATTTGGTGTAAAAAGTTTAAATTTTTTGTAAAAACTGATTTTATTTTCATTCTATAACTCAAACAAGAATTATTGCATTATGTGTTCATAATGCTGAGTTTCCCTGCCCTACCGTTTCACATGTCAGTGACATGACATTGTCACTGCCAACAGGATCAAGGCTTGGTCATAATGTAATGTGAGATGCATACGATCTAGCACACACGTCCATCAAACTGTGTCAATGAGGTGTTTGATGAAGGAGTAGCTCGTCACTGTGTGCGCGGCTCTAGTTGCTACACCGTTGCCCCTCGCAACGAAAGTGTGACCAAAATGGTCCCTCTACCGATTAGTTAGTATACCAAAATGTCGTTTTCGAATTCTAACCCTGCTATGCCTTTTTACAAAGTAAAAAGGCATCCGGGTGAATGCCTTCGGCATTCACCCGGGCAGGGAAAAAATTGCCTAGAAAATGCTAAGAAAGTGTTAAAAAAATTATAAAGTAAATTTTCAAAATTTTTTTTTGGGGCCACACCCTTTTTGCCAGTTTCACAAAATGCAAGTTTTTTATGAAGGGAGTAGTGAAAAAAATATGGACACTAAAATCATCAGCGGCCTCGAGTTAGTGGGGGTACGTGCCAAAATGAAGTCTCCACCTCATCTAATTCGAGGGATAATGGGATATTTTCATAATTTTGTGTGTGCGCATGACTTTTTTGGGCTAGACCAGTTTTAATGGTTTATGAGTGACTATAGGCTTTTTAAAGGGGTGCATCTTGTTCGGAATACGCAACTTTATATAAGAGTTATGGGCAGGTCGGTAGAACTTCGACAGAATTTAGGGTAGGTCA
Source organism: Hormiphora californensis (assembly GCA_020137815.1). Classification (NCBI taxonomy): domain Eukaryota; kingdom Metazoa; phylum Ctenophora; class Tentaculata; order Cydippida; family Pleurobrachiidae; genus Hormiphora; species Hormiphora californensis. Next base: position 2,257,631 of record CM035350.1, read on the forward strand.
ATTTAGGGTAGGTCTGAATTTAGGGTAGGTCTGAATTTAGGGTAGGTCTGAATTTAGGGTAGGTCTGAATTTAGGGTAGGTCTGAATTTAGGGTAGGTCTGAATTTAGGGTAGGTGAATTTAGGGTAGGTCTGAATTTAAGGTAGGTTCGTAACGTATTGTTTATCAAAGCATTGCAATTCGACATTAGGTTCTGATTAGGTCGCTGAACCGCGTCCCGTATCTCGTATCAACTCATTTCAATTCGATCTTAGTCACCGATTAGGTCGCTGAACCACGTCCCGTATCTCGTATCAACTCATTAAAATTCGAGGTTAGACACAAATTAGGTCCCTGAACCGCGTCCCGTATCTCGTATCAACTCATTTCAATTCGATCTTAGTCACCGATTAGGTCACTGAACTGCGTCCCGTATCTCGTATCAACTCATTGCAATTCGATCTCAGTCACCGATTAGGTCACTAAACCACGTCCCGTATCTCGTATCAACTCATTGAAATTCGATCTTTGTCACCGATTAGGTCGCTGAACCGCGTCCCATATCTCGTATCAACTCATTGGAATTCGAAGTTTGACACAAATGTTTTTTTTTTCTTAAACAGGTTTCAACTCAGGATGGAACGTGCATAAACTAATAATTTCATTTGATGCGATACGGAACACAGTCTACCGACCTAACTCAGTTCACCTACTTTAAGTAGAACTTAGTGTCGGTGACTAAGATGGAATTGCAATGAGTTGATACGAGATACGGGACGCGGTTCAGCGACCTAATCGGTGACTAAGATCGAATTGAAATGATTTAATACGAGATACGGGACGCGGTTCAGGGACCTAATTTGTGTCTAACCTCGAATTTCAATGAGTTGATACGAGATACGGGACGCGGTTCAGCGACCTAATCAGAACCTAATGTCGAATTGCAATGCTTTGATAAACGATACGTTACGGACCTACCCTAAATTCAGACCTACCCTAAATTCAGACCTACCCTAAATTCAGACCTACCCTAAATTCAGACCTACCCTAAATTCAGACCTACCCTAAATTCAGACCTACCCTAAATTCAGACCTACCCTAAATTCTGTCGAAGTTCTACCGACCTGCCGAGTTATGAAGCAACATAGGGCCTATCTCCAACGGTTTAGGAGATATGAGTTTTTGAAGTTTTTGAAGTTTTTGAAGTTTTCCACCCTAAGTTTCTCTTTGAAGTTTTTGAAGTTGACTTCAAAAACTTCAAAAACTTCAGCCGGCCCCCCTCCGAATGAGTGGGTGGAGGTCATTATTGTAATAGGTTCATTGACAGAAGTGTGAGCTGAGCAAGGGAAATAGTTCCGCCCCGAATCCTGCAGCAGAAGTGCAACTCAAGCAAAATATTATTTGAGAGAATGATCTGCAAATCACTGAGTAACTAACGCAATGTAGAACTAAGATACATTTCAAAAAGGCAGAGTGATATATATCTAAACAGATCTAGCACACTGTGTATGCATGTGATCAGTGTGTGTGAGAGGGAGGGTGCTTGAGGATCTATAGTTCAGCTTTTCTTCTGTAGTGTGCTGATACAGATAGCTCTATTATTCTCACAAGCGGGTGTGTCGTCAGCACTTGTTATAGAGGGGGATAGAGATTGGAAAACAATGAATGATATAGAGGGGGATAGAATTGGGGAACAATGAATGATATAGAGGGGGATAGAATTGGGGAACAATGAATGATATAGAGGGGGATAGAATTGGGGAACAATGAATGATATAGAGGGGGATAGAATTGGGGAACAATGAATGATATAGAGGGGGATAGAATTGGGGAACAATGAATGATATAGAGGGGGATAGAATTGGGGAACAATGAATGATATAGAGGGGGATAGAATTGGGGAACAATGAATGATATAGAGGGGGATAGAATTGGGGAACAATGAATGATATAGAGGGGGATAGAATTGGGGAACAATGAATGGATGCAACTAAACACATCTCCTCCCCTCAAGATACTGCGAGAAACACGGGGTGACATTTGATGATCTGATTGCCAAGTCACCAGATGAAGGTCAGTGAGACAACACACGTGCTTGTTGGTATTTTGTGTAAGGAGGGACATTTGTTAGATGATGTAGTTGCAACCGGGATCTGGTTCCGATCTGGGCGATAAAATATGGCTTTCTTGGCTCCGATCCCGGTTGTAACTGCCCGCTGTGACTTGTTGTTGGGGTATATGACTACAGACTGTTGTTAGCGTTTGTTCGTGTCTGTTTGAACCTGTCTCTCTCGTGTGAATCTGTGAAATTGTTGATGTAAAATTGTTCTCTTTTCAGTTTTTGAACCCCGTTAATTAGACTGTTTATCATTCGTCAAATTCCAAACTGAGAGCAAACAAAAAAGATAAATAAAGTCTCCTATTTTAGTCACTTAGTCAGAAATTGTTCATAGACGCACTTATTCTATTAGCAGCACTGCGTATTCAGGTGCAGTATATAACTTTTCTCGATCACAGCTTCCTTCCTTCTCTCTCTCTCTCTCTCTCTCTCTCTCTCTCTCTCTCTCTCTCTCTCTCTCTCTTTCTCTCTCTCTCTCTCTCTCTCTCTCTCTCTCTCTCTCTCTCTCTCTCTCTCTCTCTCTCTCTCTCTCTCTCTCCCTCTCTCCTCTCCCTCTCTCTCCCTCTCTCTCTCTCTCTCTCTCTCTCTCTCTCTCTCTCTCTCTCTCTCTCTCTCTCTCTCTCTCTCTCTCTCTCTCTCCTCTCTTTCTCTCTCTCTCTCTCTTTCTCTCTCTTTCTCTCTCTCTCTCTCTCTCTCTCTCTCTCTCTCTAACAAGCAGGCTGATCAACAGGCACGATATCAGCATCAGAGGCCAGGCTCTTCGCGTCCAGGTCAGAGGGACTCATCTTGTCTGCAGCTCCCTGTAGGGGTAGAGAGAGGGTCAACCCACCTCGCGGTCTCACAGAACTACCGCCCTGAATGAAGAAATGTGAATAGCATGTTTCCTAATGCAGTGAATTACTACCATGGGATCCTGCACTAATGTTTCCTAATATCCACCTAGATCGGATCTACTCACGCACGTTCTGTACAGCAGATTGGTCGACAGCACTCCTCGCTCCCCTCAGTTCGACTTCTAGATCTCGCTCCCCCTTTAACACATGGGTCAATAGACAGAGCAGGGCGGAGTTGGTAGCAGCATTCTTCTCTGCAGTCTCTCGCATAACCTCCAGGTTTTCACTAAGTAAGATAGAGGGTTAGCAAGGGGAAGATGTCAGATAAATGGGCCGCATATATGATCTGATCATTATCTGTCAGAGCATTGGCCTGACAGATCATTGTCCTTACTTGATTTGTCGAAGTAGTTTGGTCTGTTCCAGCAGTTGCTCCTTACCTATCCTCTCTTCTTCCTTTCTTTCCTCAGGGTCACCTGAAAATTCTATTAGAATAAAGATGCTAATTTGACAATTTTGAAACAGTAGCTGATGTTTTCTAAGAAAACACGAAGCCTATTTGTAGTAAGAGTAAGTGGTGGGACCACTTACTCAACAAAGGCCTGTATAAGGTCTTTATTTCGATGTTTTAGAGGCCTCATATTATTATTCAAACTTTGAATAATGAGGCCTTTAAATCTAACTTTTAGTTTCCGGGAATAAATATAGTCGTTCTCTAGAAGCATTTCTTGGTTTCTCTCGTGATATATTGTGGAGAGCTATATGGCTGTATTATCATGTCCATTGTCCAACAAACTAACGTGGCGGGCTGAAGATGCTGAAGCGTTTCCTGTTTCTCACGGGAACAATAACTGCTGGAAAATCCGCGGGAACGCAGCTCCCGTGCCGGGATCGTTCCCGGGCAGGAGGGGACACCAACCCGCTAGCAGGGGATGATGAGGAGGGTTCCTTGGTATAGGTGGCAACAATGATAGGACGCATGTCAGATCAACAAACAATTGATACTATCAACTTCGTGCAATTAATTCCCGTAATGCTTGCTCGAGAAAAAAAAAAGAGAGAGGACGTTTACACGGCCTACTCAACGTCCAAAGAAAGATTGGAGAGCATGGAGCTGAGAGGTGGGAGAGTCTCGGAAAGAGAGAGAGCAATCAGAGAGCTTGCTTCGCTAACGACACATGTGTGGGGCGGGATGTATGCTAATCGCGAGGAAGGAGTAGGAACGGAGTCTCCGTCTTGAGTGTAGTAGTTGTCATAGCAACCCAATCTAAAGATAGATCATTAACAAGCAGATCATTATACCTTCTTACAATCGGTAGAAACCGCCAGGAAGTTTTTAGTACAATAATGACCGCTTATCTATTAGACCAACAACTCAGAGGTCAGAGTCTGGTTAGGAAGAATAAAACCCGACCAGAATAAAATAAAAGCTGTTATACTGAAAACTAAGCAAACTGAAACACTGACCAACAGCCCAACACTCTTAGTCTTTAGATAAATCATAAAACCCAACAATGAAGTGTCGAAACACTGTAAACATCACCCAAGTATTCAAACTCACATTCTAGGTAGGCAGGTAGGGTTGGTATTTTGGGGTGAACCATGCCCGTGTAGACTGCGTTCATGTGTTTCCCTATGTGGGTGTCACCCAGGCAGAGATGGAGTTGCTCATGGTGAGGTCCACTACATACACGTCTCTTGAACAATCTGGGAGAGAGAGAGGAAGGGAGATATTTGGGAGGGGGAGGCAGCTCTACTGCACAGGACCTGGCGTGTCTAGACCCTCCCGTTAGCTCCTCAGAGATGTGCAATGATATTACCTGTTGGCATTTCTGTCACACTGGTATCGCTCTATGAGCTGGTACATCTTGTCCCAGCACTGGTGGGGGGTCCGGTACTGGTACCTCTGGGTGTACTTCCGGGATAGCCTCTGAAACATGCAGTGATTAGTGAGTTCTTGTTTACAACATTTTCAACAGATTAACAGAAGAGAGGACATTGTCTTTGCCCGGCCTTCTCCTATACTGCCTCTACATTTACAGAAGCTGATTCCAACATGTGAACAGCTAACAGTGTAATACCTGGAAATCAATATGATCATCCCCGTATTCCTCAATCTGTTCCCGATACAGACTAATCAGGTGGTCCACCTCCTCCTTATCCCAAGGTCCCATCTTGGCCTCCTTAGGAGGGGGTGAGGGCGGCAGGGGCTCTGGGGTAGGCGGGACAATCTCCTTTCCTGTCCACTTACCAGTCAACTTTTTACGATAGTTGGCTAGTTGCTCAGACAATATCACATCACTCCTGTAGGAACTATGTCAGGGGGTTGCTTGACTCTCTCTCTCTCTCCTCGCCCTTTTTTATAAAGAAAAAGGGTTTGAACAAAAAACAAAAGGGGGGAGTCTTGTTCATTAGCTGTAGTATGTAAACGGTGGTGGTGGTTTCTCACCCCTCTTCATCTCTGTTCTGGTCTGACCTGAGAGCGCCCAATTCTCTTATGTTAATGAGGTTTCTCAGTCCATCCTTTGCGGCTTTCTGCTGTTTATTCAAACTGTCTGATCCAGATGCAAAGAGGGCCACTATCTCTCGGTATCTGTACCCGTGCTCTTCCTGTTAGATAGTATGAGAGTCGAGTGATCAGAGCCCCGGTTAGAGAGTGGTTCTCTCTCTTTCACTCTCTCTCTCTCTTTCTCTCTCTCTCTCTCTCTCTCTCTCTCTCTCTCTCTCTCTCTCTCTCTCTCTCTCTCTCTTTCACTTTCTCTCTCTGGAATACTAAGTATATATGCTTGGCAGAGATAAAAGATCTAAGTAAATGTAGCTTTACTGGAGCCAGCAGCTAGGTATAATACCTCAAGTGAAATGACTGCTGGGTGGGAGATATTCATCTCTCTGCAGATTCTTCCTATCGTGTAAAGGTTATCAATCGCCTTCATTGGATCTCGGTGGTCTATCAAGTCACTCACACTGATCGGATCAGATACACCAAAACTCTTACTCCATCTAGACAGGGAGCATTTGTAGATTTATTTTAGTTTGAAATTAATCTACCGAAAAAATTCAATTGCCCTTCCTCTCTTTATAACTTGCTGAGGGGTATAGTACTGCCCACGCCCCACGTACTGCATGGCGCCCTCGGACAGTTGGCGGCAAATTGAAAGACTGTTTCCAATTGTGTTCTTTACCATGAACAGTCTTTCAATCTGCCGTAAACTGTCTCACTGAGGATTGAATATAATCGACCGAAGAAAGTTTTTGTAAGAACTAAATAATATGAAGCGGGGCGGAGCTGAACCATGTTGGCAGGGGCGGTGGTAGGCTAGACTATTTGGCGAAACTACTAATGCGAGCTAAACTATGTGACTGCACAGTCTGCAGTTCACACTGCACATACCTGATAAATGTTTCAATGTTGATCCTCGCAAAGAAAACACTGTTTCCAATATTCTCCCTGAAGTGAACCTGTCTGAAGGTATCTCCCGACTTTTCACATTTCATTCTGTTGATCGCGTTGATCAGCCGACACAGCACAATCCCATCTTGGAGACACTGAGAGGGGTAATATCAGTTAAACCCGTGGAATCATCCTGTAGGTTTAGTCAGACATCCTATTCTTCACTTATAGTAGCTCACCGAGAAGAACTGCTCTATCTCGATGCATGAGTTAGTGATGTCAGCTATCCAGGTGCACAGATCCACAGCCAGGGGCACGTTCTCTACATCCACTAGAGAGGTCAGGAGAGGTCCAATGGGACGCAGTTGGGCACCACCGGATTGGGCTGCCACTGCAGTAGGGCTCTTCTTATCATCTGAGGGGAGATAGAAGTGTTTATGAAGGAGCACATGGTAGTCTTTCTGTAGATTGTCGGGTTCAGTATGGTGCCTCACCCTTGGTAGACCTAGAAGCAGTCTTGGAATGGGTTATCGGACTGGAGCTGTGAGGTCGTGTTACCTTTGTCAACTTCATCTAAATAATATCTCTCACTGTCTCGCTACCTCTCCATCCCCATGGTAACTAACTCGGGACTTACTTTTAACTAGATCGATTGTGTTTCGCCACGTACTCATGGTTTGTGAAGATGTAATGGAAAGGAGAGAACCAAGCAATTGCAAGCACATCTGATATATTATGTTTAGACTGGCTTATTTACCCAGTATACAAAGGTTTCATGTCTACCCAGCGGCACATGGAATTTTGTAATCCTTGTATCTCATTGGTTGTAACCTGGAAAATTAAACCACCTGGATCTAATCCAAAGAGCGGGAAATGGAAGGGGGAGAGAGATAGAGAGATAGAGAGATAGAGAGATAGAGAGATAGAGAGATAGAAAGAGGGAGGGAGGAAGAGAGATGCACGTGGGTGGTGATCTCATATTGTAGGCACAATTAGAAATCTGCATTAGCTATACCCTGATGGAATACCATGCTCTATTTTCATTACAGAGAGAATACTCCGTAGGCCGCAACATATGCCGAACAGGCCGCTGAATTTTCTATCTCTTTCTTTCTTATTTTCTCTTTCTATCTCTTTCTCCCTCTCTCTCTCTAATTTCTATCTCTCTCTTTTCCTCCCTCTTTTTATTTCATATTGGTTTCTGGAGAATAATGGCTGCCCGCTTGTAAGCATAACTAATGAAAAGATTACAAGATTTCACCCATGATCCCATCTGACCCCCAACAAGAACTGAACTAGGACTGAACTCTGAACAGTGTTTAACGATTACTTAGCTCATATCTCTTTAATAGGGATCCCCTTATAATCGACGGGTCATTAGCAGGGACAATTGGCAAGCTAAACGGGGTCCTGGATCATAAATACATGGTTACAAGCCCTTCAGGCTCTCTCTTGCTCTCTTCCTTCTCATCCCCCCCACTGTGTGTGGTCTTTCCTCAAAGGGCGCATTATGTATTATATGCAAACATCCTTCTGTTCCCGAGAATTGAACACTTTTATAAAAATGTAATTCTCAAATTATGAGCTTGAAACTTGTTCAATTAGGGCCAGGGGCGAGAGACCCCCTCAACAACTTGAAATAGGGACAGTGGGACGGCAATCATGGAATGGACTCATCAGATGAGTGTATATATTCCTGCTGAACTATAATAGGGGACCTCTGTATTATATTCAATAGAGTCCTCAGTCCCCACTCTAATTAAGGGCTCTCCAGTCGACCAGGCCTCATTACTCAAGGCTATGCCATAATTAGTACCTACATATAACAAGTCTATGGTACCTCTGTCAAAGTAGTAGTCGGAAGGTTTAATTGTCAAACATGTCAGTCCCGAGAGGTCCGAAGAGCTCTTTCTGCCCCGTGAGCCCATTGTAGATCATGCCATTGGGCATGGAGAGGCGTCTCTCTAGTCGGGGTGGGCCTGGTGAGGTGGGGGAGGTAGGGGAGGTGTCTGTTGTACCGTTCTGATCGTTGATCCTGTTCTTACTACCAGCCTTCTTCATCCCTCCACTGGTAGAGGAACTGGTGACACTGTCCCTGCGGCTGGGTACCGGTGCTGCACTCTGATCGACCGTGGGACGGCGTCCTCCCTTTCCGTTCTTTGCTTTCGTCGGGGTCGGCTTGCTCGACATCACTACTGACAACAACAAGATGTGTAACTGATGTAGCTGGAAGTAGTACTAAAACGGCCAAGGTTAAGCACGGGGAAGATTTACAAGCTGCAGTAATTGAAAAGTATTTAACAAAAACCTAAGAAGAAAATGACAGACAACCCATGGGGGAAAAGAAGGGTCGTTTAAAAGCGTTGGGATACATCCGGCCTCCTTAGACCCTCATCTTTATCATCTGAAACTATTAAGTTTTGGGTAAGAGGAGATGAGAGAGAGAGAGAGAGAGAGAGAGAGAGAAGAGAGAGAGAGAGGAGGGGAGAGAGGAAGGAGAAAACCCCCCCCCCCCCTTTTTCGAGGAAGATCCCAAGAAAGGCTAAAGCCCCAGTTCTCCTTCAACAAGAAGGAGAAAAAAGGGGTAAAAGCTCAAACTAAGTCACTTCCACATAGGAAGGAAGGGACAAGCCCAAGAACGAGAAGGTTGTGGTTGAACATGTATGTCAAGATGCCTCTCTCTAACTCTCTTCTCTATGTATATATTTCCCTCTCTCTCTCTCTCTCTCTCTCTCTCTCTCTCTCTCTCTCTCTCTCTCTATCTCTCTATCTCTCCCTCTCCTGAAAGATGACGGGGGCACACAATTGGTATCTCAACATGTAGCAATTGAGAACATGATAAGGAGCCTTATGTAATGGAGCTGAGTGTGCTTCTCCAGACAACAACACAAGCAAGGCCCCGATATGATGGTGATGACCTTCTGCAGTAGGACAATCCCATGGAAGAGAGCGGTTCACGGACACTACAATAGCAGGAGTCCAGATTTGAACAGGTTGTTAGCCCCCCCCCCCCCCCCAACACATATCTGAACGGCGTTATATGCACTTGGTTTACACATAATATAGTACGATAATTATATGGATCCTTTCTTCATCCATGCACCTCCCCTTCATATCATACGTGTGATGTAACACAACGAAATGAATGTGATACAAGGTGGAATATGGAAGATCATGAATTGTTCATCTATAGTTCATTCAAACGGATTCAAACACAGAATCACAATATCTATGATTCCTTGATAAAAAAAGGATTTTCAACAGAAATTCCCCCATCATTCAAATCGTTTTATACTTTTTCCTTTATATTTTTCAAATTATTTCTTTCGTTTTTATTCATGAAGTATTCTTTTATTAATTTTGATTCTCTTTGCCGTTGCGAGTCATCGCACTTTACTCGAATTTCCACTCAATTTCAATAGCTTTTCCTTTCTTCTTTCGCTCTTACTCCCTTCCTCCTCCTATGTGAGCAATACACAGACACATCAGGCATTATTTAATGATCCCAAACTCGCGTGGAACATTTCCTTTCTTTCTTCTTTGTCCACATGTCTAGTTTTGCACACATTTCTCTCGGATCAAATGGAGTTCAAATGTCCCCGGACTCCACTCCTGATGGAGTGTCGCCACAAGGGGGATTTCTCCAAGATAATACAACCAGGTAACGCACTTTCTGGAATCTGGCGGTACCGACCCGATCTGAGGATCAAAACGGGTTCTGGTGCTGCCAATCAGGTGTTTCAAGCGTTCTCCTGATTCTTTGGAGAAGTATTTCCATTGTGGTATAGTTGGGTGGTATCCTTCGTGGGGTGACTCTGCCACGAAGGATACCACCCAACTACAACAATGACTTTCCTGCTCATCTCATTCTTCACTCTTTAGAGGAGAAGGATTTTCAAGCATTCTTATTTTACCTACCTATGAAACTAACCAATGACACCACAGTACTGAACGGGCATTAGATCGCCTTGTGACCGGCACCCTAGCTGCGGGGTTACGAAACCTTGTCCCGGGCCTACCACCGGACCCGGAATCCCCCGGAAATAAGACGAAGCACCGTCCAAGCAAATGGCGCCAGATGCGGAGAGAGGGGAGCAGCTCCACGTGTGACTTGGACGAGAGGTACATGAGAAAGTATGAGAGGGGGTGAGCTAGAAGGAGAAAGGGAAGGAGAGAGAGACAGATAACTTCTCTTTCTCTCTGAGAAGTAGTGAGAGATAAAGATAGAGAAATGTTATAATTACATTTACCACTGATTGGCACATTGCAATCATCGCTTTTTGATTGTACTCACATTGTACTGTGCTCTTGTGAGTCATTGTGTGCTCGATATATAATTGACAGTTATGGTGGATTTTGTTGCGCCCTCGGCAGTATTTAGTAACATGCAGGGTCATATCCGGGGTTCTAATGGAGCTGTCTTGGCTCGTCGCAAAACTAACCATCTGATCAATAACCGGTACAGGGTAACAGCAGCGGGTAATCGTTTAGCCGCTCTGAACGAGGAGAAGACCACCGATTCAACTGACGGCTCTGACGTAAAGGTGAGAGAAAGCGTTTCTTCAAATCTCCCATATTGCTCCCTGAGCACTGCTCAGTGAGCAGTCTAGTTTAGACTCTAAATTTAAATTTAGAGTCTAAACTAGACTGCTCAGGGATTCCTATCTCAGGTCATCCCTGAACAACCCTCACCCTTGTCCAGGTGCTAAACATCTGTGGAACTGTATTCGTGGTAGAATCCCGGATATTTGAGAAATACCCAGACACTCTCCTCGGATCTCCTGAGCTGGAGAGGTACTACCTTCCCGAGCAGAAGTACTATTTTATGGAGCGGAACAAACATGTCTTTACCTCTGTGTTGAGGTTCTACACACATGAGGAGGAACTCATCTGTCCGCCGTGCTTTCCTAAACGCACTTTTGAGGTGAGGGTGCAATGCAGTCTCTAGGTATAATAGTTAGCCGCTGATCTTTGTTGTCTAGTAAAGGGGTACCCTATAACTGAGGGGTGCCGTTCCATTCCTATGGGATGGAGCGAGACGGGGGGTAGCTAACCTGGTTTAGTTGGTTTCTTGTGTGGCTTCTTGCTCTCTTGTTTTTCAAGCATATCACATAGGCAGGCTAGACAGCGTTTTTCAAGCATAAACAAAGCGTTTTACAACACACGGAGCATTAAAAGTTTTACTGAGCAAAATATTATTTTTGTATAGGTTACATGAGGCACTGCTACTATTACTAAACTAATAGTAGTAGGGGCCAATAGCTGCAGTATAGTAACTCCTTCCCTCTAATATAACTCCCCTTCCTTCCCTCACAGGACTGCCTGGAATTCTATGGACTGTCACCCTACTACCAGGGATTACGGAGTGCTCTAAAACCAGCCACATTGCTCCCCCGGGCCAGTGGGATCAAAGAAGAGATCCTGTTCACCATGCAACATCCACAGTACAACAGGCTAGCCCAGATCTACTCCATCATTGATATCACCATCATAGTCCTGAGTAGTGTAGTGATGGTGCTGGAGTCCATCAAGGAATTAGAGGCACTACCCAACTTTGAAACAGTAAGTGGGGGAGTTTTATTCTGTTTAAACTAGGTAGTAGGTATATATGGAGGGGAGGGTGTTCTTGTGTCGATTGTCGAATGCTTGGGTATATGGGGTTACTCTGGTGATTTGTCAAAAGTTTCTCTGAACTGGGGAGAACCAGTAATATTGGGAAGTAATATTGGGAAGAACCAGTAATATGTGTCGTAATGGATAATGTACGGTACCTTTTCTAAAGAAGAATTGCCTTGCATCTACCAATAAAGTACAAAGGGGAACTAGAATGTTACGGATCGGTTCCTAGAAGTTTGAGCCTCTTAGAGCCTCTTAGAGCCAACCCTTTCTGAAAATAACCCTGAATAACTCTTCTCAGACCTGTGAAGTGATAGAGACGGCCATTACATTTTATTTCACCGTCCAAGCAGCCCTTCTGCTTGCAGTATTCTACTCCTGGAAGGCCTATTTTAAAAGTGTCATGAACTGGATCGATATCTTATCAATTCTACCCTTCTACTGCAAGTTCATCGCTGCCTCTTTTCTCGCTCAGGTACTACTCGTGCAGCGCGTGTGTGCATGTCACGTGTGTGTCACGTGGTAGGCTAATGACCAATCAGTGAGGTGACACCTTTTTACAAATTATCGAGTTATTATATGACATAAGGGGGATTTTATTCTAGAAATCGACACATAACTTGTGACATTGGAGATAAAATCACACAGTGTGTGCCTCGCCCTCCTATTGTGTCCCATGATTTTCTTAATCTCAAGCAGTACACATTTGGATAAAATCATCACTGTCCGTTTTCACCTCACTAACACCTCCCAATGACAACTCCCTCCCCCCATCTCTCTCTCTCTCTCTCTCTCTCTCAGCCCCTCTCATTAACACCCTTCCCTCTCCCAGATAGGTGGGTTAAAGGTGCTCAGGTTGGTCCGGTTGCTCCGTATTTTCAAGTTATTCCGACACAGCCGGGGCTCCCAGAAGATGATTGGTTTCCTGGTGTCCTCCCTGCCTGAGATCCTACTTCTCCTACTAATGTGGACTATCGGGTTTCTCCTGTTTGGACCCCTCATATTCTTCATTGAGCATGATAGGGAACATGCAGCGGATGGCTTCAGTAGTGCATTCAGTGGTATGTGGTTTTGTGTGGTTACCATAGGGACGGTGGGTTATGGAGATGTGGTTCCAAAGACAGACCTGGGTAAGTTTGTAACCGCCCTGTATACCATCCTCAATCTGACCATCATGACCATCCCCATTTCAATTATTATAACTAAGTTTAGTAGGTCAATGAAGCAGAAAAAATGAGTTGTGTGTGTGTTTGGAGTAGAGAGTGTGTGTGCGAGAGCAGGTGACTCTAGAGTGTGTGTGTGGCAGAGTGAATGTGTGAATATTGTGTGGTTTAAATATATTCAATTGACAAAAAAGACAAAATCTTTCTTTTTGCACAAACAAATTTTCGTAGAAATCAGCTCAAAATACACACACAAGACAGACCCACACACACACACACACTGCTCTGCAATCCCACGCTGTCTCTTCTGAAGATATATTGGAGTCTGTAATACACAGTCAAGAGAGAAGGAACCGACCGAAACAGAACTCGTTATTTAGGTCACGTGACTGGTTATCAGCCAATCAGTGACCAGTATTTCCTGATTCGGTCGGTTCCTGCAAGAAAGCATTCCTTTCGTCCAATTTGAACATTCAAATGCGAAACAGGGCCCGCGGGACCGGGTTGACACCTCCTATTGTGAATGCGTCTCCCTTGTCAAATACACGTGCACTACACCTCATTCGTCAATCGTCAGATGACTAAACTCTGTGTCATATCATCAGGTCCGTTCATGTCGCAATTCCCTCTCCCACTAGTGTCACACTCTTCGATACGACTTGTTGTAGCAGGGGCAGATGGTTGAACTGAAAACGGGTGTTATTTAAATGCTTATCGTGAACTGGAGACTAGGACTTGAAGACACGGTTATTATATTGAGTGTGGGAAGTAAAACTAGGACCGTGTCTCTACTACTACCGTGTCTCTACTAGTCTAGTATACTCACATTAAAAGTCGGAAGAGAAGTACAGGAGGAGGAGGATAAGCTGGGAGATGTTTTCACTCGCTTAACTGGAGAGTTCGCTTTGCTCGGGCTGGTCACTATGTGAAACGCAGAGGGTGCATCCTCACTACTTCGTAATCTTGAGTAACTTCTCTTCCTGGAGGGGAGAGGAGTCAGTCTCAAGCATAAAATACAACACGCCCTTTTTCATCATCTATCGTTTAGAGCGCCCTATTCGTTACACAGCTAATATCTCTCACTGTAGTGCGGTTAGCAAGTTCACATGTACTGTGACCCTGCTGTAATCGATCTCTGTAGACAGTTTGTCTATTATATTGCTAATGGTGCTGCACCTCCCCCACACCACATGCTATGAATCACTTCACAAAACCAGGCCAAACACTGCATGGTGAAGCCAAAGGACATTATTATCCCCAGGTTCAACCCGACAACTCGATCTCGGTATAACTAAGGTAAACTTGAGTCGTTTGACATTGTGCTCACGCTACAATTCAAGGACCTTGTCTTGGTCAGACTCTCACCCCCCCCCCAAACAACAACATAGCTAGCCACACACACCTGTTATCTGGTGTAATCCTAACGGCTACTGGTCGCTTGATCTCACTGGTAACCAGATCAGGTGTCTTGTGCTGCTTGGTACTACTTGGTACAGGTGCCACCTCCTCAATAGATCGCTCTGAATGGGGGGCCATTGGTTAGATCTGTTATATAGTGAACCTATAATACAGTTTTGATTCTGTCACCAGATCCAACTACTCACTTTTGCCTCTACTCGATGTGATCACTGAAGTATCCAGATGATCTGCTAGGTTTGTCTGTACAACCCTTCTCCTAACTGTATGGATGCACATTCCTAGAGGGAAGAATAGTTAATGTTGGTGGGACGGTAATGGAGCCACCTAGAGCATGCCCCTCCAAAACCCCCCAGTTTCTATTAGAGGGGAACGGTACTCTGGCCATGAAAGAGGCGGTACTCTACTACCTCCATTAGCTCCCTGTACTTACCTTGGCCAAATTTAATGCTGACTTTTAACGGGTCCGACTTGGTGGCACTCATCTTTATGGTATTGGGACAAGTCCTCTCTGCGCATACCGCCTCGCACTAAGGGGGGAGGGTACAGTGGTGTTAACAAGCCGACAGAGCCATGCTGTCCCTCTGGGTTTTACTATGCCCCCCTTCCAGAAACATAAGGAGTTACTGCAGGTGAGCCTAAAATGGGTATGTGATTGGTTGGCCACCGCAAAGAGAGAGAGGAGAGAGAGAGAGAGAGAGAGAGAGAGAGATAGAGAGATAGAGAGAGAGATAGTGAGAGAGATGGAGTGCTCCGTCTCCCAAAGTAGTGCCGACTATATTTGATCCCCCCCTAATTCTATCGTGTCCTCTCTCTCGCAGTGGGTGGTGTGGCGGCCTTCCACAAAGACCAATACCGCTGCGACAGCTGCAACATATGTGGCATGAGGAATGGGAGGGAGAGAATGAGGGAGAGAAAGAGTGGTGATGTGTGTGCTTGAAGCGTGAATAACGGGCAGGCGGGGCACATTCATAATAGGAAAACGAGCAGCAGCAGGAACGAGCTTTCTAACATCAACCGGAGTGAGTGAGAGAGAGAGAAATAGAGAGAGAGAGAGAGAGTGGGAGAGGGGGTATGTGGAAGAGAGAAAGATGAATCACGTGTCCGGGATTTGTTCTCTATTATTGAATAATTTTCGGCCAAAACCAGCTGGCGTATCTCTCTCTCCTCCCCTTCTCTCTCCCTCTCTCTCTCTCGCCGGAACCACATTTTGTCTTTGATGGGGGCGGCTCGGTAGGGTGGTCTATACCCCGCAGGTTGTTGACGGTGGACAGCTGTGGATCAGCAGTGGGTGGTTGGTGACATGGCGTAACCGTGAATGGTTATATGTCCCGCATATGTTATGTGCTCGCGGTGGACTGTGAAATCAAAGGCTCCACCGCTCTCTCAGAGCGAGGGTTGAGTGCCAGATGCAACTTTCTCTCTCTCTCTTACCTCCCTATCTGAGCGTGAATAATGGGTCACATGGATACATATTATTGCCTAGTGAACCATGACAGAATTATATATGCACCGGTGTCCCTCGCATCACCTAGCGAACCAGGGATGAGAGAGAGAGAGAGAGAGAGAGAGAGAGAGAGGGGGGGGAGAGAGAAACAATTTTAATTTTGGTTAATGCGTGTCTCCCAATTAGTGTGTTGTGAGGAAGTGGCCCCTTGTCACTACCCCCGCCCAAATCACCGGGCTGGGAAAAGATGCAACCACGTATAACAACACAAAGTAGAGAGAGAGAGAGAGAGAGAGATAGAGAGAGATGGGGAGATAGAGAGAGATGGGGAGAAGGGTATAATTTAACCCCCAACTACTTGCCCAGTGAAAATGGAGGAACGGTATCGCAGGACCAATGGGTGTTCTGCTACCCAAATTGGGACTACTGCAAGTGCTCATAAAATAGTTTATTGTTCATTCCCTAAGCTTGACTTTCTGTCTACATCTGACCCCCTCTCCTACTACAGCTACGGACCCCCCCTCTCTTTCTCTCTATCTCTCTCTCTCTCTCTCTCTCTCTCTCTCACTCTCTCTCTCTCTCTCTCTCTCTCTCTCTCTCTCTCTCTCTCTCTCTCTCTCTCAGCTACTCCCCCTGATCGGTTACTCCCCCGATCTCTTCACTGATTCTCTCTCCTCTCCAGACAAGCAAGCACGGCTGCACTATCTGTGTGGGGGAGTAGGAGAGCACCACATAGCAGAGCTTGGATAGAGAGAGCGCGGGGGAGAGTGATCAATAGAGCGCTTATCCTCCTCCCCCTGAATTTTACATGCACATCACGTGACCGCTCGATCACCGATCACGTGACACGGGGTGCTTTGTTAAAAGTAGGTGCCCTGTAAAGTTACAAAATATCGAATTTACAGTTGGCATTGTAACCTAAACCAGCAAGCAGTACTGGATCACGGGCTGGGAAGTGGACTAGATTGCAAGTTAAAATGATATGGCATGAACTGTGATGCTAGCCCCCCCCCCCCCCAGTCAGTCCCCCCTCATAGCCGCCAAGTGCCAATAATGGTGGTAGTTCCAACATGAGATAGAGATAGAGATAGAGATAGAGATAGAGATAGAGATAGAGATAGAGATAGAGATAGAGATAGAGATAGAGATAGAGATAGAGATAGAGATAGAGATAGAGATATGAGTCTCACCTTAAAGAGTGGCGCGGCTCGTTTCCTCGTTTCAGGATGAGAAAAAGCGGAACGTTTGAAGTACCAAGTTGTGTGGGGTATGATTCTACGAAGATGGTCCCGCATTATCCCTGTCCAACCTACAGAGAAAACATATGTGAGTATTTTAATACCATTTTGGAACAACTTATAGGACATCTACCGGTGTTAAAACAAGTTGACAATTGTTAGTTTTTGGTAAGTTACCTTCCCGGAGAGCCCCAGCTGTCCGTCCCAGGGGTATGATGGAGTGCAGTTCGGACACGGTCAGGTGGAAGGTCGTGTTTGGGGTCGCGTAGTACTGAGGAAAGAGAACAATGTCAATTATTCATGTGTTTAAATAATACACACTCATGATGTTGGCCGCGCATAGCAGCACTCTTTTAGCGAGTCAGAGAGGACGTGATCTGTACAGCTCTGTACGATCTCCCCCCACACATACACAAGACTGTGAGGGGGAGGATCTACAATATAGTACAGGTCTGGTTACCATAGTTACAGAACCAACACTGTGACACACATGTTACAGGTCTGGTTGCCATAGTTACAGAACCAACACTATGACACATGTTACATGGTGACAGCTTGTTTTACCTCACTATACCCCCTTTCAGAGGTGGTACTTGCTGGTTAAATTGATGAATGGGCATGGCTCATGTGGCACTCCTTAAGCTGGTAAGATTTGGAAGCGTGTGGGTGAATGGGGATCATGACCACACGAAAAATATTGCGGGGGTGTGGGAAGATATATAGTTCTCGACTGAGCTTTCCACACTATAGAGTTTTTAATTTTGCTTCCACGGAATGAATATAAGTTTAGCTACATAAAAAATCTGAGTAGTTAGATGAGGTCAACCTGCCGCGCCAACATAAAGACCATGATACCTTGGTGACATAGACACCGTGCGCGACCAAGATTGAGCTCACACACAGGTGTCTGCTCCGCCTCAAAAAGCGTCGTTTCTTTCAAGGGATGTTGCACGCGATCCACTGGACCGATTTGCATCCGGTTTGTCGCAAAAGACTACAAATGATCCTAATATACTGGAAAATACCCGAGAAGTTTGTCTGTCAACAGGAAGTGGGTCAAATTGACACTGAAGTCAAACCTATAATCTGGCTTCCGAGAGTTTCTGCACTACGCCCATGCGATTTAGAAGATATTGGGAGATATGTTGATGCAATTAGCATCAGCTATTAATGCCGGGTATTTTCCAGTACTCACAAGAGTTCAACCTATCTTCTGATACCCTCAGATTCATTCTACACCGTCTGGGAGTGGTGCAAAAAGGCTCGGAAGCCAGATTATAGATTTGACTCCAGTGTAAATTTTGACCCACTTCCTGTTGACAGACAAACTTCTCGGGTATTTTCCAGTAAACTAGGACCAATTTGTAGTCTTTTGCGACAAACCGGATGCAAATCGGTTCAGTGGATCACGTGCAATTTGGCTTGAAAGACACGACCCTTTTTTAGGGGGCGGAGCGGACACCTATGTGCGAGCTCGATCTCGGTCGCTGCGCGACCTCGATCTCGCACGCACTAGGTGTCAATGTCACCAACATGATACCAAATGAACCTTTGTTTTTTGCTGAGCATATATGAGAGGACCTCATTATAATGAGACGACTCGAGACCACATATAATTCGGATCTCGGCCCCCGCAAACAATAAATTATCGACGATATTAGTTATAATTTCTTAACGGTTGATTCAACTATAGATGGAGTTTCAACCACGCATACGGGTCACGTGATAATTTCAACATATATGTGTCGACACTGCACCATGAGGTGGAAAAGTTGCAAAATGAGCGGGGAATGAACAAAACTAACAATGGGCCATAATTTTGGAGCTACTACGTACCCCGCCACTACTACGTACCCCGCCACTACTACGTACCCCACCACTACCCGTACCCCACCACGTACTACGTACCCTTGGGTCCATTGCAACCTATTCTCGCTCCGTATGTGAGATCAATCTCAGTCGTGCGCGACGTCGATCTCACTCAGGTATCAATGTGGCCAACCCGTACCCCGCCACTACCCGTACCCCGCCACTACCCGTACCCCACCACTACCCGTACCCCGCCACTACCCGTACCCCACCACGTTCAAGTGATGGTTTCCATTAGCATTTTAGGTCGTGTTACACCAGACACACTATTGCTCTGACGGGTCACAGTGCTGCAGTAGCTCACATTCCATCTCTCATTATCCATCTCTTTGACTCCCTTATCGCACAATGTTTGTATGCTAAGGGTGGGTTGTTGCTCAGGGAGATTTCCTCAGCGTGGGACCACCGGTCAGACCAATACTTTAACAGGGGACCACCGGGAAACAATGACTGGGGTAGCTATAAAACATCCCTTATACCTAACTGGGTAACCGCATTTCACCGACTCGACTAGGGTATACGAGCTCTGTTGACTCAACAAAATAAACCTTGCTTATTTTACCCTGCCCCGCTTAAGCCTTAAGGGTTGAACTGTTCTTCCCGTGGGGAGCGCGGAGTCAAACAGTTCAATGTAAAGGACCTAGAGTGTAAAGGTCTTATGGAGGAAACAGTCGTGCCTGAATCTCAGATTCTGATACCGATGTATCATAACAAATATGGGGTTCTATTCGTTTATGCAAGTTTCAACTACAAGTTATTTCTCTCTCTCTCTCTCTCTCTCTCTCTATCTCTCTCTCTCTCTCTCTCTCTCTATCTATCTCTCTCTCTCCCCTCTCTCTCTCTCCATCTCTCTCACTCTAACGGGTGCATACGTAAAATATATATAACGCACCATTGAGAACGATAAATATGTAATAAATATCAATAAAACTAAATCTTATGTGAGATGGTGAAACAACGACTAGCTGTCACAAATGTGCACTGTTGTGTTTTTGGAAACGGATGACTTGGTCAGTTTACGTACTGGACACAGATCCAAACAACGCAATGAATGAAGTTGCTGAGACTTGCCTTGCTCGACCCTCTTTCCGCACACTCCGGGTTTGAACAAGCTGAGACCAACAGCCTGGAATTCATAAATTATGGAAATACGGACTCACCGTGAACGACTGATGAGAGGGTGGTATGAATAGTTGTCATTTGTAGATAGTTTGGAAGTTTGTGATTTTTTGGAATAAACTTTAGCAACTCAGTTGCCATGGTAACCATGTTATTGAATGCCTTGCTCGATCCTGTTTCTCCGCGCCCCGGGTTGGAACAAAACAAGTAATTTACCTATAGGGACTTTCAGACTCACCGGGCGAAGCCGGATGGGTTATCAAAAGCCCTCAATTGTGGCGCACCCAATGGGTGTGCTAGTCTAATAACAATCTGTGCTAGAGCAACATACGTTCGTAATTAAGAACCTCTATATCCCTTCCGATATATACTGAAGACAGCTCTTACCATTGAATGCATCTATAGTAAATGATGCTGTTCGAGCTAAATAAACTAAATCTATCAAGTAACAACCTGTCAGGTGTTTTACTTGATAGAAGAAGCGCAAAGTGCAAGTGATGCGAGACTAATGCCCTCTCACTCTCACTCTCTCTCTCTCTCTCTCTCTCTCTCTCTCTCTCTCTCTCTCTCTCTCTCTCTCTCTCTCTCTCTCTCTCTCTCACCCTCACCCTATCAGTTCCCAGGATCTAGCATTATAGGGCGTGTGTGGGGGGCGGTATAACGCTCGCTGCACAAAGCTCTACCCCGACATGTTATTCAATTTGTGAGCCCTATCGTACACAACACACACAGGTGCAGGACCTCTGAATAAGGGGGCCCCCACCAGTTTCTAACCGGCCGACTCTCTTTGTAGTGACAAAGTGGGTCGGCAGATGGTAATATACGTGTGTGATAATATTATGTGCTTTTCACGCATCATTAAACAACGCTTCGGTGGGATAGTGTGCTAGATTCTAAATTAGGATCGTGTGCTAGGAGCTACAGGATCGTGTGCTGGCGGCGTAAGGATGAGCAGATTTTTCATGAGGCTATACGACCATTAAATTTTAAAGAGCGGAGAATGAATGGAGCCCTCTCCCAGTTCCACCGAATGATTACCTAACTTCAAGTGTGATCAATAATACTAAATAACGGCCTCCCTAATTGCATATCCCGGAACATCTCCCAGTCCCCCAAATATATTAGGACCCACTCAGCTGGGGAATACACCGCCCGCGACGTCATGTACTGCCAGAAAAGTGTGTCAGTGACAAAATTCTAAGTCTATGTCTTATTTCCACATGATTATGGCATCCGCCGAAACGTTGTGTTAAAACCATGAGTCCTCCATGTGTCAATCAGCTGGGAAGCAGACTGCAGAGCTGTCCCAACAAGGGCGCCACCCATCTACCATGAGAGTGACAATTCTGACACACTTTTCTGACAGTATATATAACATCGCGGGCGGTGTATTCCCTAGTTGGGACGTTTCCGCAAGACGTCTCATGATTTGCAACTTGCATGAGTTAGCAG
This sequence comes from Hormiphora californensis, assembly GCA_020137815.1. Classification (NCBI taxonomy): domain Eukaryota; kingdom Metazoa; phylum Ctenophora; class Tentaculata; order Cydippida; family Pleurobrachiidae; genus Hormiphora; species Hormiphora californensis. The sequence continues at coordinate 2,279,272 of CM035350.1, forward strand.
TTTCTTACTAAAAGGGAGGCCGTAACTAACTACTAACTAGTAACTAACTAAACAACTAATTATACTAACTAATAAATATACTAACTAACCAACCAACTAACCAACTAACTGCTGATTACCATTTAACTAGCTAACTAACTAACCAACTAACTACATCACACTACGGACAACAAATTTCTAACCAACAAAATCAGCACAAACCTGTGAATTGTTAGCAGGGGGTGTAATATCAGTTGGAGCTCCACAATTAGCAGTGTCCGTTAATCTAGCACCTGTTTTCAGGGCCTTGAACAACTCCAAGTGGTGCTCGAAGAATTGCCGTGTGATGTCCCCTGCATTCGACTGGACAAACAAGGATTCCGGTATCGATAACATATTGCTGATTTCCAACTAGGTAACGTTGATACAAATATATAACTCAAAACTAGATGGGGTAAATGTGGATATGAGTCCACCGCTATGAGGGGGCTAGCTCTGCTGTCGCAGCTGAGGGATCACGTGATAGTCACATGACGCGCACGTGCTAGTCACGCGCATCTCTCTCTCTCTCAGCTGG
>CM035350.1:2284827-2490302 GCA_020137815.1 Hormiphora californensis
CAAAATTTTGGGGGATATTGCCCCCTATACTAGCTTTCTCGAGTGTTATTATTATAGGCGATAATCATTTTCGATCTTTACAATTTTTGGGTTTCAACAACAAAAAATAGTTTAGAAAACTATTTAAATTTAACTTAAAAGGTAAAAACCCCCCCCCCCCCCCAATTTAAATAGCCGAGATCCAAAAATGAACATCGCATCACCAACCCTGACTTTTCTCGATCCCCGGGGTTGGTTGTAGATTTTAATAACTTTAGCAGGCAGCACCCAGTGGGCGTTAGTGTGAAAGTATTTGCTGGCAAAGGCCATTGGCGGGCCATTCTTCTCCACTGGGCCGTGGGTTAACCTGACCTGGAGAACTAAAAAGGAGTTTTATCAGATCTATAGACCCAATATTCCCCAGACTCTCCCCTCTCTCCCCTTTCCCCTTTTAGCACTCTACATATGACCGTCCCATTGGATCACAAAAAGGGTTCCCCGAAGGGTTTAAAAATTCCTTTTTTCGGGGAGGAATGCTCCGGGGCCCCGCACTCCGGAAATGGCAAGAACATTCCGGGTTTTGGTTTTGCTGGAAAAGGGGGAAAGGAAGAGGTGAGCAGCACACCAAACCCCCGTTTGCATCAAATAAAAACGGAGAGGGGAAAAAAAGGAGAAGAGGGAAAAAAAAGCCCTTTTTCCTTGGAAATTCATCCCCCAAAAAACTCCTGGTAATTCGTCTCCTTACCCTTTTGGTGTAGTAAACGGAATTTTCCCGTTCCAGTAGTCCCGGGTTGGGTTTCACACAAAACAAAAGAAAAGGGGGTAACCCAAAAAAACGGGGGCAAAATTTTTGCGAAGAGAAAAAGAAAATAAAAGTTTAAAATTTTCTAGCAAGGGCTATTGAAATGAGGGAAAATAATTTTGATATCTCCTTCTGGTGCGAAAACACACCCACACCCCTCCGTACAACGGGTTTTTAAGGGGGGAAACTCCCCCCCACACGGGGAGATCTCGGTCAAAGGGGAGTTTTTTTGATTATTTTTAGAATAAAGGATCTGACAAGAAATTTAAAAAAAGGGAAAAAAAATCGGAAAAAATTTTCTTGGGGTTTGAACCCCGGGAATTTAACCCAAAGGGGCCCCTCCAGAGGGGACGCCCCTCGATGCTTTACCACTGAGCTACCGAACCCCTGTACAGATCGCATTTCTTCAACACTATATTCAAGCACATGTGCTTGAATATAGTGTGAAGAAATGCGATCTGTACAGGGGTTCGGTAGCTCAGTGGTAGAGCATCGAGCGCGTCTCTCTGGAGGTCCCTGGTTCAATTCCCGGTCGAACCCAGTATTTTTCGATTTTCTTCCCTATTTAATTCTTGCTCAGATCTCTTTATTCTGAACTATTGAAATGTCACCAGAGATCTCGGATGCAAAATTGGATCACCCTCGCCACTGAAGTAAAGAGACTGTTTGTGTTAGAATATGATCCCTGTCCCTCTCATTCCAACAAAATATATTCCAAAATGAAGAGCGAGAGAAATAATTAAGCAGATTGCTCCTAAACTCCTGCCGCAAATTCTTCACACGCTCCCTCGGGGTCGTTTAGGAGGTCTCTTAGCTCGGCTGGAACAAACGATTCCGCGGAGGGAGCGGTCGATTTGACGTAACGGAAAATTGTTGGACATTGCATCACCTGAAATGAAGGGATGATTATTATCATGGTCATTTAAACAATGTTTTAATTTTGATATGAATACTAAAGATATTTGCCACAGTATGTAAAGGCACTAGAGAGAGATTTCAACTCACCAGACCCTCGAATCGTTTCTTGGCACTATCCCAAGTCAGGTGACTTGCAAACACGACATATTTTGTAGCACTGTGTGCGTTAACATACTCAGCTATCTCTCCAACACCATTTCCCACAAACCTCCCAGTCCTCCACACCTGGGTTTCACACGGTCGACAGTTGCCAATATCTGTAATTGGAGGGGGATTAGGGGGGATTACCGGGTATGTAGGTACTAGGTAATAATTGGCAAATTACCTGCATTTGAGTAGGTACCTACATTTGAATATTTGGAACCCCTATAGTACCTACCTACATGATGCAACTGCTGCCCAATGCCCAGCTAAATGAATTGATATAGATAATAACACTGAGGGGGGAATCAGGTAGATTGGGGGGGCGGGGAGAATTGTTTACTTTCGAATCTGAGAATGATGTCATCTCGTCGGTTAATCACGATTCCCTGGTTGGTACGGTATGCCTTGATGGCACGTCCCCTCATACTCCACAGATCCACGTCATAATCCATAAAGGTGGTCGTGTTGTCGAATTGGGAGATGTATGTGCCACGGGGGGTTCCATATGGGTAGTGGGTTAAACGGATTTGCAACACTGAAACATGGGGTGTCACTGAAATATGTGCACAGGGTGTTACTGAAATATGTGCACAGGGTGACCAAGTCTACCTAGGTGTATGTACCCCAATAGTTATATCTCTCGTCCTAAAACTAATGAATAACTACCGGCATCAGATGAGCAGAATGCTTGTTGTAATTTAGGTTGGAATGATTCCCCAACAGGACATTGCTGGCAGCTGCACGAAGATATGCTGTCCTCACTAGGGGCCTCAGGGGCACCAGATATATCGCCAAAACTAGAGGCTACGCATAAAACCAAGGAGGCTAAAATTAAAAGGCAGGACAACATTTTGGTGCACGTATAGAGATGTAACAACTAAGGGAGGATATTTATCTTCTTAAATACAGGTTACAGAGTCATGTTACAGGGACGGGAGAGAAACATATAATAGCTAGTGAGAGAGCAATTAAGGGTTCGACTCTAACTTTGAGAGACAGAGATAGTGGCCACCGCCCACTCGCCCGGTTTTTCCGCTTTGCAAGATGGGTCACACCTATAACGCAACATAATTATTCTTATCGCCCTAGATCCGGAGTTTAGCAGTCTGTTACGACACAGAAATAGGGAATTATTGTCTTCCAAACTCCCCCAAAACCCCTTCCAGGTTGGATTTCTGGGCGCTTGTCAGCGCAGAAGTCCAAACACCGCGCGATGCAACAGGTGGATTAGAAGGGACGCGCATTAATGCTGCTGAAACCCAAATTCAAGGTACTTTTCACAGATCCAAGTCGTGGCGTGTCCCGTTGATGGTCAATTACGCAATATCCTCTGAGGGATTGAAACCAGCTGGATGTGACACTGCAGGTGCAACCGTATCATGTGTTGTCCCACAAAATACTGCACTCTCTGAACCGGAAATATTTTTCAAATGAAAACACGGATGGTTTTGTGGTGGAAAAGAAAAGAAAATGAAATACATGACACTAGTCTTTACAAACTAATCTAATAACTAAAGGAATTTCACTCTATTGGTTAAATTCTCTCGATTTACAGGATAAACAACATTCCCCTGACCTGTGCATTTGTATTCAACAACTATAGATTTACCGCCCACCCCAAACCCCATAATGCCCCCCCCCCCCCAAACCCTTTCCCAACAGTTTCAGTAAATCGAGAGTTTATAACAGGTATACTTGAAATATAAAATAACTAAAACTAATATTTAAATAAGAAGGAATGCAACAAATACAAATACATACAGACCCAAATAAACAACCAATAAATAATCATCAAATCCTCATTATAGTTCCATTTTCTCTGAACACTTTACATCTATAAATTATTGTCCCCCACGACCCCCTCCCCTCACTGTTCACCAGCTATTGCCACATACTCCCCGCCATCACCACCTCGACACCAAGGGTCCCTGAACTGAAGGTGAGCATTCTCCAGACTTTTCCCTGATATATCCGGGGTGTAGAGGAGAGTGAATATAAAACCAGCCAGCGTGGTAACCAGGAATATCGTAAACATGTAGGATATCTAGGAGGAGGGAGGGGATCGTTATTGGGTGAGCTAACATAGCTAGTAGTGACTAAATATGAAGTCGGTGGGCCGAAAGCTCGAGTTCGCTGCAATCGATTTTAGCACAAGAGTCTGCATACCTATAAAATCATATTGACGAGCTAGAGCTAATATTCTCTACTTACTCCAAGTATGGGATAGAGCACTCCAAAGGCCAGTGTTACAAGTGCAGTTAGTGAGTAATAGGTAGAGATAGAGATTCCAGTTAGGAGGTCCCTGTATCGCTGGGGAAATATCTCACTAGCATACATAAATGGGATCGGAGCGAGACCGAGGGAGAAGAATACCACGAATGCAGCCAGAGCTACCACTGAAATAGGGGGAGGTATTGAAGGAGGGGCACTGTCATCTTTACTTTAAGAGGCATTCGGGAAGAGTAAATTGTCGGGTACTGAGGGGTACACTGCAAAATTCACATGGTGGAAGAGAATTGCGTGGGATGATGAATGCTAGAGGTATTCGAAATGCATCAATTGATCGGGTAGGGCCATCAGATAGTAATATAGAATCATATTACGTGAAAAATGAGAAATGAGAATAGCCAATCTGCAATCGTGTGGTAAAATATTGCTAGTAGGAGACACTAAATGTGTGCCACCCTCATATATGTATGTAATATGTATGTAATTACATGGGGGTGGCACGTGGCACCTATTCTTTGTATGATTTGCGTGTACAAAGGTGGTTTCTCCCACTGAAATGGGGACCACTCACGGAGAATGTAGTTGCTATGAGATGGGCAGTAACTGGGTGTGAAGGTGCCCCCTGATATTTCACACCTGTCCAGCAAGGAACCCTGTGTTGCAGAGGCATCCGTACAGAATCCTTCCTGAGAGAGAGAGAGAGAGAGAGAGAGAGAGAGAGAGAGAGAGAGAGAGAGAGAGAGAGAGAGAGAGAGAGAATGAGAGAGAGAGAGAGAGAGAGAAAGAGAGAGAGAGAGAGAGAGAGAGAGAGAGAAAGAGAGAGAGAGATAGAGAGAGAGATACATACCGTAGATCCTGATGAAGAGTTGAAGAGGCAGATGCCACAATGAGGGGAGGCAGCACACGCAGTACAATGGGTCAGTCTACACCTACTGCTGACATACAGCGGGCTTGTTACTGAAAAAGGTGCTTTATTGGGTTCCTAGATACTTGTATTGTAGTGGTTAGTGGCGACTGTTTAACCGAGTATTTTTGTTAGTTCGTTACCAAGGTATAACTTACAGGTCCCAATGTATGGTAGATCTACGAGACTGATGGAGAGAATGATAACCAGAAGAGAGACAATAGACCCCATTTGAGAGGCCAGGAGAGTCCTCTTACGACCCAATTTGTCAATCACACATAGTGACCATATCACGCCTAGAAAATTGGGGCTTTCTCAGTATATCTGTCTCTATCTATTCTCTGATCAATTCATTGAGGTTTAATACAAGTATAGCCCAATAGCCCAACTAATGATGTCTGATGCGGCTTTCTTGCATGGGCATTGGGCATTGCACAGACCCTCATTATATATCAACATTCAACTTACCTATAACGTTAGAAAGGAAGATCCCTTCGCTGACTAGGAACAAATCAGTGCTGCTGTTTCCAAGGCCTGATTTGTGGGCCACCTGGATCGAGTAAAACCTAGGGGGAAGTGTGTTAGTATGTTTTTAAACAAAGCATTCAACATATATCCATATCACTATGCTAAATTTATCTGCTAAATATTTGCGACATCACACAACTTTTAACCTAACCCCAACCCTAAACCTAAACCTAAACTCCACACAGACGGTACCGATCACTGTTTAACAGTAGGCCACCCTCGATACGCAATGATGGACAACTTGTAAAATACCTGCATCTGAATTTATCTAGTCGAGAGTTTAAGATACAACATGCGAACTACAACATTTCTTGAGAAGAGAGAAAGAGAGAGAGATAGAGAGAGAGAGAGAGAGAGAGAGAGAGAGAGAGAGAGAGAGAGAGAGAGAGAGAGAGAGAGAGAGAGAGAGAGAGAGAGAGAGAGAGAGAGAGAGAGAGAGAGAGAGAGATCGGCACTCATTTCACAAGCAACTACTCCTTTATAATTCCTGTCCCACTTGTTTGAATATTTTACTGCTCTAATTGTTGTGTATTGATGCCAAAACCTAACTCTGTTGAGACGGTGGGTATCTACTCTGCTCTAATGCCTCCTGGATCCGACTCAGAACAACAATTAAGCTCCCCAGAAAACGATGCAGTCCCACCAAGACCTACTAGTCCCCTGGGTGATTTTGCATCCCCGCCGACTGTGGGTGATTATGTTATCGGGGGAGGTGTTGGACTGCAGATGGAAAGCTTGGAAAACCACTTTACCCACCTGTCTGAGACAATACAGAACGATGACTACGAGGGGGTTTCTTCCTTTCTCAAGACAAATGGTGTTAAAGTGAAGATTGTGCCAAAAGTGGGGTGCTCCGATATGCACTATTCCAAGTTTAACATAGCCAACAGTCACGGACCCGATAAGGAGAGTTTGTTGCACGTCGCGGCCCGGGTCAGCCCTGCAATGGTTCGGGTTATTCTGGATTTTGGAGGCAACCCGAACCATACTAACAGTTTTGGGGACACTCCCCTGAGTATTGCAGCCGTTAGGGGGGACAGACAATCTATTGACATGTTGCTAATGGCAGGTGCTAACATGGCTGCTGCGGTTATCAAACTAACCAGCGCTTTGAGGATGCAAGATGACTTCTCTGACGAGTCAACGTTCAGTACTCGGCCACTTCAGACTCTTCTTACTATTGATAGTTATTTGAGCTGCAGGGACCCCTTTGAAACAGCACTACTTGTTCGTAAGAGTATTGTCGAGGTGTTAAACATAAGGTTCGAGTTCACAACGGACCTGGCCAAGTTGATCAAGGAATGCGACCAGTTCACATACGACCTACTCAACTGCTGTAACGTGATGTCCGAGGCACGGATCATCTTATCATCTGGGAGCTCAAAAATCCTTAGCCAAGCTGCCGATAGGAGCAATAAGTTGTTTGTCTCTCACCCCTTCTCCCAGCAAGTTATTAGAGAGGCTTGGAGGAAGAACCTTGTGTATAACAGATCAACATTTCAACTGGCTTTGAGAGCCCTCTTCTTCCCCTTCCTTCTCCCATTCTTTCTCCTTTACCTACCATTTGAAAGAAAGAGTGTACTGGACACATGGTTCGGGAGGTGCCTTAAGTTTCTCATGACCCCCATGTTATGTTACATCATAGACTCAGTGAACTACTTCATATTTCTTGCAACTGTCATCTATACCACCTTAAATGGGATCGATTTCATCATTTACGGTGACTTCAGAATGTTTGACCTGGTATGCGTGTTTGCCCTGTCACGAATGGTAATTGATGTCGATCAGCTGTTTCACGAGGGACTCAAACAGTTCCGATCACAATTCTGGAACCTTTTAGAAGCAGTCCTTAACATTGTCTTTTTCATATCCTACATTTTCTACAGGATTGCATTGATTGACCTTCCACCCAAGACCCGTGGCGGAGAATGCGTCTCCTCTGAACAACCAGCCACACGAAGCACATCAAACGAAACCAAGATGGATCAGGGGATGGCGTCAGATTTCATTCTAATATCATCGTATTTGTTTGCTTTTGCAGAGTTTTTCCTCGTGTTCCGGGCGCTAAACTACCTGGAGGTTGTCTCGTCAAAGAACCTTGGTCCCCTCATCATTTCCATCAAGTACTTGCTGGGGGATGTGTTCCGGTTCGTTATGATTGTCATGTTCACCTGTGCAGTCAGCGCCGCCGGTGCAATTTTCACCATAATCTCTACCGTAAGCAACAAAAAGATGATGGGCGATAAATGTCGAGAACGGCCTACCCGATTTAACGATCCCTATACCTCGTTCGTTACCATTGTATGGTCTACATTCGGTATATTTGAGTATGATGTAAGTAAACTGGATAATGTTGAATTAATGTTGAATGAATGTTGAGTGAATGTTGAATGAATGTTGAATGAATGTTGAGTGAATGTTGAGTGAATGTTGAGTGAATGTTGAATGAATGTTGAGTGAATGTTGATTGAATAGAGTATAGACCTCTAAACATATCCTCTTTTCCGCTAGAATCTGACCATTGAAAATGACGATGCCTCTGATTTCTGCACTAAAATGATAATGTTGCTTTACCTGGTGTTCTCCATCATTATCATGCTCAACATACTGATTGCCATGCTGAATACCACATATGAGCGGATCCAAGAGAATAGCGACCTTGAATCAAAGTTTCTCCAAAGTCAGCTACTAAAGGTACCACGGGGCGGAGCGGTGGATGTAGGAACTAGGAGGGGTGTAGTGTATAATATGACCGGGGTTGGACCCAGGGGGAGTAGCGCTTCTTTATCCCTAATATATCCCTTCTATTCGCAGGAGTACAAACATGGACAACCCTTTCTGATCCCCTTCAACGTCATCCTATTTCCTATAACGTTTGTATTTCGACGCATCCTCCGCAAGAGCAAGGATAAAACATGGCAAGAGAGCGAGCAGGATCTAAACAAGCGGAATATTTTACTAAATAAACTTTGTAAAAGGTACTCTAGTGCATCAGACTAGAGAGGATCAGATAGTACAGGATCTTGGGTACACCCAATCAGATGAACACTTTTTATAGTTTGTTTTGTGAAACATTTCTAGAAGTTCTGAACACATTTGTGGTATTTTTACAGCTCACTTTTGCATATTACAGGGGATAAATGGATAGAAAAATACTATTTTTAGTTTCCTAAAAGCATTTCCTAAAGTGCCTGAATGCAAAATATAGCTCTACGGAATAATGAATAGTATAGGACTTGTTCACAGTATGTATAGGACTTGTTCACATTATGTATGTGACTTGTTCACAGTATGTATGTGACTTGTTCACAGTATGTATGTGACTTTTCACTTTATACACTTACATGACAGCTGAAAATCCGGAGAGCTGACTAAAAACTATGAGTCCAAGTGAAACTGTCACCATTCTCAATAACACTCCATATCTTAACTTTCCATCCTGAAACACGAGTTAAACAGAGTGAACTACGCGAGTGATTGTTCAGGAAGGGACAGATGATAGCACGGGTTGAAAAGAAGATAAAGTCGGATTTCTTGAAGTTGTCACCCCCCTGGGTGGCGCACGAGTTTTTATTTGCTCGCCGGAAACTTGTTTTGAACAGTATGATCAGAGCTAGTAGTAATACCTGAACCGTTGAAGATGAAGGTGCAATGCTGTTAAAGAAGCCCTCATCTAAACTCCTGTAAAGCTTCCTCGCCTCTAACATTGCTTTCTCACTGCGTCCTGTGTAAAGATTACAACTAATAAAATATGAGTGACCGCGTGGGTGGATTTTATATACAGGGGATCAGGCCTAATATGCCGTGCAACAACCAGCTGCTAACAGGACGGTCTGTTCGGGGGGGGGGGGGAGGGGGCTGTAGAAATTTAATTAACCTTGTGATAAGAGCCATGTGAAGGAAGAGGGGACGGTGTAGAGAAGAACAAACTGTAGCAATCCAGGTAATCCCGATAGTGCCAACATCGTCCTGAGTGGGGATTAACTCAATGTAGTGTGTTTTAATTTGTCTCTATTGTCTTGTTACCCTTACTACAACACACATGAGCGAATGACTCTATTTCCCACCTCCAGTCGTTGTTGGTGTGTTGTGTTATGAGGAGGTTAATAAGACCCGCACAGCTGTTCCCTATTGGCTGCATGAGCTGGTTAAACACCAGGACCTTCCCTCTCAGCTCTATTGGTGTTATCTCAACTAGGTATACCAGTGACGTCACGTGTGCCATACCTGGCAGGAGGAGGAGGGGTGTCATGGTGGTGGGGTGTCATGGAGGAGGGGAGGGGTGTCATGGTGGTGGGGGTGTCATGGTGGTGGGGTGTCATGGAGGAGGGGAGGGGTGTCAGAGTGGTGGGGGGTATCAGAGTGGTGGGGAAGGGGTGTCATGGTGTTGGGTGTCATGGAGGAGGGGTGTATCAGAGTGGTGGGGGTATCAGAGTGGTGGGGGTATCAGAGTGGTGGGGGTATCAGAGTGGTGGGGGTATCAGAGTGGTGGGGGTATCAGAGTGGTGGGGGTATCAGAGTGGTGGGGGTATCAGAGTGGTGGGGGTATCAGAGTGGTGGGGAAGGGGTGTCATGGTGTTGGGTAGTAGGAGAGAAGTATGGGGTGTCAGGGTGTGTTAGGTTAGAGTGTTAGGAAGGGTGTGTTAGGGTGTTAGGAAGGGTGTGTTAGGGAGTTGGGAGGGTGTGTCAGGGTGACTTTCAAACAACATAGTTTTGATAACGTACCGAAGGAAAAGTTGGACAATACTCGTCCCAATACAAATGTGGTGTAGTGAGGTCTTGTAAAAAACACTGACACCGCAACTCCCGTGACATACACAGCAGTCCCCGTTATCATTGAAGACTTTCGGCCCATTCGTTTCTGGAAAAGACTCCCAAAAAACCCTCCTGCCACGCTGGCGAACATCGGCAAACTTACAGCAGTCTGTAAAAGTCTGGAATTAGGAATAAATCGAGTTGGGATCAGATCTAGACGCTGTTAATTGCCCTATAATTGCATTAGATTGTTGTTTCTTACCGCATACTGATTGTCTGACAGTATGTGAGAGCGAGTAAGACCAAGAGATGCACCTCCCACAGCCCCTCTATCGTAACCGAAAATAAATCTGAGAAATGGGCAGATCAAATATAAGAAGAAAACAGAAAATTGATATGTTTAGTACCTTGATAACGTCAGGGAAAATATTGATATTATTAGTCGGCACGGGTTCACTTTGGATAGATCACTCGACATCCCTAGTCCCTGGTAAATGTCAATTTAAATGATGCACCACCCAAAAAAGTGCCAACTGTCAAAGCAACATACAAATATCATACTATTGACTACATACTAAGTAAGCAGATTTTTGCACAAGTTTTTTCATGTACATATTGTGTCATTTAGAATCGCCCAAAGGGCAAACGGGCAGCGCTTTTCAATTAGAGAGAAGGAAAGATTCACGGACGGCGCTCGTGTCCGCGGACACACAGGTGACAGCAGACAGGGCCCAGGCCAAAAGGCAAAAAGACGGAGAGAGAAAAGAAGAAAAATTTGAAAGTGAAAAGGAACACGTGTGCGGGTTACCATAGGTATATTGTGTTAGGACACGGAGAAAAGATGTAGAGACACAATAAAGAAAAAAAATTTAAAAAATTTAAAAAAAACAAAAATAATTTAAAAAAACTGCGAAATTTTGGATTCAGCTCAGAACTCGAGCCGCGCGGCGGTGCTTTAGCTTTTTAAATTCGCGCGTTGCATTAAAAAAATCAAACGCGCAACCCTTTCGTCCTCTCAACTCAGTGCAGTGAGGCGGACGGGCAGTGCAGTTTTCGTTTTCTGGCAAAATCTTTTTAACTTTTTGGTCATTTTTCGTTCGCCAGAAGTGAACCTCACCCGTGTCGTGGTAGCTCTTGGGTTTATCAGGTGTAGATCGTAGACTTTATAACTTGTTTTACAGTCTTTATGCTTTACCAACGTTTAGAAAAGTATGATAACTTCTTCGGAGACCCCACCTTTCGGTGGTGCTTGGATCAATGAAAAGAAACTAATGTTGTTCAATGGCGATACTGGGTCTATGGAGCTACGTCAGGAAAATCTAGAAACAGACAATTCCAGTGCTGTCAGCAAATACATCATATTCGAGGGACACAGTGTGTTTTCAGAAATCCAGCTATCAAGCGGAAATGACATTCAATCGCACAGCCACGCGTATCGTTCCCTACTTCGTGCTGCAATCCAGGAGTTTGGAGACGAAAATGAGGATGATAAGAAGATTGTTGCACTTTATGAGTTGGTGTGGTCTTTTTGTGAGGTATTGTTTGTGGAACATCTCCCGGGAGGATGTGTACTGCCCTACTTGCTGGAGCTGATGAGATGGCACTTTCCCCAACCAATGAACATGCTGAGCGATGTTTTATCCGTTGACGAACCTATGGACCATCCGGATTTTTGGCGATGTATTATCTCTCTCCTTCTCCAAGGTCACATCAAAGAGAGCATTGCCATGGTGCGAGTAACCCCTGATGGAGATGAGCTAGTGAGCCTTCTGGAACAAATGCCTCTATTAGAGAACTTCAGTGGGCACTCCTTGTCCGAGTTCAAAATCAGCTGGTCCATGTGGCAGGATAGGTGCAAACAGGTCCTAGAGACGACAAACTTTGTCATGGACGAATCATCTGATGTCCTGGAGATATTGTGTGGTAAGCTGGAGTGTTTCGTGAAATACAAAGATCTCTGTCAGACCTGGTATCATCTGTTGACCTCTCATCTCCTGTATACTAACCCCACAGTTAGTGTGATGAGTCTGCATCACGCTGCTACTGAGATGGTGCCCGTATACCGGGATCACATTACCCCTCTGGACGAGATTCTCCTGTCTGCCATGGAGTTCGATGCTCACCAAGTTCTCACCCTGTGCATTAAGCAGTTCCAGAACAGCTGGTGGCTAGCTGCCCACCTTGCAGACGTTCTACACCACGCTAAACAGTTGGACAGTACAGAGCTACAGTATGGGTGCTCGCTAAGGGAATACGTGCTCCTTCACTATGCCTCTGATCTAATATTCAGCGGTGAATTCTGGAGTCTAGGTGTGGATTATTTTATTGAGTGTAAACAGATGGGGAAGGGGTATTTGGAGTTAGCAATTCCTCGCATACCCCTTGACAGTGAGAAAAAAGCAACTCGTGTGTATAATGCGTGTCAGAAACACGGGCTTATGGACCTGGCCGCATCTGTATGTAAGGTTATGGCAGCGAAAGCACGACAGTCTGGCAACCTTGGACTTTCCCTCATTTGGTCTCTGCAGGCTAAGGATCTGCTGAGTGTAACGAGCATATCGGAGGAAATACTGGACAGTTACATTGAGACGGGGGGATTTTCTAATCTTGAGTTCCTCGATCAACTCGGATCAAACAAGCTCCTTAGCAATCGTCTGCTGTTTCTGGGGAAGTACAGGGAGTTCCATAATCTGATTAAAATGGGGGAATACCGTAGCGCTGCGGATCTCCTGGTATCTCTAGTTGAGTCCAATATGGGACCACCTAGATTCCAAATCACCCTTCTTCTAGACTCCCTGCCACTTATAAACGGGGGGCTGTGTGGTGATAAAGTGGTGATGACCAGCGGGCAAACACATGCCCTGATGAAGGCTCTGGAGGACATGCAAATTAAGAAATTACTAAAGGAAAATGATACCCAGAAGGTTGAAACAATTCGACTGGCCCTTGTGACGAATCTTGCCTCATCGTTTTTAGATGAACCCTGGTGAAAATGAGTTTTAATTCCTAATTTTTATCCCTTTTACACATCTCTTGTATTTGTTATTGCAGATTTTGAATAACGTGTGTTTTCTGAGCTTGTACCCATTCTCTACCATTCTCTCCCCCTCTCCCCTGACCCCTCTCTCTCCCTATTTCTCTCTCTATTTCTCACCTTATTTCTTTCCCTATTTCTCCCCCCTCTCTCCCTATTTGGGGGGGGGGGGGGCCGGCTGAAGTTTTTGAAGTTTGAAGTTTTCCACCCTACTTTTTGAGTTTTTGAAGTTTTTGAAGTTTTTGAAGTTGACTTCAAAAACTTCAAAAACTCTAAACTACTTTTATATGCTATCAGTGACTTTTATTACACTTGTTTAGGTTAGTTTTATGCTTAATACATATTGTGGCAAAGTTATCCGTCCTTGTCTGCCCTTTTTCTACCACAAATTAGGATATTTACAATGATTTCTAGCCATGAAATCCATGGCACAATTTGGTGTAAAAAATTTAATTTTTTTTGTAAAAACAGATTTCATTTTCATTCCATAACTCAAAAAATTGCCTAGAATTGCCTAGAAAATGCAAAGACAGTGTTTAAAAATTATAAAGAAAATTTTCAAAATTTTCTTTGGGGCCACACCCTTTTTGGCAGTTTCACAAAATGCAAATTTTGTATGAAGGGAGTAGTGAAAAAAACATGGACACCAAAATCATCAGCGGCCTCGAGTTAGTGGGGGTACGTGCCAAAATGAAGTCTCCACCTCATCTAATTCGAGGGATAATGGGATATTTTCATATTTTTGTGTGTGCGCATGACTTTTTTGGCGCTAGACCAGTTTTAATGGTTTATGAGTGACTATAGGCTTTTTAAAGGGGTGCATCTTGTTCGGAATATGCAAGTTTATATAATAGTTATGAAGCAACATAGGGCCTATCTCCAACGGTTTAGGAGATATGAGTTTTTGAAGTTTTTGAACTTTTTTAAAGTTTTCCACCCTAAGTTTCTCTTTGAAGTTTTTGAAGTCAACTTCAAAAACTTCAAAAACTTCAGCCGGCCTCCCCCCCCCTATTTCTCCCCCCTCTCTCCCTATTTATCATCTCCCCCCTCTCTCTCTCCCCCTCTCTCCCTATTTCTCTCCATTATAGTTCCACCTGGCTGTGTAGTGTGGTACATGAGACGCTGGGCAGGGTAGTCAGTCGACCGAGGCAGCACCCACCCACTATGCTTGATAATGATATCGACATGGATACGGACAGAAAAGAACAGGGTAAGCTAACTCCCAGCTAACTAATAACAAGTGTAAGGGTGAAAAAGAGTTCCACCAGTTAAATATAGCTGTATTTTCCCCGTTTTACATCGAGTTGTATGTGACCTGAGTAATTGTATAAGGGGGGGGGGTATGAGTTGACAGCAAACTGTTATTCGGAGTATAAAATGTTGTGCCCTTAAATGGGAATTCTGTTAATCTTCAAATCGAGGTAGTAAAATGTACCAGAACAGACTCTCTTCCCCAGGGGTGTTAATATAGCGCCATGTATGGCCTGGTAATATTCACTTGTATTTTGACGTCAGCAGGACCCGGGTGACCCCACCCTGATTTGCCTAAATAACCATCTAAATAACCACATACATAACCACATAACATGCCCTCTCGTAGCGGAGACGCCAGTGGGGGAGGAGATGATGGATGCTCAGGATCAAGATGAACCAAACAAGTCCTTCGGGAGTCTAATGTGGACCTTGGACCTTTCTGAGTTTAAAGAAACCGTTTTCTCGCCGCCCCTCTATGTTCGAAATCTGCCCTGGTAAGTGATGATCTAGGGAAACTTGGCAAGCTATAGCATCTAGCTCGTGAGGCCTCAATGTTGCCCACCGGTTAACACTCTTGTAAACGTGTATCATGTCCCTCGTTTATACATTTCTCAGGCGTGTAATGTGTATACCACTTGACATCAATGTATTTCCCAGGCGTGTTATGTGTATACCACTTGACACCAATACATTTCCCAGGCGTGTTATGTGTATACCACTTGACACCAATACATTTCCCAGGCGTGTTATGTGTATACCACTTGACACCAATACATTTCCCAGGCGTGTTATGTGTACATATACCACTTGACACCAATACATTTCCCAGGCGTGTTATGTGTATACCACTTGACACCAATACATTTCCCAGGCGTGTAATGTGTATACCACTTGACACCAACACATTTCCCAGGCGTGTTATGTGTATACCACTTGACACCAATACATTTACCAGGCGTGTTATGTGTATACCACTTGACACCAATACATTTCCCAGGCGTGTTATGTGTATACCACTTGACACCAATACATTTCCCAGGCGTGTTATGTGTATACCACTTGACACCAATACATTTCCCAGGCGTGTTATGTGTATACCACTTGACACCAATACATTTCCCAGGCGTGTTATGTGTATACCACTTGACACCAATACATTTCCCAGGCGTGTTATGTGTATACCGCGTTCGACATCAGGAGCCGATCGGAAGCCAACACTGGGATTCTTTCTCCAGTGTAACCCAATTGACACGCAGGGAAATAACAATGGATGGTCATGTTATGCACGAGCTACACTGAGCATCTTATCTCAGGACAAATCCGACAACGACTTTCAGAGGCGTAAGTGGGTACAGTTTCTGGGTAGAGCTATTCAAAGGGGGAAACTGGTAACTTTGTTTTCTGTGGAATACAGCATAATGATAATGTACTTCCCTAAATCTCTCTTCTCTCTCTCTCTCTCTCTCTCTCTCTCTCTCTCTCTCTCTCTCTCTCACTCTCTCTCACTCTCTCTCTTCCCCCCCCCTCTCTCTCTCTCTCTCTCTCTCTCTCTCTTTCTCTCTCTCTCTCTCTCTCTCTCTCTCTCTCTCTCTCTCTCTCTCTCTCTCCCTCTCTCACTCTATTCTCTTTTCCCTCTTTTTATTCGTCTCTCTTCCTTTCAGGGATAAACCATTTCTTCTATGCAAAGGAGAACGATTGGGGTTACAGTAACTTTATGTTAATGGAGGTAAGCTATAGAGCCCCATTAGTATCGCTCTAACAACAGAGAGTGAATCTAGTAGGCCAGTGTTGTGACTGATTTTATACAGTTAGATAGGATACAGTAAACAGTCACTTCATGATCATACAGCTAGTTACATTTAAAAGAATTTATTTCTCGAAAACATAATGCATTTAGTAATTTCTTGGTGGTTACAGCTTTAACTGAGTTCGGAATATGTCGCGAGTCGCCAGTCAATCACCATATCAATAATTTCTCTCGATTGTACTCAATTCAGAATAAATTCATTAATAAAGAGATCTCTTTAGTCACATATATTTTCTCTCTATATTCGGTGGCCTTATTTAGGCTGCACAAACAACTCGCAGGCCACATTGCTGAGCTGCATGTGTATTGTACTTCCTGGTAGTATAATAGTGCAACATCAGCTACTGTAGGTGTAACAACCTAAATGTGCTACTGCAGTAGATGTGTAACAACACAACCTAAATATGGTACACACTGCAGCTCCTATCACACCGTCATGATAGTACAATAGCAACTATTATTATGTAACATATTCACATGTATTGATTAAACAACACGCCCTGTTTACATCATACAGTGAGAACTGAGAACAGAAAACTAAATAAACATGTTCCGTCATGTTCCATATTTAAAGAGTACAATTCAGTGATAGCTCATCTAACACACCAAGATCTTGTCGGTGTTGTATCCAAACTCAATTCTCTAAGTACTACCTACACACAGACTGTATTGCAATATCTCTCTCACACACACACTTTCCCTCTCTCTCTCACTATGTTGTGAGTGTGTATGTGCCTTGCACTTGTCTTACATTTCTCAACTTTGCTGTCTCTGTGCTTCCTCCTTTCCCCAAACATACCACAACGATGTGACCCTATTTGCTCCTTCATAAAAACATTATTTGCTCCTTCATAAAAACATTATTTGCTCCTTCATAAAGATCGCAACTCCACCGCGTATACAGCTGTAGGGTGCCGGTAATGAATGAATGGGTTATGGAGCCTATCTTCGGCCCTGGTTGATCTTTACAATGATAAGATCTCAGACCTTGGTCTAGCACCTTACTTTGAGGTCGATAGGAGGCGGGAGGAAGAGGCAGTTAAATTGTCACACAATGTTAGTTGATATATTGTTCTCAGTATGTTTCTATGATTGCTAATTACCTTACTCTCGTTAATTAAGCTCGCATATTTCAAGAAACTTTTAAATAAGAAACTTTTTTTCTAGGAAACTACAGGTGTAAGCAATCCAAAAACAAAAAGAACTTCTCCTTTATCAAGAAACTAAACAAGCTAGGGGTGTTCTATTTTGTTGTGGTGTCTCTGAATTGTGTGATTTACATTTGAAAAGTTTCTTATAAAAAAGTTTCTTACTAAAGCGTTTCTTAAAAAACGAGAGTAAGGTATATACATCTTCCCTTCAGGATATAAAAGATGAAAGTAAGGGTTATATTAAAGATAATAAGATAAACCTTAAGATAGATGTATCAGCCGATGCACCCCACGGTGTGCAGTAAGTACAACTACTACCATCCCTGTTTCAATTTATTTCACCCCTGCTTTATTATTATTTCACTTTATTTTCATGTTCTAACCCCCATCCTCCCCTAGTTGGGACAGTAAGAAGTATACAGGGTATGTGGGGTTGAAGAACCAAGGTGCCACCTGCTATATGAACTCTGTACTTCAAACACTCTACTTTACATCACAACTTAGAAAGGTACTTGTCTCGTGTGCCTCATTTGGTATATGATAAAACGAGTTTTAGCTCTACCTGCTACCAACTTGTTATGTTCTAACCCTCGCGAAACAGAGTCTAACTACCAACTATGTAACTAACCTCCCTCCCTCCCTCAGGCAGTATACAAGATGCCTACAGAGGGGGATGATGTTAACAAGAGTGTGGCTCTAGCCCTCCAACGGGTGTTCTATGAACTGCAGTCTAGTGATTGTGCTGTGGCAACCAAGAAACTAACTAAATCATTCGGCTGGGAAGCCCTTGATTCCTTCATGCAACATGATGTACAGGAATTCTGTCGTGTGGTAAGTAGCTATTCAGTAGCCACTCCTCTCCTTTCCGACTGCTGAACCACCACTCATTTTACATCCTCCCCGTCTCTAGAACATCACAGATAGATCTCTCCCGAAACCCTCCCTACATCTCCTAACCCCCTTATCCCCCTCAGTTATTGGACCACATGGACAATAAGATGAAGGGTACCTGCGTAGAGGGCACCATCCCCAACCTACTTGAGGGCAAGATATGCAGCTATATCTCTTGTATTAACGTGGACTATGAGAGTAAACGATCTGAGAGTTTCTTCGACATACAGTTGAACATCAAAGGGAAAAGCAATGGTAGGTAGACACTCTTTAGACTTCCCTAACTCGACCCCCTATTCGCAAGCTCAGGAGGGTTAGAACATAACAAGTTTAGACCCCCCAACCATTTGTGTAGGAGACTGGAGTTAGATCTCTGTAGTAGCACTGCAAAGTACATTTTGAAATCATCTCTTGAGCAGCTGCAAGAACACGATTAACTGATCCTAATTCTATTTGATATTAAGCCTGGGCTATTTCTCTGTTCTGAGTACACGTCTGCTGCATTCCGCGTATATCCTGGTATAGGTTGTCTAAACTTGGAAACATATGATCAGAAAGTTCAGTCCCTGTACAATATCAGTTCCCTTGCATAGCTAGTGTTCTTACGACAACAAGCTGGGCCCTATGACGTAGAGTGGTGCATCTTGTAAAAAACAACAACAAAAGCAAGCCTGCACTGCAGCTGCAGGAAGAGAGAGTGTAGTGTGGGGTTGTACAGCTGATGCTATACGAGAGTGAGAGAGCACAACCACGACTAGCAAAATGTTACTTTATCCTGTGGAGATGCGCGCATGTTGGTATCGTGTTAAATCGGGGCGCGCTATCCAAACTCGACAAAAACCACCAGCCAATGTGTGAACTTGTTCAATTTTGACTTTCCCACGCCCTAACCCACATCTCATCTTTTTTCAGTGGCTGATTCTTTCAAGGATTATATTACACCTGAGGTCCTGGAGGGCGATAATAAATACGATGCTGGTGATTATGGTCTACAGGATGCCAAAAAGGGCACCAAGTTTCAGAAGTTTCCTCCCGTTCTATATCTCCAACTTATGAGGTTCCAATACGATCCTCTCATGGATGTAAATGTGAAGATTAACGACAGGTAAATATAGCTGTAACATGGTGGTTGTGAGACCAATACCCTCCCTTTCTCCCTATCTGACACTTGCCTTGCTCGGCCCTGTTGATTCCCTAAATAAAACAACCTGACACACAGTCTGTACACACCCCTCCCTTTTATAACCCCCTCCCTCCCTACAACAGATACGAGTTCCCCGAGACATTGGATCTAACTGAATTTATTGAGAGTCCCACGACTGAAGAGAAATTCCTTCTGTTTGCTGTCTTGGTTCACTCCGGTGACAACCATGGTGGACACTATGTCGCGTATATTAGCCCTAAACTTGATGGAAAGGTGTGTTGTATAACCCCATTTATTTGGCCTCATCTATACCTCTTCCTCCAGAGTCGGGCGGCCAGACCTGGACATTCCGGCAGCTTCCAGAGCTCAGGGGTATGCCCCTCCTCTTCCTGCAGCTCGTGGCAGTGAAAAGTGTTCCCAGGCTTGGTGTTGTTATGTCTTACCGCCCCTCCTGTTGTTGTTCTCCCTCCCCCTCTATCTCCCTCTCTCTATCTTTCTCGCGCTCTCCCTCTTTCTCTCTCGCGCTCTCCCTCCTTCTCTCTCCCTCCCTCTCCTTCTCTCTCTCTCTCTCTCTCTCTCTCTCTCTCTCTCTCTCTCTCTCTCTCTCTCTCTCACACACAATCATTATCCCATTCTTATTTTTTGGGTGGGTTCGGGGGAATTCTGAGTACCGAGTAATTGCAGGGTGACCCATAGGATGGGATGACCCGTACTGTGGGCCATCCATAAAATGTTATCATACCATGCAGTCAGCTCACAAGAACATACTTGCCGTTCAGCACGCACCTTCAATCACTACATCAGCTTGCTAACCAAGTCTTGCCTTCCTTGCGTAAAGAGTCGACCAATGATTCCCGTCTGGCCTCTTAGTTAGCGGGAAGGTTGGATGGAGGTTTCTTCTAGTGTTCTGCCTAATTAGGCTTCTCATAGTGTTTTGGGTGTTAGGTAGGGTGGGGATTGGTAGGGTTCTTCGGCTGGTTTGCTCCAGTATATTGCATTGGTCGGCTCTGTTAACCCTTCTTCATCTCCCTCTCTCCTCTCTCTCTCTCTCTCTCTCTCTCTCTCTCTCTTTCTCTCTCGCTCTCTCTCTCTCTCTCTCTCTCTCTCTCTCTCTCTCTCTCTCTCTCTATCACTCTCTCTCTATCTCTCTCTCTCTCTCTCACTTATCTTACCCCTGTGGCCATGTTACTCAGATTCACGAACATAACTTCAAACACGACCAGCATACGGCGCTCACACCTTTACATTCATGAACTATGGCGGGAGACACACTGGGGTTGAGCGTGCTCGTTCGGATCTCGGCCTCGCGGCGCACACTGGGGTTCGGAGTTCGAAGTTTCGCGGAACCCTGTTTTTGGCTGGGGGATCGTTTGTGGGAGGCTGACTTGGGAGTTGAGCGCGCGCGACCAGCCTCAGTGTGTCTCCCCCCTAAACGTAGCCTCACGAGCACTGACCTTGCCAGCTTCATCCCTGACCCTATTTTCAACTGTGCTGACCGAGCGCATTAAGGTTGTGCCGCCAAACGCTATGCCAAAAAGTTTGTTTGATTTCATACTGCAACTACCAGATGATCAGGTAGAGTACCAGTGATTGGGTGCCCGTACTTGCAGTATACCGGACCTTGACACCGGGGTCAAACAAATGGCCGTGAAGTTTAATATCTGTCAAACCATGGCACATACATGGCCAGAATACATGTGTGTACAGGGAGTGACAAATGTTAATGCGGAGAAGACACGAAAAAAAAAAAAAAAAAAAAAAAAAAAACCCCATTTATTTTAACATATTGTTGTATTTGTTGCCAACACAGTGTCTAGTACCACTTTGTCAATTTGTTCCCCTATCTCTCTCTTTCTCCGTTAACTATCATCTCTCTCTCTCCCCAGTGGTTTAAGTTTGATGACGATGTGGTTTCAAAGTCTACACGGATTGAGGCCATCGAGAACAACTTCGGTGGTTCTGAGGATGAAAGTCTGAAACATCAGGACACTGCACTAACGCCTACATGTTGGTGTATATTAAGGAGAGTAAGAAGGGTGAAGTGTTGATGAATATCAGTGATGATGACATCCCGCCCAACCTAACTTCATTCTTTGAGGAGGAGAAGAAGGAGGAGGCACAAGAGAAGGAAGGAAAAACAGGAGGCTCACCTTTATATGAGTGTAGAGGTACCTTATTTAGTTTTAAAAACGTGTCCAAGTAAGACATAATGGAGACACTATTTAACTGTAGGTCCCATTATTACCCCCTCTCTCTCTCTCTCTCTAGGCGGTGACAGAGGATGCATTCCATGGTTACCAGGGTAACGATCTAGTGAATTGGAACATCACCAAACCAGCCGTGTATCGTGTGAAGAAGGCCAGCTCTGTCAGGGACCTAGAGGAGACTGTTGCCCAAAACATGGGCTACCCAGTTGAGGGGATCAGGTTGTGGATATTCCAGTCCCGAGCTAATTGTACCACCCGGCCCGCTCCAATCGAGAACGACAGGGACAAGACTATCTGGGAGGTAGCGGAAAAGGAGGTGCCCTCTTAAAGTGTTTGTGGAGACTATTGATCAGAGTGTACCTTCGAAAGCACTCCCTCCTTTTGTAAAGGACGATCAGAACATAATTTTCGTGAAATATTTCGATGTCACCACCGATACGATGTACTACCTCTCTCACGTCTTCTTCTCCTCGGATTGTTGCATCGGTAGGTTGTTGGGGGGGGGGGGGTAGGTTGTTAATCTTCTAGAATCTAGTTAGTAGTTACCTCGGTAGTATCCATCTAACTAACTTCTCATTACCTGGACCATTACCCAATTACCTAAACTATCGTCCAACAGGTGATGTGTTTGAAATTGCAAGGGAGAAAATGGGTCTTGCTTCTAGTGTGCCTCTATCTCTTTACGAGGAAGTCCACCCTGGCAGGACAGACGAACTGACACCTACTAAACTACTAGCCGAGGTGAGTGATACCAGTCACTAGAATGTATACCACCTTTTTCAGCAAGTCATTTTAACTTTCACCTACCAGCTGATCCCCTCCTGTTATACACATTTCTAACTCACCCCACTACTGTTTCAACCAGTCCCAATACTCATCTTCACTTCTATCATTGTTCTTTCCAGATGGAGGAAGTGTTTGATGGTGATATCTGGGTGATACAGAGGACAGATGTCCAGGGGAAGCTCCACAACACAGTCGATGATTACTTCAAGGATCTGAACAACAGGATAACAGTTCACCTGTGCGATAAAAACAACCCTGCAGATCCTGGCTTCCACCTCATTCTAAATCAGAAGAACACCTACAATGAGGTGGCGGAGATTGTAGCCAATTGTCTCGACACTGAACCTCAACTTCTACAGTTCTTCAAACCTCAAAAGTATGGAAGAGTTTCATGTATAGGAATATTATTTTTAGTTACAATATTTCCACTTAACTACCGTTTACTCTCTTCCTCCTTTTAACCCCTTTCCCTGTTCTTCAGTCATCGAGACGTGGCTGGTTACGCGATCAAGAGTCACTTTGAGGGCACACTCAAAGACCTTTTCGTTACATACACCCAGCGAAACAAAACTGCCAGGAAACTTTACTATCTGAAGGTAGGTGACATGAGTTCGAGTGGTGACATGTGTAGACTTGAGCTGTATCAGACACCGTATAATCTGAATTAATAACTAAAACTCTATACCGACCCACTAATTCCCTCGTATTTCAGTTGAACATAGCGATCTCCGAGCTGGAAAGTAAGGATCATTTCCGGTGTACGTGGGTGAACAAGGTGAAGGATGAGGTTTTGTTGAACCTGTATATCAGCAAGCAGTCCACCATTGCTGAACTACTTGATGAGGCTAAGAAGCAGGTCAGTATTGCACAAGGGATCAAGTCGAGGGTGATGTAAAATACAGAGAGTTAGTGTTTTACCCCGTTTTACCCCGAGGAGTCACTAGTCGAGTCAGTGTTGAGGAAGAGAGAGAAACAGTCAGAGAGTGTCAAGTATTGACAGGGGCATGTACATTGTTTCTGTCACGGTTATTGTGACACTCATTTCCTATTCCTTCCCCAGATTGAGTTAACCCCGGAGGGCAGTGGTCAGTTGAGGTTGTTGGAGGTGTATAGTTATAGGATACACCGTGTCTTCTCAAATTCCCTCAAGTATAACCACATCCAGACGGGAATGACACAACAATCCACCTGTTACCGAGTTGAGGTGGGTATTTTGAATCATTTTTAATTAGGAAACCATTGTGTACATTTTAAACTACTATTGTGAGGGGGATTGTGGGAAATGTCAACTATTGAAGAGAGTTATTATCATTCCTAAAATGTTTCCACTCCAGGAAATCCCGCTGGAGGAGACGACACTTGGTCCAGAGGATTTCCTAGTTCCAGTGGCACACTTCCATCAGACTATCTTCCAGTGCTTTAATCACCCCTTCCTTTTCAAGTTAGTCTTGGTCGGAGGCAGTGAGAGCCTGAACTAGACAACCTGGACAATCCTAGAATGCCTTGTCCTTGGATTTATTCTTCTAACCAATATCTTGATTGCAGGGTAACAGAAGGAGAGTCCCTCCAGTCAGTGCGGGTTCGACTAATGGACCGATTTAAGGATGTGTCCGAGAAAGAGTTTGAAAAGTATAAGTTCTCCCTCGTTTCTCACGGCCGTATGACAGCCATTGGTGATGAATTTACCTTCAACTCTTCTGACTTTATTAATAATATCGATACCGATTCAAAACCTTGTGAGTTCAACAATTATCTTTCCTATCTCACCTTCCCTCACCAGTCACCCCTTGAAGGGTTGTAACAGTTTGTGTTACTATTATCATGTACAAGATGGCTGATTACCCCAATTCTAACCCCCAACTCTACCCCAACAGTGAACGAGGCCCATTTAGACGTGTTCCTACATTCCCGACCCTGGCTTGGCCTCGAGCACGCCATCAAACCACCCAAACGGTCTCGTTATAATTATGTGGAAAAACCTGTGAAGATACACAATCAATAGACTTGTGAGTATATGGGATTAATTGAGCTGACATAATAGGGGACATAACATAATAGGGGATGTCATCACCAAGAGTATGGGATTGATTGAGCTGACTAAATGCTGCAGAGCTTTTTAACAACTTTTTGAATTCTAAAACCTAACACATCCTCTTTTTCAGACGGGATTTAGATATTATTGTTGAGTACCTTAGTAGGATCGACCCTGTTTGAGTTTGCAGCAGTGGAGAGAAAGACACGTGGAAGATTTTGAGATTGCGGGACAGAAATATGTTACAGTGAATTGTTGGGAGAGAGAGGAGATAAAATGTGTTTGTATGTGTGTGAGCGAGTTCTTGTAATCTGTTTGTTCCCCGGTGCGTCAAAAGGGGAGCTTATTTGATTTTTTGTTTCTTAGTCTCTGTATTTCTAAATATTTTTGCTGCCCAGGTATTGCGAAAGGGAGATGTATTCGCTTGATGTGTTCGTGTGTGTGTGAGTGTGTTCGTGTGTGTGTGTGTTTGTGGGTCAATGTGTTAGTGTGTAGGGGTCTGGTCGAGAAAGCTTGGTTTGTGGTTCAAATTCCCTCCACCACTAGCAATCCCTGTATATTTAGAAAGGGTCATGATAAAGGTATGAAGGTGGATATTGTCAGGAACGTAACTAACGATCAACTTGGAACACTATTCACGAATCAGGAAATACTGGTCCCTGATTGGCTGATAACCAGTCACGTGACCTAAATAACGAGCTCTGATTGGTTGTTTACTTGGTCCGGTCGGTTCCTGCTTGAAACACTATATACCTAAATTCGAGGTGCACTTCCGTAAATGCGTGTTTTCGTATGGTAATCCTTTCAATGTCTACCTTTATAGAGATGTGAATTATAGGTACCTGGGTTTGTATGTTATGTGTGAGTGTGAGGCTGGATGGGACACGACGTGTGTGTGTGAGACCTGGGTACTGTGTACCGATACAGCTGCTATAATACAAGTATTCATATATTACACAGGGGAGGCTTGTGCGCCCCATTGTGGTCCCCTGTATTTGCTCCGAAAGGTCCTATATTGTGGTATAGGGAGGGCACGATAAAGAGATGATGTTAGAGATGTTTGTTTTTGCTGCAAATATGTAGCAGTTCTTATTTCTCTGTCCTGAGTGTTGATATTATGTTTTTCGGAGAGAGAGAGATTCCATCTTGATGCACATTGTGAGCAAAATTATAGGGAGACAACTGGCCAGATTAGAACTAATACATATATTGGAGAGTGACTTGTGAGGCCATGGAAAGACAGTGTTTCTTTATAACTCTACTAATTTTGACCCGTACCTCCCTATATTTATAAAAATAGTAAAACCTGACTTTCCCTTTGTTAAAAGGAGGGGGTGGTTAATATCGGGAGGTTGAGTTGGCTTCTCATGAGCCAGGTTGCAGCTGGGCTGTCTGCATGGCGGGACCGACCTGATCTGAGCGATCAAAACGTGGTCTGACACGGCCATACAGTAGCTGGCAGCTGGGTAGTGCACGACGTGACGTCACGCTTCAATACAAATGCATGGGGTCGTGTTGGGCACGTTGCGCCCCTCATGTTCGCGCAGGCAAGGGGTCGCGTGACGTCACACCGACCACCGTGCACCGCTGCAGATCGGGCCACATGGCGCAGGGTGCCAAGAAACAATTCCCCATGCCCTGTCTCACAGCAGAACTGTATTATCGAGTTATACTCCCGTTATACTGCAGCAGTGAGTACTGTACTTTACAGTACCGGAAATCCATATTTTCAGAAATTCCATAATTCCGGTTTCCAGTACCACAAGATGAAGAAACAAAACACAGCGATTCTGAGGTCTGCAAAAGAAAGCAAATACAAATACAAAGTTTCCACTAGTTATATCTCCCAATTACACAAAAAGACATTGTTTAATATTCTCACTCCATCTTTGCCTCTTCTGGTTTGGCTTCCTCCGCAGCAGGCTCCTCCCACACCTCACACCTCTTAGGCCCGTATAGTAACGTGTAGGCGACGTGCCAATCACCACCCCCGCTTAACTTGAGTATCTCTTCATCAGTTACCAAACTCAACTTGTCATCGTCACATTTTATCCATTGGTCTGAGGGAGAGAGTTGATAAGATAGACTGCTGATACAGGCATCTGGTTGATACAGCTCTGTTCTGTCATTACACACACTTACTCTCTTTGTGTTTGATCCATCCCACGTAATGGCCAGAAGAAGAGCTCCGTCCCTGATGGGTTAGAACCGCCTGCAGTTCATAATACCCACTGTTACTCGATCCAACATCATCCTCAAACGAATGGGGTTGGTATTTCTTCTCCTTCTCATCTTCCTTCTTCTCACCCTTCTTCAGTTTCTTGTTCTCTAGACCCTTTCCTGACTGAAGGGGGGGATGAGGGGGTGTAAGTTGGATCAATCCTACACCTAGATTCTAGGACCTAGAATATGAAAGTATGGAACATTATTCAGACCTACCAATTCCCGTTCTATTTTCTTCTGTCTCAAGTCCTCGAATTGATCTCGTCCTGGAGCCAGCTTCTCTTTCAGTTCGGGAGAGCACAGCTCATAGGCATCGTATTCAAGAGGAAATTTAACATCCTGGGGAAGGGACATGTTAATTTCCATTATTGGGACACTTGTATCAGTGTTTCAAGTATTGGTTTTACCTTCAATATCTTGGCATTGATGCTCTCCTTCTCCTTATAGAAGAATCGAATAAAGTTTATTGTCAGGTAGGAAGGTAACCGTTTCACCAGTGACTGAAAATGAGAGTTAAGTAAAGGAACAGTGAGAGAGCGGATCTCATGGTAACTAACTACTGACTTGGTAACTTACCGTTTTTACGTAGACTGCATTCCTTCCAAGTGTAGGAGAGGTCTTCTCAATGTTCTCTTTCAACCCCTAAAACAAGGAGACCAATAAAAAGGGGTTGTGTGATGGCTAACTTCATCCCAGTTGGTCTCCACCGGAGAATCCCAAACGAGACCTCTGTTTTCCCACTGCGCGCAGTTAAGAGCGCGCGTTTTGAGTGTCTCGCGGGAAAACTCCCCCAAGAGAGCTCTCGCGCCCTCCACCTACCATTGTGAGTCCGAGCTGCATATAGCGGACCTCTGTGTTGATATGGCACCTCAACTGTGTCCACCTCTCCACGCTCTCTGCTGCAGCCTCCGTCTCAACCTCACTACACTTTAATGAGGTGGCACTCTCTCCTCCAAAATACTGCTCGATAAAGGACCGCCTGACAGTTTCTGTCGTGGTGCTTCCCTCACCGGGGAGGAACTCAGAGAGCATCCTCATCAACTCTGTCCAACACTCGTTAGCATCCTGTGGGGGGGGGGGGTAATAGGGTGGTTAGTATAGCATCTTGCGGGAGGAAGAGGGTGGTTAGCATAACACAGTATCACGGAGTATTGTCCCATTCCTGTTAGACGTTGAATGGAAATACTGATTCCCCATCATCGATAAATTGGCATTCAAGTACCCTAACACATTCAGCACATCCTGTGCCGGAACCTAATGGATAGCTCCCTCACGGCATCATGAAAACCATCTGCCTCTACCGTATCACTCTCCTCTGTGGGGGCGTACAGAGCAGGGTTACCAGCGAAACTGACCAGGAGAAACCTGTTAGTGTGCAAGACTTTACTACTTTCACTGCCGAATACGCCCCCGCAAGAAGCCCCTGAACCTCCAAGATGATGATGAAATGAAAGAGAAACATCACCCTCTCTACACACAGACCCTCTCAGAGTGGCAAATCCGGTGTTCCTGCACCCCCAGGATACTCAGGCCTTTGTCAAGTTATGGGATAGTGCCAGGGGCTCAGAGCCACCGCCGGAGGGGGTAAACAGGGTTGATTGTTAGCATCCTTTAGGAGGGTGAGGGTGGTTAACACCATGAAGGTGGGAGGGAGAGGGGAGGATGGTTAGCATCCTAACACTGGTATGGGTGAGATAAGGGGCACGATGTAAATTAATAGCCTGTACCTGTTGCTGGAATCCACCTTGTTCTCCCTTCTCTGCAAATCTAGGAATGGTCATGTGCAGCATCTTAACCATAACAAGAGGCATGACGGGCTGGGAGGTTGAGTCCATCTCTTCAAATAGTTGGGTAATAGCAGCACTTATACCCTCACTACCAACCACTGCTTGCCTCGAGAACCGACCTATACCGGGGGAATGTATATCATCTGGTGTGCCACATTACTCAGACTCTTCATTGTTACAAGATCTGTAACCCCTATCAGGTTTTCTTTCCAATAAAATACAAATTGTTCTCAGAATCCAGTACAACATTTATTGATCAGTTACCCTTTGAGTTCTGGAGGCGCTCCTTGAGTTCTGGCACAGTTCGGAAGCACTGGAGGGTGGCAGCCATGTAACAAGTATTACCCATGTTATAGATACCAGGAGGGTAGTCAGACTGGAGGGGAATCAGGGGGTTAGGGAGAGATAAAGATAGATCATCAGAACTAGAGATATATGTACCGTGTCTCTCTGCCCCTCTAACTCCCCTTGGTACCATACTACCTGCCCCTTGCCGGTACGTGCCCCAATGTGACCCAAACTCACGGCTTGGTTGACTTCTGACTCTGACATATCCTCAATAAACTGGGCCTTCTCTACAGGTTCAGCGGGTAGCTCACTGGCACTTCCCATCATCATCATTGTCATGTTGTTCTTCAACATCTTAATATTAGACCACGACTCATCCTGAAACAAGAGGGGATTATATCGTTAATTGGGGGCAATTAGTGGGGGTACCAAGATGATTAGTGTCACAAGCTCTCCTACCCCGATTGTAGCTCCTTTCACCATGATTTTCATTCGCTCAGGGACAACTCCAGAGAGGGAGTAAAGAGCGCTCTTGAAGAGTAGGGGGGATTCATCAGTGTTGCATTCAATATCAGTAAACTTCTCCTTACCCCATTTGATATTCACTGCAGAGGGGGAAGAAGGGTGGTGACTCGACTAGTTAGGGTGAGAAGAGTAGGAACCGGCGATTCTTCTCGATTTCTTCAAAATCGAGATTTCGATCCTTATGCTCCTTTCTCGGAACGTGTTCGTCTCTCCATTGCGCGTCGCGGGCTGTCCCGCCAGCCCTCCAAACGAGCTAACAATAGTGCAATTACATGCGATATACTACATCGCGTGCATGTAATTGCACTATTGTTAGCTCGTTTGGAGGGCTGGCGGGACAGCCCGCGACGCGCAATGGAGAGACGAACACGTTCCGAAAATGCAGGATTAGTTATTACCTAGTGATCGAATCGAGATCGAACAAGAATCGCCGGTTCCTAGAGAAGAGTGAGATGTATGGGAGTAAGGGAGGCCAATGAAGATGTTTAATACTCGGTAAACTTACCTTTGTATACTGGCATACTTGCTACAGCCTAAAATAGGTGTTGATGGTCAGTGATTGGAGTTTTTGTTCACAATAAATGAAACAAAATGATTTAATCAAAACTACCAAAATCAATTTAAAAGTTGACAAATCAATTGCAAAATCATGAAGCATTCCCTAACTACTGTGACACAGTACATCGACTAGTCCTAACAAAACACATTCAAAGTTCAATAAAAATCAACATGTATATAGATATTATGTTAATAAAACTAAAAATTCGATGAGATAAATATTATGAAACATCACATAACTAATGATATACAAATCAAGTCAAAACACTTTTTTTCGGTCCGTTACAACGTCATACAGTTCCTCTTTCCTACCCAGCCCTGACCCATTTCACAGCAAGCCTGATAAGGTAGATGGTAATAATTGGTGTGAGGATGATATCCAGATATAGATACTGATACCAGGGCTGGTATCCAGGTAACAGACGGTGCCCACTGATCACAATATCCATATACCCCAATACCTGCTCCTCGGTAAGTCGTGTTGCTAGAATCTGTCTACTGATCGCCTCAATCCTCCTCTTGTATTCCGGTCCAGAAACTGCCATTATCTTCTCATAAATCTCCTCCTCATTTGACTCCCCCAACTTCTCAATAGCCTAGGCCGACACCACGGTCTACAAACTCGATGGCATGTTTGTACTGGTCGGGTGCGAACTGGGGTGCAGCTAACATTGGCACACCAGCACACAGCCCCTCAATCTTACTGGCATACCCGGCATGCGTGAAGAACACCCTGGTGTTGGGGTGCTGTAGGAGGCTCTGTTGGGGTACCCAGGGGAAGGTTCTTATATTACCAGGTAGATTACTTAGTTTAGAGGTAGTCCTCCAGACAACATTAAAGGGGAGCCGGGAGAAGGCCTTCACTAACATCTCTTCCACATCACTTCGAAGATACTTGACGTGTGATCCCAGGACAAATAACACAAATTCACCCTGTTCCACAAACTCTCTCAGTTCCCCTGTTATCTGGGTCTCATCGTATGGGGCGCAGAGAAGACCCCCCATAGGAATAACTCCAGGAGGTAGGACGGTCGGGTAATCTGCCAGCATGTGCAGGTGGATAAATACAAGATCGACCTGCCGTTGAAGGGCGGTAAACCCTGGGTAGTCCTTGAAGCTTGACAGATCCGGTCGATGTGTTACACGGACTAGAAACTCAATCAAATGGCCTAGATGGTCGTAAAACACACTTTTTGCACGGTCCATGATTGATGGTATTCGGGGTCAGAGCCAAAATTCTGGCCTAACGCGAAACCCGAGTCGAGGTTAAATGTTGCAAAGTTAGTCAGTACTCCTAGATTGCTACGTATTTTGGGGAAGACAGCAGGTGCCGGAAGATGGTAGGCGGTAGCATTAACACCCAGCTCCTGGAACATCGCTAAAGCACATTCATCCAGGACAGGTAACGCAAAGGTAAGACCAAAGTCAAACTTCCCCTTTCCACTACTTCGCAATTCTTTCACCACCGGTTCCGCAAGAAAATCATCGCAAAGAGTAAACAGTGTGCTTACTGTTTTAATCGCATTTATCATGGTGCCATTTGGTTTGGTCATGTTGGACAACACGCTATTTCCCTTTACCTCCACATCCCTCATCTCCAGCTTCACAACACGCTCATCCAGGGACTTGGGAATATTGGTAGAGAGATATGTCACTTGGTGACCATGTCGAACCAGAACATTCGATAAGTGACCGGATACGGTCTGGTGAGACCCTCCACCGAATACGTTCAGAACAAGAACGTTCCAGGATACGGTGACCGGAGGGAGCAATAAAAGAAGGGATAGAGCGAGCATGGTAAATGCTAATGTAGGGAAAGATTTTGAGGTTAAATGAGTGACATTATTAAGAAAACGAAGCTTAGAAAAAATATATTTCAATGGTTCAATGGTTCAATGATTAAGAAAACGAAGCTAAGAAAAAATATTTCAATGGTTCAATGGTTCAAGTTTCAAAATAACACTTCTATAAAAACGACAACCAATTTCTAAAGATATTTACATGCAATACAATATAATACTTATTTCATTGTATGTAAATATCTTGTACATAGTAGTAAGAAACAAAAGAGAGTTAAAACACATTTCTATTTTACAGTCGGACTCCAATACACCGGGCTGCTAGGGAGAAAGGGCATTAACACGGTGCGATACACTATGGGGTCAATTTCTCCCAATTTTGACACAAAACCTGCACCAGAGGCCCAGATTTGACCCAGATTAGTCCTCGTTGTGAGTTTTATGTGAATAAGCGAAACGTCAAACTGCACTTGCCTAAGTCTTATTAAATTTGGCCTTAGACTATCTAGTACAGCCCCTGATCATTTAGGTACCAAATATGTATAACCTTGGAATAGCTAGAAAAAAAACTATTTCATAGTTTTCAAATGGCTCTTATT
The DNA here is from genome assembly GCA_020137815.1 of Hormiphora californensis. Lineage (NCBI taxonomy): Eukaryota > Metazoa > Ctenophora > Tentaculata > Cydippida > Pleurobrachiidae > Hormiphora > Hormiphora californensis. The sequence goes on from CM035350.1 coordinate 2,317,172, forward strand.
CTATCATTTTGTAGATTATCGGTCTATGTTTGGTCTCATTTTGTGCGCAGGAATGATAGACCACATGTTACATTAGTTTCAATGGCCAGTAGACATAGGTATAGGCATTCACAGCGGCGTCTGTTTTGGGGGTCATTTCCTGCACTAAAAACGACGTATTTGCGAGAGCTTAAGTTCAGGAATATTGCGTGTATTGACCCCATAGTGCAATATTCGTCCGTTGGGGTCAGACTGTAGTTATTTGGTCAACACACGGCTGAAATACTGAATAGAATAATTATGTTCCAATATATACACACACGTAGTACGAAGAGTTTACTTTCTGAAAAGATCTATTCTACCCAGCCCTGACCCATTTCACAGCAAGTCTGATAAGGTAGATGGTAATAATTGGTGTGAGGATGATATCCAGATATAGATACTGATACCAGGGCTGGTATCCAGGTAACAGACGGTGCCCACTGATCACAATATCCATATACCCCAATACCTGCTCCTCGGTAAGTCGTGTTGCTAGAATCTGTCTACTGATCGCCTCGACCCTCCTCTTGTATTCCGGTCCAGAAACTACCATTATCTTCTCATAAATCTCCTCCTCATTTGACTCCCCCAACTTCTCAATAGCTAGGCCGACACCACGGTCTACAAACTCGATGGCATGTTTGTACTGGTCGGGTGCGAACTGGGGTGCAGCTAACATTGGCACACCAGCACACAGCCCCTCAATCTTACTGGCATACCCGGCATGCGTGAAGAACACCCTGGTGTTGGGGTGCTGTAGGAGGCTCTGTTGGGGTACCCAGGGGAAGGTTCTTATGTTACCAGGTAGATTACTCAGTTTAGAGGTAGTCCTCCAGACAACATTAAAGGGGAGCCGGGAGAAGGCCTTCACTAACATATCTTCCACATCACTTCGAAGATACTTGACGTATGATCCCAGGACAAATAACACAAATTCACCCTGCTCCACAAACTCTCTCAGTTCCCCAGTTATCTGTGTCTCATCGTATGGGGCGCAGAGAAGACCCCCCATAGGAATAACACCAGGAGGTAGGACGGTCGGGTAATCTGCCAGCATGTGCTGGTGGATAAATACAAGATCGACCTGCCGTTGAAGGGTGGTAAACCCTGGGTAGTCTTTGAAGCTTGACAGATCCGGTCGATGTGTTAGACGGACTAGAAACTCAATCAAATGGCCTAGATGGTCGTAAAACACACTTTTTGCACGGTCCATGATTGTAGTAGTGGGGTCAGAGCCAAAATTCCGGCCTAACGCGAAACCCGAGTCGAGGTTAAATGTTGCAAAGTTAGTCAGTACTCCTAGGTTGCTACGTATTTTGGGGAAGACAGCAGGTGCAGGCAGATGGTAGGCGGTAGCATTAACACCCAACTCTTGAAACATCGCTAAAGCACATTCATCCAGGACAGGTCTACCAATGGTAAGACCAAAGTCAAACTTCCCCTTTCCACTACTTCGTAATTCTTTCACCACCGGTTCCCCAAGAAAATCATCGCAAAGAGTAAACAGTGTACTCATATTTTTCATCACATGTATAATGGTTCTATTGGGATCGGTCATGTTGGACAACACGCTATTTCCCTTTACCTCCACATCCTTCATCTCCAGTTTCACAACACTTTCATCCAGGGACTTCGGAATATTGGCGGAGAGATATGTCACTTGGTGACCATGTCGAACCAGAACATTCGATAAGTGACCGGATACGGTCTGGTGAGACCCTCCACCGAATACGTTCAGAACAAGAATGTTCCAGGAGACGGTGACCGGAGGGAGCAATAAAAGAAGGGATAGAGCGAGCATGGTAACTGCTAATGTAGGGAAAGAGTTTTTGAGGTTAAATGAGTGACGAAGCTTAGAAAAAATATTTCAATAGTTCAATTTTCAAAATACCATTTCTATCAAAACGACTACTAATTTCTAAAGATATTTACATGCAATAAAATATAATACATAGTAAGAAATAAAAGAGAGTTAAAACACATTTATATTTTACAGTGATCGGACTCCAATACGCCGGGCTGCAGGGAGGAAGGGCAATATTCGTCCGTTGGGGTCAGACTGTAGTTATTTGGTTAACACACGGCTGTAAAACGTACTTGATTAGTTATGTTCCAATATATACACACACGTAGTACGAAGAGTTTACTTTCTGATAATATCTATTCTACCCCCTGACCCATTTCACAGCAAGTCTGATAAGGTAGATGGTAATAATTGGTGTGAGGATGATATCCAGATATAGATACTGATACCAGGGCTGGTATCCAGGCAACAGACGGTGCCCACTGATCACAATATCCATATACCCCAACACCTGCCTCTCCGTCACAGTATTAGCTTCCATTTGTCGTGCAATAACCTTCATCTGTTCAGAGTGTTGTTCTATGGTCCTGTGTATCTTCCCCTCTATCTCCTCTACAGTGGGTCCAGTACTCATGAAGATACTCTCCGCCACCCCAATCTTGGTGTAGTGCCGGGCTGCAAGGAACTGATCGGCTGCAAACTGAGGAACTATAATCATCGGCACCCCCGCACAGAATGACTCAACCTTACTACCGATACCACCGTGGGTAATAAACAGCTTGATTTTGGGATGTTGGAGAAGGTGCTTCTGGGGTAACCACGGGAGAGTTATTATGTTGTCTGGTAGGGATGGGGAGTGGACGGTTTTCAGTTTCCACACCACTCTGTATGGTAGTTTTGAGAATACTGAAATCCAAAGCTGTTCCTCTTCAGGTGTCATGGCAGCAAGAAGGCTACCAAAAGAAATGACAATAAACCCGTCAGAGTCGTCCAGGAAAGTTTTTAGTTTCTCTCCCAGTTTATCGGGCTGGTAGGGTGAACATAGAGCGCCCCCGACTCCGACAACCCCGGGTCCAAGAGGCTGGGGTCCATCAATTAAAGGGTGAAAGTGGGAGTGGTGAAACATCATTTTAACACTTCCATACACCACCTTCGGACCTGGATAATCAGGAAGGTGAGCCTTAATAGCTGGTTCGATGGCTAGTTTTGTGTAGGCTGTCTGAAAGACACTAAGCAGGTTTGATTTGACTACCTGTTTGAACCGCTCAACCCCTGATTCCCGAAGGTTACTCGGGTCAGCTATAGTCAACACATCAACATTGTGACTAGAAGCGTACAAAGGGATACCAAGGTATGTTAGATGGTAGGGAAACAGATTAGGTCCAGGAGCATGGATGATAGTGTTTTCAATCCCTAGATGATGTGCCAGCGCCAGACCACATGTATCAAACAGCGCGAAGGTGATAAAGAGATCAAACTTTCTAGTGTTCGTCTCAACAAGTCTCTGAACAGACTCCTCAGCGAGAAAGTTCCCGCACAGCCCAAAGAAGTTACCCAGTAGCCCGAAAACTTCACCCCAGCTGTACTTTCCTCCCCCCTCTTTGCCCTCGGTGGACGCCCTAATGACCATGTTACCCTTGGCCTCCGTAACGGGAAGTGGTAGTACGACTACCGCCTCGTGTAGACTGGGAACATTGGTGCTCAGATAGGTGACGTGGTGTCCATTCTCTGCGAGCAGGTTCGCCAGGTACACAGACACGGACTGGTGTGATCCCGTGGCAAAGGTATTGGATATGAGGACTCTCCAACTATCAGATGGAGAGGGAAGGAGGAAGAGAAGTAGTAAATAATATAACATTTCCTAAAAGGGTTAAATTAGTAAAAAAAGATAAAAAACGAAACAAATTATAAGCTCTGCTAGAAAGGACTTCGAATTTGGAAATATGTAACACAAAGGGATAAGTGGATCCTCTTTCAAAGGTGTTCTCTCTTCCAATTCTTCCAAATAGTTGCTTTATTGATTCGATTTACTAGCAGAACTGCGGCGATCGTATTTATAGCTATCACAATCCCATCACAACTTAGTTAGAAGAAGCCCTTATAAATCCTCTAGCATAATCTTTCCGAACTGTCCCTTGTTGAATGCCCGTAGGAAGGCCTCTGCTGCATTTACTATCCTAGGAGCCCCATTGTCATCTAGCATCCCTCTAGCACGTGCAAAGTAGGCTAGCACCTCATGTACATTGTTGGTGGGACCTGCCAGACCACACTGTCCCGCATATCTGAACTGTCCCTTCCTGTTCAACCAATAGAGCAGGTAGTCCACGGTCTCGACATGGCCGGGGAACTTGTGAGGGATGGCCCCCACCACAGCTAACTTCATTGCAGCCTCAGTGCTCTCTGGATGGGGCAAGTTAACCCCGGGAGTATCGAATATGTATACGTTGGGGTAAGTCAGGATCTTAACCTTGTTGGAAATGTTCCTAGTGACTCCCGGGTCGGGACCAACTCTCAACTTGTTCGGGCTAGTGTCGTACTCCTTCTTGAAGGCGTTTATAAAGGAGCTCTTTCCACTGTTGGGCAACCCAGACACAAAGAACAAATATGAATCTTTCTTTGCAATTAGTTGATCTGCGTGAGCCATTGATATCCCGTCCTTTACAACGCGACGTAGCCTAGACAGCTTTTGCACCTGTAGATGGAGGGAGCAAATCAAAGAGAGAATGCACTGAATAAACAGTAGTATAGCATACCGCAGCGGTATGCTAAACTACTGTTTATTCAGTATTACCGCTAGGGAGGGAGAGAGAAAGTTAAGAGAAAGAGAGAGATATGGAGAGAAAGAGAGGGAGAGAGAGGGAGAGAGAGGGAGTGAGAGAGAGAGAGAGAGAGAGAGAGAGAGAGAGAGAGAGAGAGAGAGAGAGAGAGAGAGAGAGAGAGAGACCCGCATAAATTGCTCTATGATACTTACACTATTCACCAAGGGAACAACAGGAATGGACTCAAGAGCAGTTATTCTCCGACATGCCGCATCAATCTCCTCTCTCGGAACTAGATCTGCTTTAGAAAGGACTAATATCCGTGGCTTATCCCCATATGACTGAAATGATAACAAGATTATTTGCAGGGGAAAAATGGACGGTAGCGGGTGGTGGCCGATCAATGATCTGTAGGAGATACACTTTTTATAGATCATGTTTAGTACTCCGAGATATTATAACATTTTGTACGGGGGATTTAGTACTGTATATATATATTCTAGTACTGCGCTTACATTGTTTGCAATCCTGTTACGGGATGTGTAAGGTATCCTTGCATCGTGTATCTCTAACACGCAATCTGTAGCCCTCACCATCTGTGGAAATGTTGGAGGGAGTCGCATATTGTAACCAGGATATATTGAGCAAATGCATATAAAGATCTAAGATTCCTAAAGATTTCTAGGAGTAAAGTATTAATTTACCATTTGCATGCGCTTTAGTCCCTTGGACATATGACCTGGGAACCAGCGTGTACAGTTGGGGGTCGGCGAGATTGTCTCTCGTGGGACGAACTCTTGAACAAGCTTCCGAGCTGCTTTACTTGATCTCATTATCGCTATTGCTAGGTAGGAGGTTTATACATGGGTTGAGATCAGGTACGATAGACAAGGAAAGTAGAGATATATATTCTATGCAAAAGAAGGCAAACCAAACTCTGCTGGATCAAATTCAGTGAGAGATTTCAGGACGGTGTCACATGGCGGGAGATCAGATAACCTTGGATCGGGTACCATTACACATCTCATCCCCGCAGCACGGGCAGCTAGGACACCGTTAGGTGCATCTTCCAACACTAGGCAACACTCAGGGCCGGCTGGCGGAGTTTTAAATCGTCCCATAGCAACCATGAATATATCAGGGTTTGGTTTCCCATGTTTCACCTCGGGATCATCAGACCTAACAGTAAACTCCATGGCGGCAAGTAAGTCCTGGTGGTTCCGTGTTTTCAACTCAAAATCCTGCGTTGAGCTGCCTGTAGCAATACACATGGGTATCCCCCGTCCTGCTAGCTGGTTGATCAGATCACCAGCCCCTGGTTTCACATCACATTTCAGGAACATCTCCTTGAGGTGAGCCATACTTTGTGACACCAGCTCCTCCGCAGTAAGGGGCACCTCCAGCTCCTCCCTAATCATCTCCATGGCAACGTGATACTTCCTGCCCATCACTTTCTGTTTGATCGCGTATGTGTATGTCAGGTTGAAGGGGTCCAGGACAGCCTGAATTGCCTGATCATATAGAATCTCTGTGTCCAGGATCAGCCCATCCAGATCAAAGATGACATGAGTTACGGCAGGATTCATTGAATCTGGGTGATTTGGGGTTTAAAGGAGTACTAGACACGATAATTATTGAAACTCAAAGAATTAATAATCATAAACAAGCTCACAAATAATGAAAGATAAAATAATCAACTGAAAAGAACGAAAAAAATCAATAATGGAATTTAATTATTTCACACAGTTTTTTTGGTGATCAATTAATTTAAACTGTAAATTAGCTGTAAAAAGAAAGTAGCTCATCACAATTAACCACTGATTGCGTCACTGGTTTCTTGTTCTCTTTCCCTCCATAGATCTGGCCCCCAACCATGTCTTGCTTTCTTGGTTTAGTACATTTCACCTTCCCACTTCCCAATCTATTATGTTTTGCCTTGTTAGACCTCGGAGGGTAAATCAAAGGAAGATTTGGAGGGTATGGTAGATAAATCCTTTCTGGTTCCTCTGGATCCTTAGCTTGTTGGTAGAACGTGGCACAATCTGAAATAAGTTGTGGTAACTAACATTTTGGAGCAGCAATAATCTCTATTGTAGGTTTGGAGAATCAATCAAAATTCAAAACTGCCATTTTTGACAGGGTTTGAAAGGGTTTGATAGGGGGGTTGTATGTACTACAGTCGGACCCCGATTTAGTGGCACCCTCGGGGGAAAGGGGTTTGTCCACTAAATCGGGGTGTCCACTAAATCGGGGGTCAAAAACTGTTAATTTCCTATATCGGGGGAAGATTATCCTGCCACTAAATCGGGGTGCCACTAAATCGGGGGCCACTAAATCGGGGTCCGACTGTAATATCATGATGGTCCTTAGCGCTTGCCAGCACTTTGCTTTGTCAAAATGTCATAGCGCTTGCCAGTTGCTTACTTTTCTTGTCGCTAGTAACTTGTCAAATGATCAGATCGGTTGAACAAAGGAGCAAGTTCACAGGGTCTGTACAACATGATTTGTACTACAGACATATCTAGATACCTTTAGGGTTGCCTCCCATCCAGCCTGTTACAATATCGTGCCCCCAGCTACTGTAATGTCCCGGAAAGGGGTAATAACGCTGCTGAGAAGTGTCTAGGATGGCAATCTCGAGGGAAGGTAATCCAGGAAGCAACTGCTCACATTTCAAACGTTCCTCCTTGGTAGCAGGATCTATAAGATTTTAGGAAATTAGTAACTTGTTTTTGCTTTAGACTTTCATTTGCACTTTTTCACTTTTCAGTCATGCGCCAGACTTCGATCATCAATAAATATTTTGCCCAAAGTTGAGTATTTCGCTTCAATTTTTTTCCCTGCCCGGGTGAATTCATTATATCTATTTCACGGGAAAAGTTCTTCTTCGCTAATTTTGAATGTTGTTTCTCTTCGTATCGTGTGACCTGGTAATTCTGCAGTTGTTTCAAATCCATGGAGCCTTTAAACCAGAGTACATCAGTGTGTGCGAACTGCCACGATCAGTAAGTAAGGATTATGATTTATGGTATACTTCGAACTTAATGCTATGCCGGTCCTCTCCCTCTTGATTTTAAAAACAAATGGCGAGAGGGATGGATCACTGCTTTTCTTTAAAAGTGGCATAACTAACACATTCAACATTTTATAAATTATGCGGGCGATTCCTTTGTTCTGAATTTACTTTATTTTTGTGATGCTGATATTATATTTTGTAAGTCTTATAATCTAGGGAGATGATTCTTTTCAAGTGAGATGATTCTTTTCAAGTGGGCTTCGTGAGCCGCTGTGCCACGTCAATGCTCCAGGGCTTCTATTTCTATTGTTCCTTGGTGTTGCTTGAGCGGCTGGTATGTTAGCAGACCCATGAGGGATAAGCCTGTAGTGTTACCTTTCTAACTTTTCAACACTACTTTAAACAAATTAATTTGAGCAATATGGCGAAGTAACAGCCCCAAAGGGCAGAACGAACGAGAATGGAAAAACGATCAAGCAGAGGAAACTAAACAAGGTTTAATATTCGATGTAACACGGTTCCTGACGTTGGCCAAGTGTGGAAAGAGCTCTGTTGCTGATAGTGTCAGAAAAACGATAAGGAGAAGTCCTGATTTTGATGACACTGAAATACCGGCAGAAATTAAAATCAATCCGGTACACACGAAGCGTGAGTTACAAATACTGATAGAAGAAATGTGTTGTGCGATCTTTCCAGTTCTAAAACACTTTCATCGTCATGTCTTTGCCGAGAAATCGCCTGAGATGGAGCTCAAAGAGGAGCGAGATGAACTGTTGAGAAAATCTGTTGAGTTGCAGGAGCAGGAGGAGAAGTTGAAAGTGGAGTGTGATGATGTTTTGAGAAGAACTGTCAAGTTACAAGGAGCAGGTTATTGAGCTTCAGGGCGAGCAACTGCATCGAGTTACCGAGACGGTACAAAAGGATTTGCGTACTTTCTCAGCGGTCGTTACTCAGGATTGCAGGACTGCGTTTGCACCAAAAAAGATACAGAAAGCCGTGGAAAAAGTTACGCACAAGCCAGTAGATACCGGCCCAGACAGATCGAAAAATCTGATGGTGTTTGGTCTACCGGAATGTGAGGATGAAACTGAATCTATGTTAAAGGGTGAGATGGAAAATGTTTTGGCTGAGCTAGGCGAGAAACCGACGATAGAAGCTAAAAGGGTGGGTTTGAAATGGGGAGGAAGGGAGAGACCAGTGATTGTGAAGCTACAGAGTAAGGAAATGCTGCTGAGCCTTCTCCAGAAGGCAAAGCAGCTAAAACAGACAGAATCGTACTGCGGTGTATATCTTGCAAGGGATATGTCCTTCGCAGAGAGAAGTGAGAGGAGAGAACTCCACCAAACATTGAAGGAGTTGAGGGATTCGAATCCTGGAGGACAATTCCGGGTACGGAGAGGGGTGATAGACTTTACATAATGAACTCTAATGAACTCTAATATCTTTTGGTGTCCCGATTTTTTGCCCACAAAAAGGGGCTAATTTATACAATTAAATTGTGTAAGTTATATAGAATTAATAATAATAATAATACCTTTATCAGGCTCGCTCATGAGTGCAAAGGGGTCTTACTATTAGCCTAGTAGTAAGACCCCTTAGGCCCTAACTTAGTACTAGGGCCTAAGAGGAGAGTTGAGAATTGCACTCTATCACCGTGTGCAGCAACGGCCTACGGATATCATCTGTTATTACAATACCCTAGTAAACGCGTGTACGTCGTTAGTTGCACGACATCGTTCTACTTCGTTAAAAAATGACCTTCGTTAACGGAGTCGAACGACGTCATTTATGCAACTCTTTTGAGCCGTGCATTTGTAGTTGCAAAAACGACGTCGTTAACGAGGTCGTTTTTCGCATGCGCGGCCGTTAGTTGCATTATAAGCGATGTCGTTCGAGCCGTGCATTTGTAGTTGCAAAAACGACGTCGTTAACGAGGTCGTTTTTCGCATGCGCGGCCGTTAGTTGCATAAGCGATGTCGTTCGAGCCGTGCATTTGTAGTTGCAAAAACGACGTCGTTAACGAGGTCGTTTTTCGCATGCGCGGCCGTTAGTTGCATAAACGATGTCGTTCGACTCCGTTAACGAAGTAGAACGATGTCGTTTATGCAACTAACGACGTACACGCGTTTACTAGGGTAATTAGTAGGACACATCCATCACAGTATCATGAGGAGCATATAGGCTACAATACAAGTACTCAGATAGGACGAACTACCGAGGGCTTCGAGTTGCCCGGGAAAGCTTCTCGGTGCCCGACCGGCGACCTCACTGCATGGGTGCATGAGGTGTGTCTATGTTTGTAGGTTTTTGGTCGGTCTGCGGTCGCCTGTACATTTGATTTTGATTTGTGCCCCTAGCTAATGAATTTGGTGAATATTTATTTATGATCGATGCCTTACTCCTTTGTGTATGCTGTGTTTCGGGTTAGAACATAACAAGTTTTGCTCTATTTTTCACCACCTCCATTCTTACATTTTCCATCAGTGGTGTAGTAGGTTCGAATCCGGATGGGGTTATTTGGCTTACTTTTTACTTTCATGATTTTTTTTCTCTCTTTATTCATACCAGTGTGTTGTAACATGACACTGATAACATCACAATATCATAGAAGAACGCTTGTCAGTGCATATGTGTGAGATCTCGCTGATCGATGTCAGGATCTCTAGTCGATAGAGAGGGAGCCTAGGAGGTAGCCTGTGATAGTCACGGATCCCGCAGCGCACGATAAGCTAATTGCTGAAAAGTCATGCTTTGTAGACTAGAGATCGAAACATTATATACAGCGCTGCTGAATAGTGAAATAAGCAAAGGTTTGTGGTCGAATGGAATTGATTCTCGCCTCTCGAGCGGGAGACCCGGGTTCGATCCTCAGGTTTGACAAAAATCCATAACATTATTTTTTTATATTTTTAAATGTAACCCTTTGTTATTACATATATATACACACAGTGTGGGCTGATACTACGGAATCTTTGGCAGTTACACAGATGTTTTGATATTCAAACGAAGATAATGTTGGTGAAACAATTGATTATATCGAGGATTGATTACAGTAATATTCTGTACTGTGGACTTCCGGCCCGAGTTCTTGGTGGGCTCCAGAAAACACTAAACTCCTGTGTACGCTTTATATTCAACATCCATGGGCATCAAGAGGATTACTCGGAATACTTCAGGCAGTGTCATATTTTACCCATCTCCTACAGACTGGACTTCAAAGCCTGTCTAATCGCTTATAAGATAGTCTATGGAACGGCACCAGGTTACCTCCAGGAAATGGTTCCTCTTGATAAAAGCTGGGGAGTCTCCAGGACAACAAGGATGACTAGTGTTATTGATCCTTACAGATTAAAACACCCCAAGATGACCAGTATCAACGCCAATTCTAAATTGAGACGTAGGAGACTATCAGTATTTCTGCCTGCTATTTGGAATGAGCTACCCCTCGAGTTAAGGTCGATCCCCAACGTTGATACCTTTAAAGCTCGCCTGAAAACACATCTCTTCGTTGGTGCATTTGGAGTGGGTGATGGGGAACCCATGGCTGAGTTGTAATGTTTGTTGTAGTTGTGGGGTCTGCGGGCAACCAGTGTCATCCTCTCTCTAGTCATGTTATTAAATCACTATCTGGTATCCTTTTTTGAGCAGGTGTGAGTATAGCGTGTTTAAAATTATATCTACAGGTTTATGGGACCAGTTATTCCCCCAGTTTGATAAGTCCAGTTAATTTGGTTTTCCATATATTGTCTTTTTCAACCAGAATTGTTCGTGTGCGATATTTTTACTCTAGGATATACCGCTCTGATGACTCGTCGGAACATCGCCAATATTTTGACATGTTTCCGTCGGGTATGGGCGGTATATAAGCGCGGAATATTATTATTATTATTATTATTATTATATAATAATATACCTTACTCTCGTTAATTAAGCTCGCATATTTCAAGAAACTTTTAAAGAAGAAACTTTTTTCTAGGAAACTACAGGTGTCAGCAATCCAAAAACAAAAAGAATTTCTCCTTTATCAAGAAACTAAACAAGTTAGGGGTGTTCTATTTTGTTGTGGTGTCTCTGAATTGTGTGATTTACATTTGAAAAGTTTCTTATAAAAAAGTTTCTTACTAAAGCGTTTCTTAAAAAACGAGAGTAAGGTAGTTAATTAATCGATGTGTTGAAACTTAATTAATAAAATAGAAAAATTTGTTTCCATCCCAGTCATTTTTTTAAATTCAGGATCCTAGTCGGATTGAGATACTTTGACACTGGGACTCCTCTCCCTCTTGATTTTTAAAACAAATGGCGAGAGGGATGGATCACTGCTTTTCTTTAAAAGTGGCATAACTAACATATATGTATAGGAATCGCCCGCATTATAAAATGTTGAATATATTCAACATTTTATAATGCGGGCGATTCCTTTGTTCAGAATTTATTTTTTGCGATGCTGATACATACCTATTATGTATATTTTGTAAGTCTTATAATCTAGGGAGATGATTCTTTTCAAGTTTAAAACATTCACTGGGCTTCGTGAGCCGCTGTGCCACGTCAAGGCTCCTCTTCCTATTGTTCCTTGGTGTTGCTTGAGCGGCTGGTATGTTAGCAGACTGCAGACCCATGAGGGATAAGCCTGTAGTGTTACCACAAGGACTTTCTCAGGCTCGCTCATGGGTGCAAAGGGGTCTTACTATTAGCCTAGTAGTAAGACCCCTTAGGCCCTAACTTAGTACTAGGGCCTAAGAGGAGAGTTGAGAATTGCACTCTACCACCGTGTGCAGCAACGGCCTACGGATATCATCTGTTATTATAATAATTAGTAGGACACAGCCATCACAGTATCATGAGGCGCATATTTAAGTACTCAGATAGGGAAAGCTTCTCGGTGCCCGACCGGCGACCTCACTGCATGGGTGCATGAGGTGTGTCTATGTTTGTAGGTTTTTGGTCGGTCTGCGGTCGCCTATACATTTGATTTTGATGTGTGCCCTTAGCTAATGAATTTGGTGAATATTTATTTATGATCGATGCCTTACTCCTTTGTGTATGCTGTGTCTTTCTAATGAAACTGCTGGGAATTTTGTCTCACATGACAACCCATCATTACATTGAAAGTAGTCAGATCACATATCTCCATACTGGCGGTGATGGCCCGATCTAAGCGCAAACGGGCGATGCCAATGGAAGGCAGGGAAAGGCAGCATTATGAAAACATAATTACTCTTTTTATTACATACTATGAACCAATGAAATAACTTGACTTCCCATTTCATATAGATGTGGCGGGTCTACCTGTTTGTGCTGATTGCCGGTCATCATTTTATCACCCACGCCAACAACTGCAGTATAACTGAAATTGGTCCCTTTCTTGCTGACTCATGCTCGGAAAAAAATGCCACAGGATATATAAAATTTCGGTGCCCTAACTCGAACGTAACCTTTGATGCCTACTCAATCTATTACCTGACTTATCGCAAAAAGGGTAAACATGTTACACGACTGTGTCCAGATGACTCCGCTGTCTACCAAGCATGTGTTGTTAAATACCTAGAACAGAAATTTTGGTTGAGGATCGAGAAATATCAGCTGTTTGATTCTCGACCTGTATGTGGTCGTTTGTGTTGGGACGGTCAGTATAGCGACTACCTGTATACAGATGACCAGCACTGTCCAGAAGACAAAGAGAAGACACAAGAATTTACCTACACCCTGCCTCGCTCTCCACAGGACATCTTCCCTATCCGGCCAAGTCTTGTGTGTGACGGGAAGTGTGATTATTGGGAGAATAGTTGGAAGTGTGTCGATGAGTTGGATTGTAATGGATTGTCATATGGCATCATTATTCCTGGATTTGGCGTTTATCCCTTATCTGTTCATCTTTCTGGAGATTTTAGTGATGGGCCCGAATTCAGAAACATAACGTTTGAGGGAGCTTGTAAATCAACTGAAACGTCTGTAGACCAGTATCCGTTGAGCAACCGAACCCGATGTTTTTATATGCGAAAAAAGGTAAGGGTAGGTCTAAGTTACCCATTCACATACTGTATCAACGGTCATGATCAGACTAACTGCTCCTATTCCGGGTTTGTAGCGGGACAATGCAAGGTAGATGGATTCCCCACAAACATTTCAACCCACATGTTATGTGTGAAAGATATGCCAATTGTGTGCGATGACAAACTGGATGAGGAGTGTGTTACAACTGACCGTCATTGTCGCCTTCACAAACACCGACTCTGTGATGGTCACAGTGACTGTAGTTCAGATGCGGATGAGAAACGTGGCGTGTGTAGCAGGCTCACTAAGAGGAAGTGTAAACGGATAATGACTCAGGTTACATCTATGCTTCCCATTCCCTCCAATTGGGTCCAAGATGGCGTAGTTGATTGTGTAGGAGGAGAGGACGAGGACTTCACCAGCTGGGAGAGGTGTGGAACAGGATCTACAAGTAGAGTTCAGAAAGATGGGAATTGTAAAGGTGTCTTCTTGTGTCGACCGGAGGAAGAATTAACATTTTTGGAACTGGAAGACGTTTGCTCAATGACTGCCTCTGCTTGTGGAGGAAAAGTGTGCAGAATCTCAAACCAAGCCGTGACTCGATCTGGCTTGACTGAAACTGTTGAGGGCGACAAGCGGATCATACGTAGTGGATGGTGTCAAAAGGGATTGGAAAACTTCAGACAACTGATGGGTGACAGCTGTACTGAAAAAGATTTCACACATCCATTTCATGAGTTTTTTGGGAAAACTCAGACCACTCAATTGATTCTCTCGACAGTCCAACAGGATTGTCGCTACTTCTATGGCAACCAGTACGTCTACTTAAGCTGCAGTGGCCAGTGCCGTAACGAAAAATGCCCCTTGCAAAAACCAATCTTGCACTCGTCGTGTGGAAATATTGAGAATGTTCGGTATTCCATTGCTCAACCTGGAGTGACCGTGGTAAAAAAGGACAGGCACGGCTATCACAATAACTTCTTTGCTTGTAATACTAATCTTTGTATACCGTTTTCCAAGGTTTGTAACTTGGTGGACGACTGTGGGGATGGATCAGACTGAAGGGAATTGCGAAAATAGCTTGAAATGTGAAGGAAGTAGTAAATACATTGTGATAAGTCAAATGTGCGATGGGGCAATTGACTGCCCTGATTTGTCCGACGAATGCAACAGTATTTGTCATCGGAAGTCTATCGAAAATATCGGGATTATGGTTTGTGCAATGGTGATGGGTATAGTCGGGACAATGTTGAGTGGAGCCCAAATCATCAGAAGCCTCTTCTTTGATGAACCCTCCAAGAAGGACAGTTTGTTTGTCAACAAAGTACTTTCCAATCTTATCGCTCTTGGTGACCTCCTCACATCATTGTACCTACTGATTCTGTTTACATTTCACTGGCTTCAAGAACATAGTTTTTGTGAAAAGCAGCTAGCTTGGGTCAGCAGCTTCTCCTGCCAGTTCATCGGTATTATTAGTACAACAGGCACCACCATCACTTCTCTCTCCATGGCAGTTGCCAGCCTGTTCAAACTCCAAGGAACCACACGTGGACTTAGATACCGGAGGTCCAATGATATCAGCCAGAAATTTAAGAAAAAGGTCTTTGTAATGGTGGTTGCTATAATTTTTATAGCAGTCAGTTTTGCAATTACCCCAATTATTTCCGCCTTTGAGGATGGTTTCGTAAACGGGCTTACTTACGAAGATGCCACTCAGCTTTTCCTGGGAGTGATGACAAAAGAGAAGCTCCTGGCGATTATCCAGGGATACCATGGCACCAGGATGATCACCAGATCCGAGACTGACCTCTCCTGGGCGAGGATAAGGAGTATTGTGAGCAGCATGTTTACTAACGGTGGGGTACAGTACAGGAAGTTATCCTTCTATGGAAATGATCCAGTTTGTCTGTTCAAATTCTTTGTCCTTCCCGATGATCCTCAGGTGACGTTCGTGTGGCTTTACATTTCCCTACAATTAGTCTGTTTCCTAACTGTGGCCGTTGGTCACACTGTCATTGGGGTTCTGGTAGCACGGAGTAATGCACCAGAGGGAAGCAATCTTGCTTCGAAGCTTAACCAGAAAATTATGTTAGTTTGTGCCACTGATTTCTGCTGCTGGGTGCCGTTTCTGATTTGTTGTGCCCTCCACACGGCCGAGGTAGTCGATATGTCACCATGGTACCAGGTTTTCTCGCTCACCATTCTGCCCATAAATGCCGTTATTAACCCACTGCTCTACAACATCGAAATCCTCACTTCTGCCCTGGATTTCTGCAAGAATTTGTTTAGGAAGGACGGCAGATTCCAAGTGGAGCCAGCTATCCCAGCTGATCGTGAACAAGACCAATGATAAAACTAACAGACGGGAGTAATTTTATCGCTATTATTACAAATGTAATATGCTGTTATTTGCAGAAGCACAAAAGCCGATTTTATTCTCAACAAATATTAATGATGTTATGTATGGCGTATGCATATAGTTTATCTATTGAAATTCCTCGTTTTCTTAAAATACGAGTCCATAGAGGAGGCAATCATTCAGTCCTTTAGTCCTCTAGTCGGTACTATCGACTCGGTAGCGCGGAATAAATAACCCGTCATTTTCAAATTTTAGGATGGACGAGATTTTTGATATTT
Source organism: Hormiphora californensis (assembly GCA_020137815.1). Lineage (NCBI taxonomy): Eukaryota > Metazoa > Ctenophora > Tentaculata > Cydippida > Pleurobrachiidae > Hormiphora > Hormiphora californensis. Next base: position 2,333,403 of record CM035350.1, read on the forward strand.
GGGCAAAAATCATGATATTTTTCTCGACCTGTGTTCTAATTATAAAAAGTTAAAACCTTCAGAAAATTTAATTTTATTTGATTCTATTTGAAAAATACAGCCAAAAAATCTCAAAATTCTCAGGAATCAATGAGAAAAAGTTTTGAAAATCTCAAAAATCTCATGTACCAAAAGTGGGATGGATGAAATTCTTGAGGCTGCCCCCCCCCCCCCCCAAAAACTTTTGTCTAACCAGTAACAGCTCTTTCACAAGAAATTTAAATGCATGCAAAAAGTGGTTCACGATGGATTGAGTTCAACAACCAGTCACAGAAAAAAAAACTAACTCACTTTCAGAAATGTCGATGTATCTCAATTTGGTAAGTCCCTTCCGCATGTACATTGAGGGGTAGACAAGTGTTTGGAGATGGTTAGCAGTAAGCTTTGTCCTGGAAAGAGACAACCAGTTCAGCCTGTCCAACTTCACCACAACCTTCACCATGGCTTCTGTGGCACTCGACATCTTTAGGGTAGGTCTGAATTTAGGGTAGGTCTGAATTTAGGAAAGGTCTGGATTGAGGGTAGGGTGCCGTTAAATCGGGGCCCGACTGTATTACCTAATTTGGCTATTGCAGCGGAGACCCGGAATTCGCTAGAGCGGACATCACCTACTACTTTGCGGCGCTTTCCAGGCCGAGAAATAGTTCCACTGGCAGCATCCACACAGTAAAAATCTCCAACATCAGTGTCACCATGGTTCATAGTTCTTATATATGGAGAAGATTTGAAGAATTAGATAGTAAAGACTCCTTCAGTTGTGCTCCGTCATATTTGACACCCACATGGCGTTGCCTACGACGTCTTGTACGACATAAGTTGCTAACAACTTTGTTTACAGAGAGAGCACACGGAGTAGCGCATTAATTGTTAGCAGCCTACGTCGTACAAGAAGTCGTATGCGACGCTATCGTACCGGCGACAAATATGACATAGCACCACTTGCACTGATAGAAAGACAACAACGCTCAAATTAAAAAAAACGTTCTCATACCTGAGAAATATAAATAGGGACTTTACAACAATTACAAAACTAAAACGTTAAAACTTTTGTACAACATAAATTTCAAATGAGATCACATTTACCGCTGACTGAACCGCGTATACAGTTCCTGGCTTATGAACGGCTCAAGAATGTCCAACAAATCACTTCTGCTAATTCGCTTTCCAACCCCTTCCTCACCGTCCTGTTCCTCAAGTCGATGGGTCACTAGAGGACAGTTAGAATCCGTAGTGACTTGAGCACCGTACATCTCCGCTGTGTAGGACATGGCACACCTCTGCCTAGTCCACAATACAATGTCCCTAAGGGCGAACCTCCAAAAGTCAGCGAACTCTGGATACCGCCTCAGTGATGTATCATCACTATCATCTGGGATTTCTGTGGTCATAGAACCAATTATCTGGTGTATCTCATCAACTGTAACTGATTCTGTGTAACTGTCACCATGCTCATCAAATCCTCCTAGCACAAGGCTTCTCATGTCTGCCGGGCAGTGAAGCATCAGTCGGGGAGGACATGGTCTGGGTTTGTCATTACAATACCTAATCCAAGCTATATCCTGTACCACATGTTTACCCTGTTTGATGATGTTCTTCACAGAGACACTCTGTCGACCACACAGCACGGTTGAGCCAGGAATAGGGGTGAATACTAATTCTCCACTGTGTTCCTTTATAAAGGTTTCTGCTTGCTCTTTCGTGACACTCTCCGAGGCTGAGAGAACACAAAACAGTTTGTTTAAAAGGCCGGAGCTTTTTACCTCGATTTTAGGTTTCACATCAACTTTCTGCCTTTTTCTTGGAGAAATGTTGTGCGTTCCAACCTTAGCCACACCTCTCTTGTTTTGAGTCCTCATGGCTTCAAGCTCAGATACCTGGGTACAATCCTCGGGTAGTTTGTCGTCACGGACACACACCACTCGCGGAAATCGTAGAGTCAGAGGAAGTCCAAAATGGCTGGAGTTCATCAACTCAGCTCCCCGGATCTCGAGGACTAGAGAATTAGCTGGGTCAATAACTACATGAGGTTTCTCTCGTCCCATTACAACGCATCCTGGCAGGGAGGAACTGTCAAACTTCTTCCAGAATGGTTCAAGTCGGGACAACTTGTTCTCAAGATCGTGTTTAGTGATCCCTGAGGACACTTTACAAAACGTTGTCCACGTACTGTCATCAGATTTTAGGGCACATAAAAAGTTCCTAATTTTGCCACTGGCAGTATGTTTTCCATAAAATCCACCCACAATCACTGCATCCACAGTGTCGTTCATCAGACCTAGATAGTCGGTCTTGATCTTGAACCATCCTCCGTCGATCCGCTTGTCAGGTGTGTAGACGGATGCACAGCTCTTAACAACTAATCCCTCCTCACCTCTCTCGATAGCCTCATTTAGCAGTTCCAATACTGCTGCCTTGGTGGAACAACTAGTGAACCGAGACATACTGAGATAGCCATGGACAGGTCTAACTACCTTCTCAAGGATGACCCTTCTCTCCGTAAGGGATGTGAGGGTGAGGTTCTGAGAGTCCAGATATAAGATATCGTAGGCTATGAAAGAAGGCACAAACCGAGAAGTGTCAACCATCTTTCTAGCGTCCTTTCCCTCAGCCTTGGTTACGAAGGCCCTCTCTTGTAAATCGTAAACCATGATCTCCCCATCAAGAATGCAGTTGTTGGCGAGGATGTTAGGTTGAATAAATGGAGTTAGACTCCCAATAAGAGGATTCTCCCCATACACGTGACTATACTCAATAGCACCACGGGAGTAATACATGTACTTTTCCCCGTCTTTATGGACCTGAAGGGGGAATTAAATTAGAAAACACGACATTGATATTTGAAAATACACTACCTAATCGATGGAACACATACCTGCATTCGTTCACCGTCGTATTTAGTTTCAACAATGAACTCTCTGTTATTCATCAGTGCCTCAATCCTTTCAATATCCGTAACTCGATCAGCTAACATGGGCTTGAAAACTTGGCCAAGAGAAATTCCTTGACAGCTGAAAAAAAAAACTAACTTTAAAAACAAATAAGAAATAAGAATTGCAGCTTGTAATCTTACTATCTCCAATCACCCAACCAATCTTACTATGTATTAGTAATAAAGCTGCTACTTACATCGATGCAAGTTGGCCGAGATTTTCGCAAATTTTCTTCAAATCAGAACAGATTGTGTAAGCCGCTTCTGCCTTAGGATCAATAGCAGTAAGGAAACTAAGTTCTGACACGCCAAGGTGAAGGTCCTTCAGTATGATGCGACATAGCCACTTCTGTTGAACGGGCGGCATGTCCCTAACAAGTGTTTCAATCAAATGATTCACTTTATCATTGTGGTTTCCTGCCCCACTCTGCACTGAGTCCAAAAGATCGTTGATATCCTCAACTGAAAACTCTCTTGTACCTTGACATCTGCTTATCAAAATGCTTTCAAGAGCTCCAGGAAGATCACGGGTTCTCTTCACTGCTTTGAAGTTCTGTAACCTCTTGGCCTCGTTACTACTCTTTGAAATACACAAGGCTGCGATGTATTTGTTGGTGAGTGTAGCTTCCTTAATGTTGTAGGAGGATCGGGCCTTGTCGAGCTTCGGGATCACCAGCCGAATCGTCTGGTAGCTTTTTGAGCAAGTTGTAAAAAACTCAGTCCAAATTTTTAGCTTTTCTGGTCTGGAATTGTTAGCTGATATCGCCTCAAAGAACAAACAAAGCTTGTTAAACGTCATTAGAGTTTCCTTTGACTTCATAGATCACTAAAAGAAAGGTTTTAAAGGTAGGGAAAAGAAAAACAATAAATAAATAAATTTTAAAAGCATTAAGGAACCATAATAAAGTTCAAGAGCGCACCCCATCCAAGAGCGCACCACCTCCAAAAGACACCACTTCAAGAGCGCACCACATCAAAGAGAGCTCCCCATCCAGAAGATACCGCGCGCAGGGGACACCACGCGCAGAAGAGACCGCACGCGCAAATACAACGCCGCGCTGGTCTCTTCTGCGCGTGGTGTCCCCTGCGCGTGGTATCTTCTGGATGGGGAGCTCTCTTTGATGTGGTGCGCTCTTGAAGTGGTGTCTTCTGGAGGTGGTGCGCTCTTGGATGTGGTCTCTTTTGGGTGTGGTACGCTCTCAGGTGTGGTCTCTCTTCGATCGGGTGTGCTCTTGGGTGCTCTTGGAGGCTCTTGAACTTTATTATGGTTCCTTTTTGGAAGGAAACAAAATTTGTTTTTATTTTTTGGAAAAATATTTTACATCGCCACGCGCGCGGCACAGTGCGGGATAATGCAGCGCTTTTCAATTATCGCGCGCGCGTTTTTAAGCGACAAATTTTTATTTAAAGGTTCGGGGTCTTTTTGGCAAACGTTAAAATCGGGGTGCCTGGGTACTCTCGAGACTCGAGTCTCGACACTTCAGCCGTCAGCGTAAGCCCTAAGGCGTTGTACAACGTTGTAGGTTCACTCTGTGACCAATCGTGTGGTATGTGACACCAGCGGGCAACAACATACACTCTACAAGTCTTTGATAAGATGCAAACTGGAATACTGTTCACCTTTGTGGTCACCTTACCTTAAAGGAGACATACAAGCTCTGGAGAGCGTACAGAGGCAGTTTACCAGGAGGATTGAGGACATGGCGCATTTGGACTATTGGGAGCGGTTGAAGAAACTGAGATTGATGTCCCTTCAGTGAAGAAGAGAGCGCTATACCATCATACAGATGTGGAAGAGCTACAATGGTGCATCCCCGAATAGCACGAATACACGGTTCTACCACCATGAACGGCTTGGCATCAGAGCCGAAGTACCTTCCCTCTACAGCGGAGCACAGAAGTCTATCTCAACTAAGTACTTCAACTCCTTCGGTGTGAGGGCCGCACGGTTGTGGAATACATTACCGAAAGAGGTCAACACGGCAGAGACATTGGACCCGGACAATCCACCTGTTAAGGGTTATAGGACTCATAATGGGAATTCCATCTTGGATTGGGTGCTAGTGGTTCGGGCTAAAGGGGGATGTTTAAAAGACTGACACCAGTTATGTTTTATGTAATAAAGTTTATTTCATCAAGTTTCATCAAGTTAAAATCTGGGTGCCTTCCGTTGCTAACAATTCATCGATTTTGGCGGTCGAGAGTCGAGACGGGCTAGGGCTGCCCGTTTGGTTTTGTTTTAGGGATATCGGTTAAAGTCGGATTTTTTGAAACTGTCGCACCCCTGAAATAACAAAATGTGTCATATCTCCGGTTCCTGATAAGATAGAGACTTGAAATTTGGAGGTTCGGAAGAACTTAGCAAGATCTTCGTAACCTCCAAATTTCAAGTCTCTATCTCCTCAGGAACCGGAGTTATGGTCATTTTAAGAAGTTTGAAAACTCTAAAAAACGACAGTTATTTAAAATCCGACTATAGTGCTATAGATTATCTATCAGAATTCAGATACCGTAATAATAATCTTTTCGTAGCGTCGCGTGCACCTGTAAACAAGCACCAGGCACCCAGATTATAATCATACATCTAACGTGCGAGTTGCGACTCTGGCGCCTCTAGATTCTGGTTGACTCTGTTCACTGAGTTTTTAGCTCTTGCAGAATGACCTTCTATTTCATTCATGATAACCCTGGCATTGCAATAGTTGGTAGTAATCTTCAAAACAGCTTCTACTTATACTTATTATTTAATATTTGATATAGGCTCTCAAGCTGGCAGATCTAGGCAGGTGTGATACGGTTGATACAATGTTATCGGATGGAGTGTTTCGGGGTGCTCACATATTCAAGGGGTGCAGCCGGCACAGCAGCCTTAAAGAATGGCTATCACCCAGTTCATCATGTGACATCAGATCAGTGAGACGTGATGTTGAATCATTTCCAAGGTAAGTGAGACGTGATGTTGAATCATTTCCAAGGTAAGAAAATATTTCCAAGGTAAGAAAATATTTCTGTATTCTGGGACTTTCTGGCATAGCAGGCATTTCTTCTCCGTTTCTCTCTCTCTCTGCTCTCTGTCCTTTCTTCTCCCCCATCTGTCACGGGTCCCGGTCCCTTCACATTCCTAATAAAAGGTAATAATATGCTTATTATGTGTTGCAGTGACATTTCGGAGCAGCCTAAGAAGGTGGGAGAATTTATTGAGGTGAAGCCAGACCTCGATTACGTCAGGAAGGTCCGGTGCTACCTTGTCTCAACTCACTTTATTATCGCTAGAGAGAAGGTAACGATAATCGTGAGAAATATAAACTGTCCTGTACCAAATAGTAATTCTCGAACTTTCTTCCTAACACCTCCCTCCCTCTCTTTCCTCGTTAGATATACCGTGATTCGGAGGACCGGCGCCGTTTTGAGGTTGACACGCTGTTAAAACTTGCTGAACACACGTTCTACTTCTCTGGAGAGGTATTGGTCGTGGAGCCGAGGATGGGAAGTGGCAGCAGGCGATACTTCGAGTTGTGTGATGACTCAAGTGTTAGTATTTGGAAGCTACTATTCAGGCAGTCCGCGTGCCTAGGTCCAGATTCGATGGAATGTGGAGAGGAATCAACGCATTCTTTGGACAGCAAACATACATTTTCCCTAGTTGACGAAGGTATGTATTTGCGTGATTCGGCTAGAATATGGGAGATAGAAAATGAGAGAGAGATGGAAAATAGAGATAGGATAATATACGGGAGGATAGAGAGTTGGGGAGATAGAGAGGATAGATGAAAGGTTGAGATAGGAGAAAGGAGTTGAAGGGCTACAGTGAAAAGTAAGGTGTAAGATAATATATTGTATGATATAAAGCAAGAGAGAGAGAGTGAGAGAGTGAGAGAGAGAGAGAGGGAGAAAGAGAGAGTGAGAGAGAGAGATGGGGAGAGAGAGGGAGAGGGAAAGAGAGAGTGGGAGGGAGATGTTGAGATAGAGAGACAGTTCCGAGGACCTCTGTTTACTGCAACATATGCAGACTGCAAGTGTTGTTGTTGACGTTCCTCTCCTTGTTGTTCCAGCAGGTCACCTAGAATCTCCTGACGACCTCCCATCAGCCCTCTCTCCCCCGGCCTTCTTCTTCTCTCCCCTCGAACGGAAGTTGAACTCTTCCTCCATGATGGACGACATTGCAACTCGACTTGATAGGTGATTAATCTAGAATTTATACGGGTCGACTTGATAGGTAATCTAGAATTTATACGGGTCGACTTGATAGGTGATTAATCTAGAATTTATACGGGTCGACTTGATAGGTAATCTAGAATTTATACGGGTCGACTTGATAGGTGATTTATCTAGAATTTATACGGGTCGACTTGATAGGTGATTTATCTAGAATTTATACGGGTCGACTTGATAGGTGATTTATCTAGAATTTATACGGGTCGACTTGATAGGTGATCTAGAATTTATACGGGTCGACTTGATAGGTGATTTATCTAGAATTTATACGGGTCGACTTGATAGGTGATCTAGAATTTATACGGGTCGACTTGATAGGTGATCTAGAATTTATACGGGTCGACTTGATAGTTAGATGACCTAGAATTTTTGGCTCAATAGATACTTTCTCTCTTAAAGATTATCTAGGTTGCTAAAAATAGGGAATTATTCTAGAAGGGGAATATTATATCCGGCCTTCTCACTAGTATTGTGACATATATTTCGATACACGTAATGGTGCGTGGGGAATCTAAATTCTTCCCTTTCATTTGTCTTGATGATGTTACTACCCCCTTGTTAAATCACTCTGAATCCTTATACCGCACAATCACTCTGTTTAACGAAGCCCTGGCTACCTGCCCGTAAGCTTAGACACCTGTCATATCATATTGAATATCGGTAAAAGTACGGTACTTTCGAGAAGTCTTGTCTCGAGAAGGCTTCTCAAAAGAATCCTACTTTTAACCGAGTGGAGTTATACTGCATTATCTCTACAGATTGTTTGCCGTGGTGGTTATATTATTCATTATCTGATATAATACCCTCTCTCTCTTCTTGTATAGATCTGGCCAGAAAGGACTGATGAAGTCGAAACACTTGTGTTGCTCTGAGAATTGTCTTCTTGATATCTCCCACAGGTAGGATGCAGTGTGTGTGTCATTAAACTTATAATCAGTTAGTTATCCAGCTCTTATTCTACCAATTCACTGCAATATTCACCACAACAACCGCTATTTTCCGAAAACCACCACCACTGAGCATTCAACCACCCCCATTCTATGCAGTGACGAGTTCCTGGGTAAAAGAAGGAGGATATCCTCCTGTGTTCCGGTACGAAAAGAGGAAGAGGAGGAGGAGGTGCCTGGGAAGTGTGAAGATCCACTTCTAGGTGTGGCGGAGGGGAGCAAGAAGAGGGTTGTCTTCCTAAAGTCCGTTCAGAAGTCATTCTATAAGAAGTTGTTACCCGGTGGAGGGGCCAGCTCATGCAGGTAAGGGCGGCAGATCACTTTTTATCTTCAACCTGGCTTTCGCGAAATTTCACGAAATTTCGTCATTGTTATCAGAGATGGTTGTGATTTGCCGTGTTCAACCCACTCTCTCTCTCTCTCTCTCTCTCCGCGTTAGAAAGAGGTTGTTATGTGGTTCGAAAGTCGTTACTTTCGAGTCACATTATCCAGGATTGAGCACTTTGGACCCCTAGAATTATATCCCCAACCTACCTACCGTTGTTGTGCCTAGTATATTGTAATTATTGAGAATTAACTGGAGTAGTAGTGAGTAACCCGTATCTGGCTAGGTCGTAGGTTTTTAACAACTGTAGTAGTAGCCTGTCTGCATAACTCCCTCACTCGCAGGAAGTCTGTTGATGACATGACGCTTCGTCCCACCCCGTCCTACCCTCTCTCCGCCAAGGAATCCTACAATCCCGCCAACAGGTAAGAGAGACAAGAGAGAGAGATTATAACTATACAGATATTTTAAACCCCTTAAATTATGACGTAATTTTGAGCTGTCAACACTTGGTGCTCTGATCTGTTGACAAATGCTTCATGTTGTAACATATCCGTCTCGCTGGAAAGCCGCCAATCTGGCGACTGTGCTGCAGAACTGCCTTTTTATCCCCTGACCCCTACTCTAAATTATGGCCTTTCTTTGGTTAAAACAACTCTTTCCCGGAAAAGGGGGAGTGAGAGAGCCTAATAGATCCTCTCCTAAACATCCAGCTGACCCCCATACGGGTATAGATCGTATTCCCATCAAATGTTTTATCGTTATCTTACCCTGTATTCTAGGCCATGTCGTCATATGACATATTGATTATCTTCTACCAACCTAACGGCTGCCTGGTTTTCCTTACTGCAAATATATCTAACGGATTTTCAACACATACCCTCACCCTCCACAATTCTCTATCCACGTTCCCTTCCCATTCTCAACATATCTAAGTAACAGTTGTCCCTTCCCATATCCAACCCTAATTAGACCCACTGATTGTATCTAACAGTTGTCCCTTCCCATATTCAACCCTAATTAGACCCACTGATTGTATCTAACAGGTTTCCCTTCCCATATCCAACCCTAATTAGATCCCCTGATTGTATCTAACAGGTTTCCCTTCCCACCCTCAACCCTAATTAGACTCACTGATCGTATCTAACAGTTGTCCCTTCCCACCCTCAACCCTAATTAGACCCCCTGATTGTATCTAACAGTTGTCCCTTCCCATATCCAACCCTAATTAGACCCCCTGATTGTATCTAACAGTTGTCCCTTCCCGTATCCAACCCTAATTAGACCCCCTGATTGTATCTAACAGGTTTCCCTTCCCACCCTCAACCCTAATTAGACCCACTGATTGTATCTAACAGGTTTCCTTTCCCACCCTCAACCCTAATTAGACCCACTGATTGTATCTAACAGTTGTCCCTTCCCACCCTCAACCCTAATTAGACCCCCTGATTGTATCTAACAGGTTTCCCTTCCCACCCTCAACCCTAATTAGACCCCCTGATTGTATCTAACAGTTGTCTAACCCAGTTTTCAGAGATCTCTCCAGCTGGGAGTGTACAATATCAAGCCGGAGCACTTTGCCCAACAACTGACCTATCTGGATCAGCGGTACCTCCTTGCAATGTCACCTAGGGAGCTGCTATACTGTGAACATGTCATGGATGAATCGGTGAGTGAAGCACATGTAGGGCAGGAAAGAATGACGTGCTGTTTTCCGCACGGGATTGTCACATGTTACGTCATGAGGAGGGCTACCAATTCTAGACTGGAGTATAATTAGTTTAGGGGGATTGAGAAAGGGGCTGGGGAGACGTCTGGATAAAGAAAGATGCAAAAGGAAAAGTTACATAGCTGGTGATGTTAGACCCATATTTAGAGTTTGTGTCAGAGTCATTTTGTCAATTGGTCCTCTCAATTTACATCATGGACACAACAAATCATGTATCACACAGCCACTCACATTCTCTCTAACTTTTCTTTAAGATCTCTACTTTTTTATTTCCTTGCATGAGATCACTAGAACATTATTCCTAACTCGAGAGACATATGAGAATGAATCAGGGAGGTAGAGATAGGGAGTGACAACAATCGAGTGTCCACGTCAGAAAAGAGCCAGCTTTGAACATTCCAGCGTGTTTGTTTGAATTTCTGATATGTTGGGTGATTGCCATGGAAAAGGAGAAAATATGGAGTGAGAAGAGAGAGAGAGAGAGAGAGATATATATATAGAGAGAGAGAGAGAGAGAGAGAGGAGAGAGAGAGAGAGAAAGTGAGAGAGAGAGAGAGAGAGAGAGTGAGAGAGAGTGAGAGAGAGAGAGATAGTGAGAGAGAGAGAGTAGGATAGAGAGAGAGAGAGAGAGAGAGAGAGAGAGAGAGAGAGAGAGAGAGAGAGAGAGAGAGAGAGAGAGAGAGAGAGAGAGAGAGAGAGAGAGAGAGAGAGAGAGAGAGAGAGAGGAGGAGGAGAGAGAGAGAGATGGAGATAGAAAGAGAGAGAGAGAGAGAGAGGAGGAGAGAGAGAAAGAGTGAGGGGAGATGTAGAGAGGGGGAGAGAAAGAGAGAGCGTGAGAGATGGAGAGAAATAAAGAAAGAAAAAGATAGAAATATGAGTGATCAGACTGAGATTGAGCATGATGGCTCATAGAAGGTGTTTTAAGATTAGATATTTAACATCTCTCCACATTCCACAACACGATGAGACTGAGAGAGAGAGGGAGTAAAAACAAGGGATTTAAAGTAAGGAGAGAATGATTGAGAATGATCGAGAGCTAGGTTTCAGCGGGGTATGCTTGGTATATCCTATTGCTGTAGCTGCTGCACTCCGCCAGGCCTCCTTCCTCCCACATAGTTAGAGCGGGGCGTGGCTATGTGCGTGTGTGTAGGAGGTGGGTATGTGGGGAAGTACTGGGTTATTATGTACATTTCTCTCTCTCCCCTTCCCTATCTCTCTCCCTTACTTCCCTCTCTTGCTTTCTCCTCTTACTCGACCCTCCTCGTGACCATCCTACTAATTGCTTGCAACCCCGGCCCTATCAATTTGTGCTCTCTCTTTCTCTCTCTCTCTCTCTCTCTCTCTCTCTCTCTCTCTATCTCTCTCTCTCTCTCTCTCTCTCTCTCTCTCTCTCTCTCTCTCTCTCTCTTTTTTTTCTCTCTCTCTCTCTCTCTCTCTCTCATTCACACACTTAGTTACACTAGTTTCTTTTTCTCTTCTTTCCTTATTCAGTTCTCTCAACTTCCCCGCTTCGGCTGCCAGCATCTTTACACATAAGTGAGTGTCTGTTTGGTGTTGACTGTTGTCACTACGGTTGATAAGAGGGATAGAGAGATAGGGGAATATAGAAAGAGAGAAGGAGGGAAAGAGATAGGGGATGAGAGAAAGAGAAATATTGAGAAAGAGCGAGAGAGAGAGAGAGAGAGAGAGATAGGGGAAGAGTGAAAGAGAGAGAGTTACGGGCTGCTGCAGCACCGGTATTATAACTTATCTTCCTTCCTCTTACGTCAGTAACACTTGGCCGTGCGTCACACCACACCCCCCCCCCCTCTCTCAGTGTCGCGACTTGCCCAACATCAGACAGGCCGTATCATTCTTCAACAGAATATCAATGTTATCCGCCCAGCTGGTCCTACTGGAAACAACACCCAGGGCTCGGGCCCGTCTTATCAGATATCTCATATCGGTAAGCAGGGGGGAGGGTCGAACAAGGCAGGGGGGATAAGCAGCTCTGTGGTTGTTATAGTAGCTAGTGACATAGTTGGAAATATGCAGTTTATTAATTGTACATGTTGTTTCAGGTTGCAGAAAAGCTAAGGCAAATGGGTAACTATAGCTCACTACGGGCTATCATTGCGGGCCTACAAAGCAACCCAATTTATCGTCTCGAGAGCACTTGGAAATTGGTGAGGACACGAATCACTTAATTTCTCATAACACCTCATTACAAGATGTACTTTCTTTGAATATCTTCTCTTCTCAGATCAAGGGACAGTCTCGGAAATCGTTCAATAGTCTCGTGGAAATATGGAGGCATACAAACAACTATGAGTAAGTAGGACGCGGGCGACAAACGACCCAAAAGTAGGGGTGGGCGCGCGAGAAAAGACGCGCACTTTGGGTTTGGGTTCAGTGAGACTTCCGCCTGGACCCGTCGTGTTTTGGTTGTGTCAGTGTGCTCGCAGTTCGCACACACACACATACACACATAGGCCACAGCTGAGGTAGTATGTTCTCACTTCTTATGATTCGATTTAGGCTTGTGTAGGGATAAAGTTAAACACATTTGTCATTCTAGACCCTGTCTCAACTCACTCACGTTTCATGTTGTCTCTCTAAATACGTGTTGTAAGCGCAGTAGCAGTAATATGTTTAACTATCCGTTATTATATGCTAACCTATCACTCCATCTCGTAGCTCATGTCAAGTATAGCTATCTACAGTGATTCGGGGGCGTCCCCATTTTGTATCGATTGCACTGCAGAGACACTCACCCGTTACTCCTTTATCTTCTCAAACATCTCTGCTACGGACATCATCGATGGGAATCTAACTACTAACAGCTATGCCGGAGTGATATTCCCCGGGGGAAGAGACACCCCTTACCACGATAAACTAAAGGGAAGTGGAAATGTTAATATACGGAAGTTTGTTGAGTCTGGAGGATGGTATTTGGGGTTCTGTGCCGGTAGTTACTACGGTGCATCTCACATTGAGTTTGCTAAAGGAGACCCCACTATGGAGATAGAGGTAGAGAGGGAGTTAAAGTTCTATCCTGGGACAGCAGTGGGTCCAGTATACCCGGGGTATAGTTACCTTGACAACAGTGGAGAGAGAGTTGTAACCATGGAGACTGGGGATGGCACCACCGCCAGGGTTTATTATAATGGGGGCTGTAACTTCAGACCGGACAATCTGAACGATACGACGGGGTTTAAGGAGCTGTGGAAGTACTCTAAGGAGGCAGATAATGTGGTGGCCAAGGTGGCAGCGGTAGGGATGGAGGTAGGGAAGGGTCGTGTGGTGCTGTGTGGTGCCCATCCCGAGGTATCTGCCACCCAGTTAGACAACATTCAACACAAGAAAGAAGTTATTGAGGAAATGAAGATAGTCGATAAGGAACGGTTTACTGTACTGGATAGTATTTTCAAATTTCTTCAAACAAACAGTTGACTGTACTAGATAGTATTTTTAAATTTCTCAAATAAAATATCGGATCGATTGTTCTCCATCAACTAATTGTGCCAGTGATACACCCGTGATATTTTAATAGACCCACTTATCGATCAGAATAGTTTTATGTTTTATGTAACCAGTTTTGTAATAAGTTATACACAAGTTAATTACTGTAACCCTCAATTCTCAAACACCACTGTTTTAATGTTGTACTTTGTATTATTTAACTGTTGTCTCAATTTACTAAAGCTGCACTTCCTCCAGGAATTATCAGACAATATTGGAGAAGGGACTACAACGTGGATTTATTATTCCCTTCCTTGGACTGTTCTTTAATCAGGTCTTAATGACGTCACTTATCCTGAAGGAGCTGAAAATAAATGAACTTGATCTCTACCCTGAAGAGAGTAAGTTGTGGTGATGTTGGGGATGTAGTTGGTGACATAGACACATGTAGCATGTGTTGTGAAGGATATAATATATCATTTACTTATGTATATTTTAGGGTATGGTCCTATATTGAATGTCATTATATTGGGTTTGATCCAACTCATAATATTGTGATACCCCTGTGATCCTCCTCTCACACCCCTTTATTCACCAACTCCCTCTCTAGTCGAGGGCCCGTGGAACGAGAGCTTTACAGTGCACGATGGTGAGTGTCAGAGCTGTCGGGAGCATGTTTGGCAGCAGTTGGGAGGAAGTGGAGATGATGACGATGATCTTATTTCAATGGATCTCGCTCTGGATTCAATCTGTATCACACCCTGCCTCCCAACCACGCCATCATCTTTCTCCCGCAAACTAAAGAGGTACACACAGTGTGGATGTAGTGGGTGTCTGCTCAACAACTTCCCCCTTTTAGTTAAAGCCCCCACTCATATTGTAACCACTTCCCCAAATGAAGTGTAACCATCTCTCCCCACCCTGTTTACCAGACTACGAAAGAAACCGTTACATGCGGGTGAGGTTGGTACTCTTCCCGCTGTGGAACATGTTCTGGGACCTATTACCCGGACTCTGGCAGAGAGTCACCCCAAGACAAAGGTTCTACAGATCCAGTACCTGCCACCCTACCTTCTGCGAAGGTAAACCAGTGACTATTGCTTGTTAGTTGTTACTCAACAAACTATAACAGCTGTAGGTAGTCTGGGTTGTTCCTATTGACTCATAACCTCTCTTCAATTTCAATGTATCCTAATACCCCCTCTCTACAGGTATCAATTGGCTGCAAGCCAGCAAGTCCTTGTTGATAGACCTGCAGTGCAGTACTTCCTATACAAGGAACATATCCTCTCCGACGGGGAGCTCAGATCGCTCAGTATGCAGCGAGAAAGTTGAGCACTACTCAACTCTATTTGAGATTACATTTATACCCCCTATTTGTGAGGGTGACTTATAAGAACTCGTGTGAGCTTCAAGCTCTACAGAGTATAGACTCGTTAGAGAAAAGATTGAGACTCTACAGACTAATGACTATCTGTTTGTGTATTATACGTGACGGGAATTTCTACTATTTGATACTTCTTTGTGTGTGTGTATGTGTGTTTTGTCGCTTTATATGTTCAGCGCCCGACGTTACTTTACCAATTATTTTTCAAAAGGCCGACCCCAAAAACCGTTTTGTTCTGTTCTGTTCTGTGTTTTTACTTGCCACCTGGAGGTACAAGACCATGAAGGGAGAGAAGGGATTGTTGTGCGCGCGAGATGCCCTACAAACAAGAGACGGCGCGTTACTGCTGGTTCTGCAAGCAGGTAAGTAGCGATAACGGGTACCCTCTGCAGCAGTAGCAAATTGAGCGCGAAGTAAGTAAAGGTCACCAATCACTATTGACTATTCAAGATGAGACACCTTTCTCTCCCTTATTTAGCTTTGAAACAAGTTATATCTGGTCAACAGAAATCGATTATCTTTAAAGTTAAAACACATTTAAAATTATTCAAAACAAAACAAAGACATTACATGCTTTGATCTGTTGTATAAAAACAACACGCTGTACCAGCAGCACGTTAAGCCTTCTTAAGAGAACGAATAATTTCACATGCTTTCTCTATGGTAGCATCAGACTTGGCACAGCATACCCTAATATACTTGGCAGCAAGGTGACGGTTCTTGTCCCCGTAAAACACACTAATAGGGATGGTAGCTAGTTTGAATTCCCTAGTCAGCCACTTCACACAATCAACATCATAACATCGTCCCGTGTTCTCTGCAGTAAAGTCCCACCCCATGGGGGCGGTATCCACCAACATGAAGTAACCACCATCCGGCCAGACGGGCACACAACCAATATGAGTGAAGGCATCAGCTAGCTTCCTGCAGTTCTCCTCTAGCTTACCAGATAACCAGTCAAAGTAGGAGTCAGAGGTACCTTTCACCCGGGCCTCCCTCTCAAAGGCCCCTGCGGATGCCTCTTGGAGGAGGGTGGGGGCGGTGAATGTGGTACAGGATGTGACGTGTTGGATCTGGGTGATGAGAGAAGCAGGCCCAATAGCCCAGCCTACCTTCCACCCGGTCACTGAGAAGGACTTGCCAATACTGCCAACTGTAATAGTCCTCTCCCACATACCTGGTCAGGAAATGAGGGGTAAGGGGTGTGTGGTAGAAACAAGAAACAACCACACATAACAACTAAACAGTAAACTATGAACTATTACGTCACTTAGATTAGGTATAAACATTCAAGCAGAAGAAAACTAAAACAAGTACAACTATTACCTACCGGGTACAACTATTACCTACCGGGTAGTGCCGCAATTCGGACATGTTTACTGCCCTGAAAGACAACCCTCTCGTAGACCTCATCAGTGACAATGATAACGTTGTGTTTAGCACACACTCCCCCAATGAACTCCAACTCCTCCTCTGTGAACATTTTACCTGGCGGGAGAGAGAGAGTGAGCTGAGAGGGTGTATTCGGAACAGGGGCGGCTCGCGACCTCCGAATTTCGGAATGTCAAAGAGTTGAGAGATAGAGTGTGTTATGTTAGTATGAGAGACAAATAAAGGGGATGTGTGAGAGAGAGAGAGAGGTATGTTATTACTAATGAGTAATGGGGGCCACCACCACCACTACAGCTGCAATACAACTTACCAACTGGGTTATGAGGGGTAGTGGTGATGAGAAGTTTAGTTCGATCATTGAACGCCTCCTCAAACTCTTTCCGGTCTAGTGTCCAGTTCTTGGCAACCGTCCCGTCACCTAGAGATTTAGGGGGGAGTTAGTAGTGACATCAACACCGTTTCATCATCTTTAGATTTAGGGAGGGTTAGTAGTGATGTCACACTGGCAGTTGGAACCAGATAGTGAACTAATGATGTGCTTCTGTCATAGTGGAGAGTAATGAACTGTACCGTCATTAAACTGTCACAGCTAGTCATTATGAGTGTGTGTCTCTCTCACCAGTGGGTCGGAGGGGAACTCTAACAAGTTTTCCACCACACATGTCCATGTCCCCTGCATAGCAATCAAAATGAGGCTCAATAACCACTGCCTCATCACCGGGGTTTATAAAGGCGGTGATGGCAGCATAGATGGCTTCGTATGCCCCCACTGCTGTGGTGACCTCCGTCATGGGGTCAATGGATCGTCCAAAGAGGGGGGAGAACTCATCAGCCAGAGCTTTAACCAGTCGGGGATGCCCAGCTGCGCGGGTGTACCTGAGTAGATGATGGGAGATTAAAACATTACATTCAGCAGATATGAGTTAGTATAGCAGAATAACGGCAATAAAGTCGGATTTTTTGAAACTGTCACCCCCCTTTTCGTGCGCGGAATGTTTTTGCGCGTCACATCACATGTTAACGTGTGGTGTGCGCGTCAAAATTGATAAATTTCACCTGCGCGGTCATTTGGGGGTGACAGTTTCAAAAAATCCGACTTTACATACCAGTTAGCAGATGGTTTTGCAACTGCTTCCTTCACCTCATCTTGCAGAAACTCTGGGACAGCGAAATCAGGGAACCCCTGACCAATGTTGGTCGCTTTGTGTTCATTGGCTGAGGAAAGAAGGTATGAATCAACAACTCAGGCGAAGTAAGAATGCTACAATAAAAAAACTTAAATCAGAGCTAACACAATATAATAAACAGATAAAAGTACAGATGAAGTACAGACACTTACCAAGGGATGAGAACTCCGCCCAGAGGTTAACACCAAAGTTCTTCAGTCGACTGGCGGGCTGTGCTGCGAGCATCCTACTTGATATGAGGGGTGTTGAGCAAGTGCAAAAAAGGCAAAAGTGGTTAAATTTGAGGATAGGAGTATAATTTTACAGGGGGGATAATTTAAGAGAGAATGGAGATAAAAAACAACTGTTTCAGTGGCTTATAATAACAATGGAAACTGCTTAATTTAAAGATACACACATACACACACTGGGTGTATCGGGAAATAACAGACAAACAAACACACACACACACACGTCACACACACGCACACACATACAGGTATGAAAAAAACAGGTCCCAGTAAGGAAAGCACCCACAGCAAATGTCTTCAAACCAAGCTATAAACTAAACTATACCCATCTCTTCACCAAGACATGACTAACCGGAAATAACCTCTCTTTTCTCTCTCTCTCTCTCTCTCTCCCTCTCTCTCTCTCTCTCTCTCTCTCTCTCTCTCTTTCTTTCTCTCTCTCCCTCTCTCTATCTTTCTATCTTTCTATTACATATTCCTTTTCCTATAAACACTCCAGTCCTACTACACTCAGAAGTCTCTTCCTCACACTTGGAATTTAGGCGAGTGAAGTTTAGTGGGAGTTAGGTGGGACGGCATGATGGGAAGGAACCAGTTACAACCCATACCATTCCCAAACACCTCCTGCATGTTTTGTTTCCATGTCAACCGCTCCCACGTCGCCTGCTCGTTCTTTAACTTCTCTATACCCTGCAGTGGTGATGATAGAGGGGGGTTAGTAAGTTCCTGTGAGTTACTGTAAACTAATATTTCCGGGCTACCAGGTGGTTCTTGACTCCATTCTCCAACTGCAAATTATGCAGTAGGTATACTGTAGTACAATCAATGTACTGTAGTACAACCAATGTATTACTGCATGTATGGAGGAGTTGTTAATGGTACCTAGATAAAAACAATATATTGTTATTACCGTTTGGTCATCCATAATGGCGTAGAGTTGAGTCCCGAACATGATCCCGGTAAATAGGCCGAAGAGAAGGGAAACAAAGAGAAGGATGGTTAGTAGCATCAGAGAGATGGGAGGAGAGAGCGCACCACAACCTACGGAGTACGGAATCATAGTTAGAGGTGACACAAGCACGTCATACACATTACAGACAATATACAGCATATTGTAGAATGAGACATCTCATACACCGCATAATGATAGAAATATTCGGAAGGAGAGAAAGAGAAAGGGAGTTAGAGAGAAAAAGGGAGTGTGAGAGAGAGAGGGAGAGAGGGAGAGAGTCCATCTAGTGGAGTTTGGATGTACATAATTAAATGATAATTACTCCGTCTAGCACTACATTATAATTATCGTATGCTACTAACTAGCACTACCAACACAATATTATATCTTGTTCCACCCCCCCCCCCACTAAGTACTTACTGCTCCATTCTGCATCACTACAGTGTACTATCTTGTTCCACCCCCCCCCACTAAGTACTTACTGCTCCATTCTGCATCACTACAATGTACTATCTTGTTCACCGCCATGTACATGGCCATGGTGGATATAGTGAAGATGTAGAGAGTGAAGAGGATAAAGAACTTCTGGTTCTGCTGACCCACACAGTTGTTAACCCAGGGGCAGTGGTGATCCATCTTTCTAATACACCGCCTACATACCTGTGTGGAGAGGGGCAATTAAGAGGGAGCAAGGTCGGGCACAGAATAGGACGGGAGGTGTCTTGTGTGTGAAATGTAGTGACATGACTCAGAGGCTTTTATAGCTTTTCACTTTTTGACAAGGATGAATAGAGAGGTACTAAGAGAGAAAAAGAAGATATTGAGATATGTTGTATGGATGAGACAGAAGAACATGTAAGATGTGGAATATTGCGTACTGCTTGGCTAACGTTACTCTACACACACAATACATATAGTGTGGCAAGCAGCTCTAAATGTCTGATATCTCTACAACAAGGAATCAAGGATGAAACTCACACTACAGTGGTGTGCCCGCTCCGGTTTAATACTGTTACACTTCAGACACAGCACTGCACTCTTCAACTCTTCCTTCTGGGCGAACCGGGCATTATACGTCTCCATGGGGATAGCACCTGTAACAAGGGGGTAAAGGGTAAATCACATGTTTCAAGGAGAGGTATGGACTAGTCCAGAATGTAGAATGCTATGTACCAGGATTAGTAGTCATCGCCTTCAGGTGGGACCATAGTGCCAGGAAAGAGAAGAAAGTGAACACCCCTACCTGAAATGAGGCGGAATTTAACAAAAAATAAAGAATTCTTTTGAAAAGTCTACTGTGCCAATATGACGGAGCACCACTATCAGAAATAGTTGGATATGATACTGATAATAATACCTGTATGGCGGTGCTGACGAGGGGGTCAGGTAAAAGTATAACCGTTATAACAACAAACTGGGAGTAGAGGACGAGAACATATGTCATGGAGGAGCATACGATACCCGCAACATCATTTACAAACCACTCCACCATTTTTACACCTACTGAGCCTACTACATAGCTACATCTGCTTCAAGGAGATTTATCATCAATTAAGAGTTCAAAGGTTGCCCTACTATTGCATAGAAATGTTCTGAAAGTTTGCTTTGTAAAGTAAATAAGTTAAATGTGTTGACTGTAACTGGTAGCCATAAGCCGGTAGGCCATCGGGTCAAGACTCAAGAGAAGTCATTTTTTCTTCTTTTCTCTCTCCGTCTTTTTGGTCTGGGTGTCCGCGGACACCCGGACACCCACGAGCGCCGTCCCTGGACAAAGTTATCCAACTGTTTCATCATCATCATCATCATCAAACATTTAATATCCCGCTTTATAGCATATTGGTAAGATAACACTTAAAAAAGATAAAACTTTACGGCTACCTTCCTGCTTTCAAAAGCGGTTTTTCTCTACTATGATCGATAAATTAGAGTCCAGAGCTAGATTATATAAATGTTCAAGAGTCCCTTGGTGCTTCTAACACCCTCTTTCCACGGATGATGTAGTGGGTTCCAGGGGACTGCTTTGCCTTCTCCTTCAGTTCAATCACAAGCTGTTTCCGTTCTCCCCGTTCTTCAACTGTTCTATCAGGAGAAATAAAAACTTTGCCGAACTTGTCGTTCCCTTTCAGCAGGGATTTCTTCGACAGGATCGACATTTGAGCGTCTCTGCTCCTCAGCACGACTTTTACAGGTCTTGCAGATGAGGACTGCTTTCCCAAGCGCTCGACAGATTTCATTTTCGGAGCCTCTTCAAGCTCAGTAAAAAGAGACTTTATCTGAGTTTCAATTTCAATTTCAGCACTCTCTTCCAAGCCATGGATGATAATATTACACCCACGATCCTCAGAGGCAGCAACAATCGCTGACTGAATCTTCTTCGGCGCCAGAGCACTAGCACATTTCTTCTCCAGGACAGAAGCAAAACTCTTTATTTCTTGCTGTGCTGTTGACTGCACAGCTGTTATCTCAACCTCCCTTTTCTCTAGTAACTGCCTCTGAATATTCAGTAGTTCCTCCTGTGCTGCTACAAGGGCCCTTTGGGTTTTGATAAGCTCTTTACTGTGACTTTTGAGCTCCTTCTCATACTGATTCATCATCGTAGTTTCATACCCCATATGTGACAACTGTTCACCAACTGGGAAGCTCTGTTCAATGAGAATACGGCATGCACTCTCCACAAGGCCTAAAAGCACTGACTTGTTCAGTGCACTGAGTTTGTTCCTGGAGGGAACTTTCAGATTATCCCAGATTTCCACTATATGTGGTCCGTACTTCACTTGGCTCGGATCTGTTTCACCAAACCCTCCAGTTAGCGTTAATATCTCGCTTACCCACTCCACGGTTTGTTCTTGGCAGTGTTGGATGATATCCTCTTGTACGTCTGTTTCCCGGATGTAGATCCGTGTATCCATTTCAGTATCGGAGCTCGTCATTTTCTTGCTGCCCTCTTGGGCTCTTACATAGACATTTGCTCAATAAATAGTTTTACGTTGTAGTTGATGAAAGTTTGAAACTTGTTCTGTTCTCACCCCCTGGAGTCCTGGTTTTGGAAAGTTTGTTTCTGCAATAACGCTGGTTCCTGTAAAGATTCCTCTAAAGAGACTCCATCTTTTTATCTTTTTGTTATCATCATATCGTCTTCGTGTAAAAACTACACAGGTGTCAGTTGCTACTTTCCAACAAAGCTTCTCCAATCCCCTCCAAGCTCCATGGAGGCTGGAAACTATTAGTATCCATTGCATTCGAAAGCGAATTTTGAGACCTTTCTAATGCGTGATAGATGTAGCCTCTCTAATCATGATCAGCAGTTATAACGTAAAAGAGGGGTTGTCAGTTGAAAAAAAAAACAAAAAAAAACAAAAAACAACAAAAAAACAAAAAGCTGGGATTTTCTTCCAGCGGAAAAAAACCACGCGCGCGGGTGCGCGGCTTCATTTTTAGTTTTGCGCGTGACAGGGAGCGCCGCGCGCCGTCTACGGTGGCTGATTCACGCCAACTTTTTTCTCGATGAAAAAATATCAAAGAAAAATTACGAAGAAAAATTTCAATGAAAAAAAAACACACACAAACTTTTTTGGCGTGAATCAGCCACCAGCCATGGCTGATCTCCGCCAACGTTTCACAAAAAAACATTGGCGTGAATCAGCCACCCCTTGGCTGATCCACGCCAAGTGCGCGCGCGTGCGCACTGCTTACAACGCATGCTTTCATCATTACAAAGTCCGCGCGCTCTCACGTTTTTCCACCATACCAAACTCTGATATGAGATATCTGGGCCGGGTGTTGATATCTCATCTCAGTTGTACATTAGACATTAAAACAGTTAATTATTCGGCAGTTGAGGTAAATAAAATTTTTCCTATTACACTGAAAGAGTAAGACTGTACTGTCCAAATATTTGTCCAATCCTGGCACGGAACATCGAAGCATCATGGTGGCAGGTACTTCTCGATCAGGTTCAATGGGAATTGCCTCTCCAGTCTCCGTCCTTTTCCTCGGTTTCGGTAAAAGAACCAAGGAACATATCGTGCATGATGTTCCACTGGACAGGAGCCACATATTTGGAGGATCTCGCTGCCTGTAGGAGAGGGTGAGGGTTAGTTGATGTGTGTGGTGGTATCTATCAGATATAAAATCAAATATAAGATCTATCAGATATAAAATCATCAGCACCTAAGGCACCTAATATTTTCTTACCTGAGTCCTGATGATCAGCACTGGAATCAGTCACAACTAGAATGTTCCGGCTATAAATGGGAGAGAGCGAAGCGAACTTGATAACATCCCTCTGAAAGGAATAGAATATCACTGCGCTGGCAAGCGCAAAGGTGACCATCCCCTCCCCCCAGCCGCGCGTGCCAGAATGCAGTAATAACTTTTTTCACTTTTTAGCCAAAAATGGCATTTTGCGACGCCCATAGCGAGGCCCCCACTGCACCAATCAGTCTGAAATTTGGTATACAGTGTCACATAGTCTAGATCTACTGTAGTTTAAAAGGGCAAGTCTCTATCTTTTTTAGTTTTAGAGATACAGCATCGTGCCAAAAGCAATAAATGTCCCGGGTCTATCTATCTATGGATAGACGCTATTTTACCAAATTTATAATCGTTTTTGAGAGAAAACGACATGAGATAGACACTTCTCGTTTGTTGCATTCGAAAGATAATCGTTCAAATTGTGTCAACGAATGGTTTTCATGTTCTAGGTCCAACCAGAACGTCTTGACTAACTGTCATAAAGATAAGAGTTTTTTCAAATCAACCAAATTTCTTTGAGCTCAATTTACACCCTGAAGACGGCTTCTGATTGAAAAACGGAGACCACACTTACGAAAGATAATCGTCTATACTTTCACAAACTATATCGCGAATTTGTGAAACTCTATTTCTAAGGGTCTCAAATCGCGTCTGAAGTGTTAAGACTGTATGAAAATAGATATGACGATAATGCGTTTTTCGCCATAGCGACCTCAAATCTTGTCCAATCGATCTCAAACTTGGTCAGCATCTTTATCTAGATGAGCCTGATAATAATAAATCCCTATCTTGACGTTATAACGTCGTGACGTCACGCTATGACGTCATAATGACGTCAAAATTGAAATTTTCGTATTTTAGCGATTCCTGACGGTCTTTACACGTCCAGACACGTCTTACATTGTATTTCACATCAGAAGATACCAAAAATATACCCCAATTATGCCAAAAACTAACAGAAATTAGTTGGCTGGAAAGGTGACCACATTTGTTGTCAAGCTGACACCTTTGCCCGGCCCGGGTTACGAATATCATCGATGGGGTAAATCAGGGAGAAGCGAGAAAGATAGAAGGAAAGAGAGAGAGAGAGAGAGAGAGAGAGAGAGAGAGAGAGAGAGAGAGAGAGAGAGAGAGAGAGAGAGAGAGAGAGAGAGAGAAATCAGAGAGGGAAAGATAATGATGAAACCCGGAGAGGGCAAAGGTGTCAGCTTGACAACAAATGTGGTCACCTTTCCAGCCAACTAATTTCTGTTAGTTTTTGGCATAATTACTTATATACTTGTGTATAAAACCAGTTGTGAATAGATCTGGATGGAGCCACGTACCTTGAGGGGATGGCCTGTGCTGGTGCTGTCACATGATCATAGTTTATCCAGAGGAATCCTGTTTCTGTTGCTATAGTCGGCTGTCTTGCCACTGTGGAGAGGGAAAGATTGATTGAAATAGTGATCAGAGAAAGATAAAAATAGAGTGGATTGTACAAAAAATGGGCAGGTAAGTAGACCTTTGACCCTAATATAGGGCTGTTATATTCCCACTAACTCATGACTGATGATGTTAGCACGGTAAAGGATATAAATCCATAGAGCCAAGCACTTTTGGGGTCTGGTCAACTGTAACTAGCTCTTCTGGGGTCCTGTCAGCTCTATGATCAGCTCAGTGTTCTGTAAATAGGAGGGGGGTTAGTCGGTGTCGTCACCATACTACTACTACTACGAGTGCCTGGGCTTGCCAACGGCAAGCCCACATAACAGGGGACTATAATCTCAAGTGATATCGCTGCAGCACTAGGAGAGCAGCCCCCCAATCCCCACCAAGAAACATGAAGTTACATCGGTGACCTGTCATCTGACACGAATCACTCGAAGGTGGCTCAAGGGTTGGAGGTGCGTCTCACCATTGCAACCAACTTACATCATTCAGCTGGGTATAAATCAGATCCACACTCTCCACATGGCTCACAAAGAGGAAGGTAGGTTCCTCCACCACACGCACGCTCAGGACAGGGATGGCCAGGATATCAGGATATGACTTCAGCAATTAGTAATATGTGTTAATCTGTAATCAATGGACTCATGCCTGGAAAGGTAACCGAGTTTAGTGAATTCAAAATGGAATTGGTAAATTATGTAACAGTAGGAGTTGCTAAATGGACCTAATTTTCAATTCAACAGTGTACTGCAGTCTTACAATGATAAGTACACAGATACAGTATTAATACACTGTACACTGTACAGTGTACACTGTAAACTGTACAGTGTACAGTGTCACATTGCAGCGAACATTAGGCAAGTACTGCTACAGTATACTGGAATATTAGCATATGCTATTATTACTCCTTGAGACCCACCTCAAAATATAGTAGTAGAGACAGTCCGATAGTATGCAGTTCATATCTGTTGCTGGGTACTGGTCCCCATATCTAGTTGCGATAAACTCTGTGATTTCAGCATTTCCCCAATTTCGTCTAGCTAAATCGTTAAGGTCATCATATAGATCCTTATCTGACATCCAACTCATCCTGCTCAGTGATAAAGATAAATAGTAAGTGTAGTTTTACAATTGATCCAAACCCCTGTATAGAGTTTGTTAGTTCATATAGGTTATAATATCGGTTGCTACGTGCATTCGTTTTTGAAATTACTCTTGGCAGAATGATTATTCATTGCCCATAAAAGTCATTGAAGTAACATGATCGCTCCGCTAGGGGTGGTATTTGGTAATATGAAGAATTGGTTCCTCAAGCTCTGTATGGCAGCGCTTGTCACTCAATATGTGTTTGGCCGTGCGTCGTGTCTGACACAGCTCGAGCCCAAACGCTCCGAGCTGTTGGGCTCACCGATGACAAAACAAGAAAGCGGTAATATACTTTTAGAAACAACAACCAGACACTGGGGGCTCAGAAAGTGTACATGCACCAGACGACCACCGCTGCGACTTGGGAACGCAACCGCGGGCCGTAAATGTAAATTTAAATATATCATTTATTATTCCCCTTTCTATTTAAAATCGGTCATTTGGACAGCCTACGCTTACTCTAACTCTAAAGTGCTACATCCCTTGATCCCACCTCCTACCTTCGGGGCTGGACAGTCACCAAGAAGAGGAAGAAGAACCTGCTACATGGAAAATGAGACGGTATCATCATAATGCCCCTATTTGTGACACAAATTTTGTGCCGGGTTGTAATTCTGCACAATGAATTGATAAAATCAGGTTTAACTGTCCTTGAGATTAAATTAAATTGATTAAAATACATGCGTCAGATTGTTTATCATCACTGCGCTGGCAAGCGCAAAGGTGGCCCCATCCCATCCCCCCAAAAACTTTTCCCGAAAAAGTGGGCCCGCTTGCCAACAGCGTAGATATAACAATTTTGAAGTTTTAGCCCATTTTGGCACTTTTCAACCCCTCCTAACTCCGGAACCAGATGAGCTAGGAGGCTGAAATTTGGTACTAAGAAGCTTCACATAGACCTCTACTGACGGTAAAAATTTCAAGTAGCTAGCTGATTCCGGTCGCAAGTTATGACACCACCCCCAAAACAGAAAATTCAGTGTGGCGATAGGTATATATATATATAGATATAGACGCTTCACTGTGTAACACTTGTAGCCTGAACCATACTAGCTAGAGACTTGAACCAAGTTTTATCCGTTAGGAAATCGTTCGGGGCATGTATTAGTTCAGGTTTCGTCCACTATGACGACTTTAATGACGTCACAAAGTGACGTCATTGAAAAATCTCAGACCAAATATTTTCAAACGCCTCTAACACCATCAAGACGTAATCTGATTCCTGATTTGACTAAAAATCGTTCGTGGCAAATTGTCTGAACTTTCAGATACAATATTGTGATTTTCTCTAACTTCTCATTTTCAGACCTTAAGGCCAGAGGGGGGGGTCGACGGGTTTTTTGGGGTGTTTTTTGAGGTATACGTTATATGAAAGCGCTGGGCAAGGCGGATCGATTAGAACAGACGTCATCGATGTTGCGCACACCGTTTGGCCAAAATTTGGGGGTTAACATTTGGCCTATAATGGATGTTAACCCCTATAAATCAGGATTGGTGGGGTCTAGAACATCCATCATTGTACCAAAGGCTTCGTCTTGTCTTGATACAACTTCCTGAAAAGTTTTATGTCGTTACTCCAACTACTTCTTGATTTTTTGGGGGTTTACAAAATATGCGGAAAAAGCCCTTTTTGCCTCTAATTTTGCTCTTTTTTGGGACATCCTGCCTCACTTCCTGAAATAACGGCTAGGACTCAGACCTTGCCGTTTGGCATAGTTGTTCTAGAGACCGTGTTCTTCAAATTTGATGTAGCGATTTTTGATTAAGGCCCCCGTTCAAAAATTATAGGGGTTTACATAAAATTTTCATGGACAAAACAAATGTTAACCCCTATAATTTTTGAACGGGGGCCTTAATCAAAAATCGCTACATCAAATTTGAAGAACACGGTCTCTAGAACAACTATGCCAAACGGCAAGGTCTGAGTCCTAGCCGTTATTTCAGGAAGTGAGGCAGGATGTCCCAAAAAAGAGCAAAATTAGAGGCAAAAAGGGCTTTTTCCGCATATTTTGTAAACCCCCAAAAAATCAAGAAGTAGTTGGAGTAACGACATAAAACTTTTCAGGAAGTTGTATCAAGACAAGACGAAGCCTTTGGTACAATGATGGATGTTCTAGACCCCACCAATCCTGATTTATAGGGGTTAACATCCATTATAGGCCAAATGTTAACCCCCAAATTTTGGCCAAACGGTGCGCGCAACATCGATGACGTCTGTTCTAATCGATCCGCCTTGCCCAGCGCTTTCATATAACGTATACCTCAAAAAACACCCCAAAAAACCCGTCGACCCCCCCCTCTGGCCTTAAAACGCGTCGGAACTCAAAAATTTGATGTAAAAATCCACATAAAAACTCACATTTCGTGCAATAACTTAAGTTCTTCACTACCATGGCCTTTAAAACTGTTCACACGTTTAGTGCTTCATTGGCCGAATAGTCTGTCATAATTTTTTACGTCGTCGTGACGTCACGTGTAACGTCACGACGTCAAAACGACGTCGAATTTTTTAAATTTCGTCAAATCAGTTTCCTACAACCCAGGATAAATTTGAAGTACATTTGAACACTTTAGTTGACAATAACATTAGTTGTTTGAGGTCATAAATGACCTCAAACGACCAAAAAAGAGTACAAATTTAGAGCAAAAACTAATTGAAATTAGTTCGCCGGAAAAGTGGCCCATTTTGTTCTTACTCCTTCATTTCCGTCACCTTTGAGTTGAAGGCGGAAAAGTATACGGATACCTCAATGTCTTTGATGCCTTAACTCAAAGGTGACGGAAATGAAGGAGTAAGAACAAAATGGGCCACCTTTCCGGCGAACTAATTTCAATTAGTTTTTGCTCTAAATATATAAAAGATTAATATCAATTCTGTTTGAAATAAGACGTGTTGTGTGTCGGAATCATAGAACTCGAACACCGGGGTCTCAGATAATAAACGCACACCACGATCGGTCACAGAGTGAACCTGCAAAGTGGGACAACACCGAAGTGTCGAGAGTACCCTCGTATCCATCACGGAACCCGGTATTGTCGGATTGCTATTTCAATAATCTCAATTCATTCACGCCATCACACGAATAAAAAATAAATATAAAATATCATAAAATTAAAAGTTCAGTCAACAAAATCGCACATGGAGATGGGAGGAGGGGCTGTGAAGTTTTTTCTGGTACCCCTCAGAGAAACCAGGGTACTTCTCAGCAGGCAGAACCTGATCCTGATCCTGATGAAGTTAATTGTCTCTGGATACTTGTCATGGTGTTTACCAGAGATGCGAGTAGCCAGCTTTTTAATGAGTCTCTCAGCTTCTGGTCCGGCACCTCCTGAGGTGGGCATAACAAACGGGGTGAATGCCCCTTTCTCTGCCTCTCTGATACGCTGTTGGTAATAGCGTTTCTTTCTGCTTTCGTGGAGTCTGTACAGAGCTCTGGGTTCTTTATCTCTGTAGCTCGGAGCTGTTGGGTGGAATACTGCCACGTCCATGTGGGCTCCCTGTAATCTTCTCCATAAGCTAATAGCATATACATCACTGCGAGCATCAGGTGCTGTATTGACACTCTTGGGGTAGTCACCTGGGTTAACCGGCTGTACCACTTTCTCGATTTCAACACCCTTGTATCCTGCATGGGTAATAATATCTGCAAGGGTATCTCTTATCTCGTTGTGTCGCAGAATGGTATATCCTCCAGTGCTACAACTCAAGGTATGGTCTGCTCCGTTCTGTTTTCCACATACACATTCAGAGAACTGGCCGTTGATCTCAAAACAATACCTTACACGGTCGCTTGTAGTGGGAAAACGGTAATGGAAAACGAAGATACAGTAAGACGACGCGCAACCGTGACCAATCAGGGCGCTAGTTCGTGCTGACACATGAACTTTTTGCCGCGCGTTATGCACCGTGCGCGTCTCCTTACTGTATTTTCATTACGGTAATTTGACTACAAGCAGCACTGTGAGGCACAAAGCGTCCGTGAACTCTGATTTGGACAGCTCTCTGTTGAATACTTCCAGGGGCCGGGCAGATAGCCAGGACGAGGCTCCCGTTTCCATGTTCAGAGAAAGTGTTCTCGCCCATTAGAACTCGAACCGGTTTCGCGGGGCGCCGTTACGATCTGGGTGTTTGGAGGCCTATTTACAGGTGCGCGCTGCCAAAAAAGTTGATTCACTATAATGGCTCTAACCGCCAAGCCACTCAACCGTTTTGGCTGATTCAAAGTTTATCTGGTAGGGAATGTCAAGGCCTAACCCCAACCCTAACCCTAACCCTACTTTAGCCCTAACCCTAAAAAACCGTTTGTCAGCACTCCCAAAACACCCAGATTTTAACGCTGGCCGGTTTCGCGGCCAACGTTAAAATCTGGGTGTTTCGTGAGTGCTGACAAACGGTTTTTTAGGGTTAGGGCTAAAGTAGGGTTAGGGCTGGGGTTTGGGTTGGGGTTAGGCCTTGACATTTCCTACCAGATAAACTTTGAATTAGCCAAAACGGTTGAGTGGTTTGGCGGTTAGAGCCATTTTAGTGAATCAACTTTTTTGGCAGCGCGCACCTGTAAACAGGCCACCAAACAGTAAACACCCAGATCGTAACGGCGCCCCGGTTTCGCGTCCAAACTCGAAAGAAAAAAAATATAGATCAAGAAAGAAAACTGAGTTTTGCAGCAAAACGCGCGCACCTGCAGCGCAAACATTATTATTGAGTGCGCGCGCACTTGGCGTGGATCAGCCATGGGGTGGCTGATTCACGCCAATGTTTTTTTGTGAAACGTTGGCGGAGATCAGCCATGGCTGGTGGCTGATTCACGCCAAAAAAGTTTGTGTATTTTTTTTCGTTGAATTTTTTCTTCATATTTTTTCTTTCAATATTTTTTAATCGAGAAAAAAGTTGGCGTGAATCAGCCACCGTAGCCGTCCTCGCCAGATAAATCAGATCAGGTCACACGCGTTTTTTTAAACTTTTTGCCAACGATTTTTTGCCAATTGGAATGCGCTGCAGCCCCCTCATGCGCGCACCCCCGCAACGAGGGGACTGGAGGGAATGCCGCGCGCGCGTTTGGCCTGATCCCGGCTGGGTCGAAGATAACTTTGCGGTCGAAAAAACGGCGGTGCTTATAACTTTGGCTCCTGAAGTCCGTTTGACTTGATTCTTTCACCAGTTGTTAGATCTGACGATTATCTACCTTGCTGTTTTTGAGAGAAGTTAATTGGACTTAAGGAGGCTGAGCAATAGCCGTTGAAAGATGGGTTGTTTTCAAAAAGTGACGTCACAGATTCTTGCAGGGACACCTTTTTAAAAATTTCATTCAAATTTTGATTTAACCGCACTCGATTTTGCGGAGTTTGGTTCATATCTCCTGTTCCTGATAAGATAGAGACCTGAAACCGATTGCATTTGAAAGCTGTTATCTTCCTCTTTCCAACGCTACCAAAACGATTTCTGTACCTTATCTGGAACCGGAGATATGATTGATTATGTATTCCCCCCTAGCGCGGTATTCCCTCCAGGCCCCTTATATTATATTATAAGGGGCCTGCAACGTAAAGTCGGATTTTTTGAAACTGTCACCCCCCTGGGTATTTTCAAAGGTAAGCGGTAAAGGTTGACCCGTCTCCTGAGAATTTAAAACTGTTTTGGCGATAACTCAGCCATTTCTTGACTAATTTGCAAAATCTTGGGCTCATTGGAAAGAAGACATTAAGATCTTTAAAATGAGCCCAATAAAATGAAAATTGGCGCAAATTGCGCGGCGTAGTGGCGAAAACGCGCATTTTGCGCCATTGCGCCGTGCAAAGCCGCGCAATTTGCGCCGATTTTGATTTTCTTGGGCTCATCTGAAAGAGCTCAATGTCCTCTTTCCAACGTGCCCAATATTTTGCAAATTAGTCAAGAAATGGCTGAGTTATGGCCAAATAAAAATATAATTCTCAGGAGACGGGTCAACCTTTACCGCTTACCATTTTCAAATTTCGTAAATGACCATAAATCCGGTTCCTGACGAGATAGAGACTTGAAATTTGGAGGTTACGAAGATCTTGCTAAGTTCTTCCGAACCTCCAAATTTCAAGTCTCTATCTTATCAGGAACCGGAGATATGGCAAATTTTGTTATTTCAGGGGGGTGACAGTTTCAAAAAATCCGACTTTATGCTTGGAATGCGCTGCAGCCCCCTCATGCGCGCACCCCCGCAACGAGGGGACTGGAGGGAATGCCGCGCGCGCGTTTGGCCTGATCCCGGCTGGGTCGAAGATAACTTTGCGGTCGAAAAAACGGCGGTGCTTATAACTTTGGCTCCTGAAGTCCGTTTGACTTGATTCTTTCACCAGTTGTTAGATCTGACGATTATCTACCTTGCTGTTTTTGAGAGAAGTTAATTGGACTTAAGGAGGCTGAGCAATAGCCGTTGAAAGATGGGTTGTTTTCAAAAAGTGACGTCACAGATTCTTGCAGGGACACCTTTTTTAAAATTTCATTCAAATTTTGATTTTACCGCACTCGATTTTGCGGAGTTTGGTTCATATCTCCTGTTCCTGATAAAGTCGGATTTTTTGAAGTTGTCACCCCCCTTTTTGTGCGCGGAATGTTTTTGCGCGTCACATCACATGTTAACGTGTGGTGTGCGCGTCAAAATTGATAAATTTCACATGCGCGGTCATTTTGGGGTGACAACTTCAAAAAATCCGACTTTAAGATAGAGACCTGAAACCGGTTGCATTTGAAAGCTGTTATCTTCCTCTTTCCAACGCTACCAAAACGATTTCTGTACCTTATCTGGAACCGGAGATATGATTGATTATGTATTCCCCCCTAGCGCGGTATTCCCTCCAGGCCCCTTATATTATATTATAAGGGGCCTGCAACGTATGCCAAAACGTATGCCAAAAAATCTGGGTGCTTGCCTTGGAGTGTCAACAGGGCGCGATTATAATCTGGGTGCCTTGCAGCCTGTTTACAGGTGCGCGCTACCAAAAGAGTACACTTAGACCGACTTTTTTCAAACGGCTATAGCCACCCAACCACATGGCCAATTTGAGTAAACTAAACGGTATCTGTTAGAGAATCGATAGCCCTAACCGATAACCCCAAACCAAACCCTAACCAGACCCTAACAGATAGCCCTAACCCGTCGCGCGCGCCAAAACTACGAATTGTAAGCAATGGAAGGCACCCAGATTTTAACGTTTTCCGTGTCAACACACTAAAGTAGGGTTGTGGTTAGGACTGGGGTTTGGGTTAGGGCTTGGCATTTCCTATCAGATAAAATTTTGATTTTCCAAAACAGTTGAGTGGTTTGGCGGTTAGAGCCGTTTTAGTGCAGGGTACTTTTTTGGCAACGCACACCTGTAAAGTGTAAACAGGCCTCCAAACATTCAGATCGTAACGGTGCCCCGATGTTTTGCCCTTGACTTAAAAAGCGCTGCCTTATCCTGCCAGCAACGTTTGCCAAGCCCTTGACCACTTTTAATTTTTAATTTTTTTGAGATGGACTATGGAGGAAAAAGCAGTGGAGTGGAGTGGAGGTTGCCAATCTCCACAGTCCACTCTACTGGCTTTTCAACAACTGGTTCATGGATCCAAGATCCGAGTTATTTTACAAGAAGCTTGGAAACCTTCTTGCAAACAAAACCGGTTATACCTACCATGATAGCGTGCACTTTATTAGACTACAGGCTACGGCTTTCATTTTCACTCCTTAAACACTAAACAGTTCTTATTTTCATCAGGGTGTTCAGGAGAAACAAATGGAGTCTGTTCTGTATCAAGTGTGCCTTTTTGTCCAGTAAATTCTTCAGCTTTGTATAGTGTACTTGTTTGCAATGCTAATACAGAGCCCAGAACTGCCAAAGTTTGCATTTGAAGAAGAACCAAACACTCATTTCCCAGTCTAACCATCGCTTTAGGTCAAATGTATTTTACGATATAACGCACCACGTACGTTTTATTCTCACCTACTACCTGGTGTTTGCCGCTTAAAGATGAATGGGACAAATAACACTCCTATTCTTGAAGTAAGTTGGAAAAGGGCATCCAGCAATGTTTGTGTTTTTAACATGTTTTTTACATCAGGTCGACACAGAGGAGGATTATAGTGTTAGTGGGTCAAGTGGTGCTGAGCAAAATGATACGAGGCCCGAAAAGGCTGGTAGTGTCCACTCACTTGATACACGGGAAAGAGAAACATTATCTCCAGTCATGATTGGGTTAAAAAAGCATCGCAGAAATCTGTCAAATCTGACAACCGGTATGTTTCTTTCCCCTCATTTAATCATTTCTCTTCTAATTCTTCCTCCTTATCTTGTAATGTGAAGTGACATTTCTATTTTAAGAATCTTTAATGCCAGGTTCAGGACGAAGTGGTTCTCTTGATTCTGTATCTCTCGGCAACTCCAGTTTCGACTGTGTGTCTAACTATACCGATACACCGAGCCCAATTGATGTCACAACATTGGAGGACATCTCTTTACAAGATGAGGAGGAGGGAGTGGAGGGGAGAAAGATCCAGACTAATGGGGGTGGAGTTGGAATAAACACAACTAGCAAGATGTCTCGCCTAGCACGGTCAGGGTTTTTCTTATTACACTGAGAAGTTAATTATCCAAAGCATAAATAATGTAACCCTCCCGTTCCTTTTCAGGAAGTTATTTAGAAAGCAGGAGCCGGTTGTACCAATCACCAATCTCATATTCGAGAACCGACCCAGGTATGCGTATAAGTGTGACTGACAGTGAAATATTCTGCTATTGGCTGTATAAATATTTTCTCTGCTACTCACTGGTTGTCAAATTTGACAGTTTAACATCTCTCGTCATCGCTTCTCTCCATCGCTTCTCTCTCTCTCTCTCTCTCTCTCTCTCTCTCTCTCTCTCTCTCTCTCTCTCTCTCTCTCTCTCTATCTCTCTCTCTCTCTCTCTCTCTCTCTCTCTCTCTCTCTCTCTCTCTCTCTCTCTCTCTCTCTCTCGCTCTCTTTCTCTCGGTTATGTTTATCGCTTAGGAGTGTGTACATATACATATAATACCCCTATTACACCACATGGCGTACAGCTCATGAGTGTGAGCAGAAGATACTCACCCACATTTCTCTATCTATCTCTCTCTCTCTTCGTCTTTCTCTCTTTATCTCTCCCTATCTCTCTCTATCTCTCTCGTTGCCCACATGACGAGGAAAGAACATCTAAACTCGGAAACTAGTAAACCCCCTGCCAAGTTCAAAACAGAACACCAATTTCCACTAGTTGCATAGTTATGTGTTCGATTCAAATTCTGCATGTTCACTGCAAAAATATTATTGCCTCATCACATTGGTTTCCCATGTATCTAAAAGCCCTCTCGTCACAGTGTGGCAGGGATGTAATATAATGTGTTGTTTGTGCTACGCATATTCAAGAGATGTTAAGTACTTGCCATAATATATGAATAATTGATCATCTTCTCCATAATTCTATAATATGAAGACAGTTGTGGTGAAGCTTAGAATTGATTGATCCTGCTGTCCTAGGTCTCAGTGGCATCAGATAATAGAAGGCTAATGAATATTCTATTTGAGTAGTATATAGAGAGAAAGGTCGAATAAATTGAGATTTCTCCCCCCTCCCTTGATGGTCCCCCACACAGAGCCTGAAATATAATGTTTTTTTTTTTTTTTTTTTTTTTTTTTTCATGTCTTCATCGTTCCTATATCTGTCACCCCCCTACCTCATCATGTGAACCCTGTCAGGCAATTGCCTGACCCTATTTGCTTCAATCACGAAGGCAGGTCAGGCGGGCTAAGTCTGACAGCGTCTATACAACATACATGTGAGGTGGAGTTTGACGGATATCATCTCTGCAGCCATCCAGTTGAAACCGGTATTAACCGTATACTGCGAACACCCAATCTCGGGTGCTCTATGCAATTCTGTTGCCCAATCACTGACAGTAAGCTTGCAGTATGCAGTCAACTGGACCTTGCGTAGCTATCGACACTTAGAGACTAGTTGAAGCAGTGTGAAGCGGGTCCAATGTCGTGCAAGCCTGTTGTGTTCGTGTGTGCGACGGGAGTGATAGCCGTGTGCTGATCGTGCGATTTGATAGTGTTCGTGAAGAATGGTTAAGCTCAAGGGTAAAGATATTGAGTTAGAAAGAGCTAGAGAGAGAGAGAGAGAGAGAGAGAGAGATAGACAGAGAGAGAAGAGAGATAGGAGGATGATAAGAAAGATAGAGTTTATAAATCACATGAAATGCATACTTAAAGGACAAAATCCCGGCTGGCTCCATTGACGGACTGTCAATAGCGAGAGAGAAGAGAGAGAGAGGAGAGAGAGAGGAGAGAGCGAGAGAGAGAGAGAGAAGAGATGGAGAAGAGAGGAGAGGATAGAGAGAGGAGAGGAGAGAGAGAGAGGAGAGAGGGTGGGAGTTGTGGAGCTGCAAGAGTAAGAAGGGTCAGGAGAGAGTATACTGTGCCACTGAGGCGACTCCACTGCAAGTAGCTATACTCAACCAGCCGCCCCACACCTCAACCTTCCCTCAACAAGAACCAATACCGGCCTAAATCCCCTATGACCACTAGTAGAAGCAACGCAGTTGAGTAAGTAATCCTCTCTCCAGGGGAGAGAAGTGGCCATAAAGAAGATAAGCCGGGTAGGTGACGTGGTGCATGGTGTGGTGCTGAACGCAGAATGCTGCGGTAAGTACTGGCTGAATTGGCTTGCATGGTATGGCCGACTTTTTGTAGATGGTCAGTGCCACAATAACATATATGTATTGTGACACGGTCCCCTTCCCAAGTGATAAGATGAGGTGAAGAAAAAGAACTTTGAAACGCAGAGATAGAGGGAGAGAGAGAGAGAGAGAGAGAGAGCGCGAGGGAGACAGGGAAAGAGACTATAGAGGGAGAGAGAGGGAGAGAGGGGGGGGGAGAGAGAGAGATAGAGAGAGGAAAGAGAGAGAGAGAGAGAAGAGAGAGTAGAGAGAGAGCGAGGGAAGAGAGAGAGAGAGAGAGGGAGAGTAGATGAGAGAGGTAGAGAGTGAATAGAGACGGCGATGAGAGAGAGAGAGAGGAGGAGAGAGAGAGAGAGAGAGAGAGAGAGAGAGAGAGCGAGAGAGAGAGAGAGAGAGAGAGAGAAGAGAGAGAGAGGAGGAGAGAGAGAGACATAACTAAAGAATAAGAAGAAAAGGAATAAATGCAATTAGGAATAGCCAAAAACAACGACTATAGAAGACTGCACGGGGAAACTGCGGTGAGAAGAGGCATACCCGAAATTCTAAAAGAGAGAAGGAGAGATAAAGTAGAGAGCAGGACCTAAGTGCAAGGATGAGCCAGAGAACCGGGGATTAGAATAAGGGTGACCTGAAAGTTGAATCATGATTTGTGAATTTCTGCTGTCGTACCTAAAAATGAGAATGGGGTGGGGTGCAAGTGAATGGTTTCTCCCACTGCGGGGAGTTATGCCTCTGCGCATGTAGAAGTACATGAAAGTATTATGATATGAGTGGTAGACACCTGAAATATGATACTTCATAATGATAGAATATTCTTGCCTGAAAAAAAGTTTGTAAGCTCGTCAGTGATAACTGTAATATCTATACGAGACCCCTCGACTGACCTACTCATTGAAAATGGCACTCCCTTTCCACTCTGACCCATAATTTTTATAAACAAAACTCTCTCTATAAATTAAACACCGGGGAGGACACGTGCCAATCTTGCAGGACTAGCAGGCCCTAGGGGGCGAACACTGGAAAGGAATAATGACGGGAAGGAGAGATGAGGAATATTAAGCACCAATGACCCGGACCTGATTGAAGCGGAAGGTACGAAACATGCTGGCGCCTGCTATGACAGTAGGGACTGAGGCAGAGGGAACTGAGGAGAGGTCCAGCCTAGAAATAAAAAACAATAAAAATTAGTGGCCGAGGCGATGGGAAAGCATATAGAAGCACACACCCCCAAACTGATAAAAGATCGATGTAGCCGGGGTGAAACGGGGAAGCTATGGAATGAGTACTATGGGGATGAAATCTAGTGCTAATGACACTATACAGAGAAATAGAATGAAGATCATATTCATATCATTGCGTGACTGAGTTGAATTGACTGAGTTTAGACTGACTGACTGACTGACTGACTGACGACTGACTGACTGACTGACTGACTGACTGACTGACTGACTGACTGACTGACTGACTGACGACTGACTGACTGACAGACTGACTGACTGAGAATGCTTACTAACTCGCGACATACTATAAAATAATCTGAAACAATCACAGGGACAGTAACTGACAATAAAACGACAGGTTTTCTGATTTGCTGCGAGGGTTGTTGTGAGTAGTGTTTCCAGCCTTTGCAGTGCTTGAACAGGTAGCCGATACAGGTTTAAGTCCATCAGTTCCAAAATACACCACCCACACTTTCTCTCATACTATTTTTTATGCACTTCTCACTCAAAGTATCAAATATTACAAGAGGGATAGCGAGAGCCCCCCTTTCCGTTGCAAACAAAAATTGGCAGTGAAAGAAGTGAAATATAATGTTTAGTAGAGAGAATACCACACTGTCAATATGGATATGTAATAAATGAAATGGATAGCTTTACGTGTAAATGCAATGTAGGTGTGAGAGGCGGAGATGCAGGTAGAGATGCAGAGAGGGGAACACAGAGAGATAGATATTGATCATGAGAGGTAGAGAAAGAAGCATAGTGAGTCAGAGAGATGAAATCTATCGTACCCAAGCAAGTGTCTCTTGACATCTCTTGATCGAATCAACTGATACTAATGAGCTGATTACACCTTGATAAAAACTGTCTCTATCTCTCTTTCTCTCTTTCTCTCTCTCTCTCTCTCTCTCTCTCTCTCTCTCTCTCTCTCTCTCTTTCATACAAAAAAAGCTGGCGAATCATTTCCTACCCAATCAGCTATGCTATCAACCCGAAGATAATTGTAGTTCAACTTCAACTGTATTACTAAATCAAAAGGGGATATTATTCACATTGTCTCACTGTAGGTTGCATGATAGAAAATCCTACCACCCTGTATAAGAATTTGTCATATCGTTGCCCTTTAACTTCCGTCACCCCTGAAAAAATAACATTGAAACTTAGCGATGATATATCATCATGTTGGATAAGTGATCTCATTCGAATAGTTACATAATTTTCTTTCTTTCATTCCTAGATTATAAATTAACTCTCTTTGTTGACCCTCCTCCAGCCCCTCCTCATATCACTTCATATCATTTCTAATCCCTCTGCCCCTATTTTCCAGTAATCTGCCCAGTAAAAACCCGGAGGAGGAACAAGCCCAAGAAGGGCGTACGAAGAGATGGTGGCGTCTGCAAAACGAAAACGTGAGACCACTTTCTTGTTCTGTCTGTATGACTGTCTCTCTGCATGTGTCTATCAATCCTTGTCCCTCTCTACATCTCTCTATCTACCATGCATCTGCGTACCACACACATTTCCACTAATGATGTCCGATTAGTGTAGATCAGCTGTAGCTCTAAATAGAGCGTTATTACTGTATCATTACACACACGGCTGTGTAACTGTTATATGGGTTTAGGTCACATTCATATGTGCATAATGCTCAACATGCAAACACACATGCGAAAATAAACGTGAATGCATTACCGCGGCGGTGTGTTTGTCTTTCTGTGTGTGTTTGGGATAGTGCCATTTATAGGTCCCCTTTGTGTGCGCGGAGGGCGCGTTCCTTCTCCATTTACAGCGAGTACACAGTTGTCAGCGGGTGGTATACATTGAGCGCCGCGCAGTTCTCGTGTGTGTACAATACAAGGTCAATTTGCATGTATACATTGGACAAAAATATTCTCTCTCTCACACACATTCTCTCTCTCTCTCTCTCGCTCTCTTTCCCTCTCACCCTCTCTCGACTCTCTCTCTCCACCCCACTCACGGATGTTTGTTTTGCAGAGATTGCCGAGGAAAAGAAGAAGCAGAGAGCAGCTGAAGAGAGACACAAATACGAAGAGACAGTTGCCCAATGTACTGATATCTGGCTGAAGGAGATTATACCCGAGTGGCAAGTGGTCCATGCCACAAAGAGAGTCCACACTCTATGGTGGAGAGGTCTTCCTCCCAAAGTCCGGGGTACTGTGTGGAAGTTAGCAGTTGGTAATGAGTTACAAGCTCACTAAGAATCTTATACTTTTTAATGGTGGACAGGGCAAGGGAAACATTACGGTGTTGTAAGGATGACATAGAGATGAAACATATCAGCGAGGAAACTAGAGACAATGTTAGGGATATCAGGCTAGATGTACTCAGAACATTTCCCGCCCTGTGTATATTCCAGGAGACGGGGCCCTACCATAATCAACTAATGGATGTATTGGGGGCATATGCTAGTTACCGGCCTGACGTGGGATATGTACAGGGCATGTCCTTTCTTACAGCGGTGTTACTGTTGAATATGGATGTAGCTGATGCCTTTATTCTCCTATCCAATCTGTTACATCAACCCTGTCAGAGAGCTTTCTTTAGGATGGATGCTGATATGGTGAGTTAGGAGGGGAAGGGAGAGTGAGCACATTAATTCAGTAGCAATGTTTCTATATGTTTTGGGGTTCCCTATCTAACAGCCTCTTTCCCAGATGTTTGTTTATTTTGATGCATTCAACGTCTTTTTTGAGGAAGCCTTAGCGCCCCTTTTTGGCTACTTTGCCCAAACCAACCTTACCCCTGATCTGTATATGATTGGATGGTAAGTCTCCATTTCTCACCCCCCCCCACTTCGACTAGTCCCCCTCCCGCCCGCACGTTCATTTAGTTCGGTGCATAACCCCACCTAACATTGGATCTATATTTACAGGGTGTTTACGTTGTTCAGTAAATCACTACCTCTGGACATTGCATCGCGTGTCTGGGATGTCTTTTTCAGGGACGGCGATTCATTTCTTTTTTCTACTGCACTGGGTATGTTGTTTCTTTGTTACGCAGAGCACGAAAAGAGGGTCGAGCTTGTTTCCCTGATCACTGATATTTATATTGGCGATAGGAGGCCTTAGATCGGTACCAACCATGTTATTTCCCAGGCATTCTGAGGATGTACCAATCAAAACTTTTACAAATGGAGTTTGAGACAATATTACAGTTTCTCCGCAAGTTACCAGGTACTGATTTGTCAACTAATTTAGTCCCAGCCCCTGTTCTAAACACCTTTCTCTCACTCTTTCTCAAACTCTAAGTCTATAACATGTTCTCCCTTCAGATGATATGGATGTCGAGGAATTATTTGAGCACATTAAGATAGTGGGTTTAACACCACGGAAATTCCAGCACACGATGGTGGAATTAGTGGAAATAAACAATGTGGAAAGGAAGGGGAGAAACAAGTCGGCTGTTTCCGCTTGTGGGTGAAATGTGTTGTTCAGATTCTCAGAATAAATTTGACAGCTACAAAAGAGAGAGAGAGAGGGAGAGAGATATATACAGTTGAATGGAAAGATGATGATGATGATTAATTTCTCAGTTTTCAGATATGTCTGTTCGTGAATCGTGTGTGTGTGTGTATGTTTAGCAAAAACATTGCATGGTTTACGTTTATAATTCTGGTTTGTGGTATAATGATGAACTGTACATACATATTTTATGTTTAAATTTCTTAAATACAGCTTTGTTAAATTGGGTTTTCATGTGTCTATGGACCTCCTTGCACTAATTAGGGAAAAACGTGAAATATAAAACAAAAATTTTCCTCAATTTTGGTACGCGCAAAATATTTGCCGCGCAATAAACCATATTATTTGTGCGCGTTTGTTATGTATTTTTCAAGATGATAAAAATTCGCTGCGATTTTTTTCTTCAAAAAAGTGTTTGTGTTGGCATGCGCTGCAGACCCCAAGTGCGCGCGTTTTCCACGGCTTCTAGGGCCTGTAGCATAGGCCAAGTGTTTGTGATTGTGAGCTTGTTACGTGAAGTGAATAAGAAGAGGATAAGAAGAATTATCAAGACCATGAATTAATTTATTATATGTTTTTACTTTTTTTGTTTGTGATTTTTTAGTTCCCTTTCAGAGAGCCTAAACTCCAGGGACGGCGCTGGGCCTTATCCCTCGGGTCACTTCTATACCTCTGATTCTTTGCCATATTTTCAGTGTCTACTTATTTACCCATACAACCTCTAAATTGCCTTTCACGCTCAGAAAATGACTTGACACGAGTGGATTTGTTGCTATGAAGACGAAGTTTTCCTCGTTTGATATCGCCTGCATTGTCAACGAACTACAGAAAAGTGTGGTTGGACTACGGGTCGTTAATGTGTATGATATTAACAATAAATGTTACATCATCAAGCTCGGCCAAGAGAAGAAAACACTGCTTTACATCGAGTCCGGCTCCCGCCTTCATACTACAGCCTTCGAATGGCCAAAGCAAATGATGCCGTCAGCCTTCTCTGCCAAATGTAGGAGGGTGATGAGAAATAAGCGGGTAACATCCATCACTCAAATGGGTTGTGACAGAGTTGTAGACTTGCAGTTCGGTGCGGAGGAGTTTTCTTCTCATCTTATGGTAGAGCTGTATATGATAGGGGCAATGTGTGCCTTTGTGATAGTAACCATGTTATAACTGCTATCTTGAGGACTCGACAAGACGCGAAGGAGGATGTCAGATATGCGGTGGGACATTTTTATCCACGGGAACTTTGCCAGACTCTATCTGAGCCGAACTTGGAGACTTTGAAGGAGTCCATCGGTACAATTAAACCAAACACACAGCTGAAACGGTTCTTGAATTATCAGAACCCCTTCAGTATACCACTAATAGGGCATGTTCTCCACAAGCACGGCCTTAATCCCGACCAGAAAATCTCTGAGGAGTATATGAACTCTAACATCGACACAGTGTACGCAGCCCTTCAGGATGCTTATACAGACTTCACATCTCTCCCGACCACTATCACAACCGGCTTTATTTTCTCCAAAACTGTCACCAGCAAAACCACAGCCTCTCTGATGGACGAGTTTCATCCTGTTAAATTCAGGTGTGTTGAGAAACTGGAGGTTACGGAATACCCCTCTTATAACGATGCAGTGGATACCTTCTTCTACGAGCAGGAAACCCAGAAAATTGAAAGTAAATCTGTACAGCAGGAAAAGAGTGTTTTGAAGAAACTGGAGACGATTAAACTTGACCACGAGAGCAGGATAAAGAATTTGAGGGAAGTCCAGGAGGTATCATCCCAGAAGGCTTATCTTATTGAGGTTAATTTGGAGGTTGTGGAAGAGGCGATAACAATTGTGCAGAACCTCATTGCCAACCGGTTATCCTGGGAAGAGATAGATGAACTGGTTGAGGAGGGTCGGGAGAATGATCATGCTGCAGCACTGGCAATAGACAAAATATCCCTGGATAAGAACCGGATGGCCATGTTGTTGAGGGACCCTTATGAAATGGGTGAGAGCATTATGGTTGACATTGATCTGGATATGGGAGCTTATGCCAATGCAAAACGCTACTACGACGCAGTGAAACAGTCATCCTTGAAGGAGCAAAAGACAGGCCCAG
Source organism: Hormiphora californensis (assembly GCA_020137815.1). Lineage (NCBI taxonomy): Eukaryota > Metazoa > Ctenophora > Tentaculata > Cydippida > Pleurobrachiidae > Hormiphora > Hormiphora californensis. The sequence continues at coordinate 2,376,514 of CM035350.1, forward strand.
TCATCAAGTATCGCTCTGAAAAACGCAGAGAAAAAGACAGAAGCAACAATCAAAGATATCAATATTGTGGCGTCTATCAAGAAGGCACGTAAAGCGATGTGGTTTGAGAAGTTCCTGTGGTTTATCAGTAGTGAGGGGTACATGGTGATTGGTGGTAAGGGACGCTCAACAGAACGAGATTACTTGTCAAGAAATATCTAGGTAAACACGATGTGTACGTGCACGCAGATATTCACGGTGCTACTTCCATCATCGTGAAGAACAAAGGTAGTGACCCTCTCCCGCCCAAAACTATGATGGAGGCTGGGTGTTTTGCTCTCTGTCAGAGTTCTGCCTGGAATAGCAAGATTGTTACCAGTGCCTACTGGGTACATGCCAGCCAGGTATCCAAAACGGCACCCACGGGAGAATACCTGACTACCGGTAGTTTCATGATCAGAGGAAAGAAGAACTTCCTACCCCCTGCACAGCATATCCTTGGTTTCTCAGTGCTCTTCAAGGTAGATGAAGAGAGTGTGGAAAGGAGAAAGGAGGAGAAGAAACCAGAGGAGACATCCAACATTGATATCACTGATGAGAAGGAGAAGGAAGAGGAGGAGGAGGAGGAGGAGGAGGTGGGTGAGGGTGGGTCAGATGGGGATGTTTCAGATGAAGAGAACCAGGATGAAGAACCAAGTAAGACACCTGCTGGGATGGATGAGTTGTTTGACAAGTATAACCTTCAGATTTCAGCTCTTTCTACAAACCAGGATAACAACAGCTCGACTCAACAATCAGAGAGAACGGATTTCGTTGGGACCCCCCTGAAGGCTCGTTACAAGAAGAAAGATGCTCCAAAGTTCGATCATGCAAAGAAGCAACAAGAAGCCCAGCAGCCCCAAAATAATCGGCCGAAGCGGGGACAAAAGTCAAAGAAAAAGAGGATAGAAAAGTATGCGGACCAGAGTGATGATGAACGGGAGGCGATGATGGCATTGTTGGGATCTGCAGGAACCAAGAAACAGAAAGATAAGGGAGGGAAATCGAGTAACTCAAAACAAAAGTACAAAGCGAAGTCTACTGCTAAGAACGTGGTGTCAGGTTTTACGGGAGAGGTTGAGAAACCAAAGTTGAATGAAGCTGAAAGAGTTGAACAGGCTCTTGGTAAAGCCACTGGTACTGTGGAGGAAATTAAAGAAGAGGCTAAAGAGGAGGCTAAACAAGTCGAAACACCTCCCACTACCTTCAGTAACAAGGCACCTGTTGAACTGAAACCACCCCCACAAGAGGATGACCAGGATGAGGGAGGACCGGGGAGTGATAATGAGGAGGAGAAATATGATTTCCTTGATTCACTCGTCCTCAATCCTACCCCTGCTGATACAATTCTCTTTGGAGTTCCCTTCGTAGCCCCCTACACAGTCATGTCGGGCTGTAAATACAAGGCCAAGCTGACACCAGGGCACTACCAAAAAGGGAAAGGCGTGCAAGACGATACTGGATACTTTCTCCCGCGACAAAAACAATCTTCCCCAGGAGCGAAATGTGTTCAAAAGTTTGAAGGACGTCGATATGACAGTTAATATTCCAGGCAAGGTGAAAATATCAGCACCCAATCTCCATGGACATGGGAAGAGGAAATAATGAGGGTGTTCTTTTGTAATTGGGTACTGACTTGTTTTATTTACTGAAGTTTTAATGAACCTTTTCGTGTTTTATTATTTTGTCCAATCTAAATAAAATAAAATGTTTCTCTAACCCAATTTTCCATTTAGCTGTTATTTATGGCATCCCAACGATAGCTGCACTGATAATATCTGATTGACGGTCAAAAGACTTGGAATGGCCCTCAAACTATCATGCAAGGTAACCAGATTTGTTATGTTCTATCCCTCCTTTACATTTGTGATACGGGGTCGAGCAAGGCAAAACCAGATACAGTAATAGATAGAGTGGTAACAATCATCTCTCACCCAGGTTCCAGACTCCCGAATAGAACGGTACAATGGGAATTGATGAAACTTGTCGAATGGTTGGTAAAAGCCAGTGAGTTTTAACCCTTTGGAGACGATTGGGTCACAGGTGACCCAATAGAAATACAGGTGGTAGAACCAAAATTCCTTTTCTTGCGTTCAAGTAGGTTCAAAGTGAGTGTCTCCAGAAAGTTTTAGAGAATTCTGTCGACAGGGGGCTTATCGTCCCCAAAGGGTTAAGATGAGGGAATACAGCTTTGAATGCTCTACAGACATCTAGCGCTATTCCACCACTAATGGAGATGTATTGCTGACTAACCCTGGATATACACTACACGACATGTACATTGTACAATGTACTGCCACATCCTGAGGACAACTGCACTGTACAGGTACTGACAAACAGTAACGCGCTAAAACATTGACAGTTTATGTTGAGATCTTAGCGCGTGCTGAATCGCCCCTGTCACGCGCGCTGTACGTCACCCTCTGGAAGTCGAAGTTCGAACATCCGATGATTCGGATCGCGGAAGGCGGTGTCCATTGTACCTCCGGGAACTTTCCCTTGAGACGTCCCAGCTGGGGTAATAGTAGTTGCACCCCGAGATGTTATCACCAGAAAATATGTGTCAGAATTTTCACTGAATCACATTTCTGGCAGTATTAGTACTCTAGATCTGATTATAGGTTGGGCCGGTGGTGCTTCTTTCATTTCCCCAGCTGGGATGTTTCAGAGGCATCCCCGGCCCGGGAGATCTCGGGATCTCCCGGTGGTGCACTGTTACTCCTATGCTCTGAGTTCTGACAGCAATAATGAGACCTTCTCATAGGAGTGTACAATCACGTCTATCTGGCTTGTCTTCTCACCTCAGTGAAATGCGAGCATTTGGACCTATTGAGACGTCACCGGAAGAGATTCGAGAGAATGAGATATCATTTCCCAGACTCTCCTACGCCTTTCAATGACGCGTCATGACGACATCCCGCTATTCCGTGTTATTACCTCTCAGTAGAAATATTGTCAGGGTGATCTGTCTATATCGTCATGTATTATGTCATACATTACTACTCTAACATTAAATTCGTTTTCAGGGTGTTGGTGGGTGTAACGAAGGAAGTGAATTTTAAAAGATGAAGCATGAATCTGCAGTCGTCAAGAGGAGGCTAATGTATTATTGATTATTGATTAACAAGAAAGGACTGGTAGCGAACAAACTGTCTGTCGTGCCGACACTGATTATTGCTCGATTCTCTGACTATTCTTACTATTAGAGTGGGCTGATCAGTCAGATCTGACAAAAGGGTCAGGCCAATTCTCTGGGTAGGCGGTAAATGTTAACCAGATCTGAGAGAAAACGTACGTGCAAAACCACGTTTTTGTCCATAACTCAGTCATTTCTTGACCAATTTGCAAAATCTTGGGCGCGTTGGAAAGAGGACATTGAGCTCTTTCAAATGAGCCCAATAAAACTAAAATCGGCGCAAAATGCGCGGCGTCATGGCGCAAAATGCGCGTTTTCGCCACCACGCCGCGCAATTTGCGCCAATTTATATTTTCTTGAGCACATTTGAGAGATCTCAATGTCCTCTTTCCAATGAGCCAAAGATTTTGCAAATTAGTCAAGAAATGGCTGAGTTATGGGCAAAAATGTGCAAAATTCTCACAGATCTGGTTAACATTTACCGCCTACCAATTCTCTGACAGGGGTTGATAGTGTTAGCCATTATTAGGTGATCCCGTCACAAAGACTTTGAGAAATGGGTATTATTTTGTGGCTGAATATGTAATACTGCTCTGTAAAATTTCAATTCTAATTATTCTGCTTTGTTAAATATGCATATTTATGCCTAATTTGGTTTCTTTGCACGACTAGAAATCAAAAATTTTTCTATTAGCTATGCTAAATCAAATTTTCGGTGGGGAAGGGTAGCGAAGATAATATTCTGCCCAATATTCTTTAGAGGACCCGAGCATTCTCGGATAGAGGGAGTTGATACATCACTGACGATGTTAATGAGAGAGGGGAACTCAAAACTCGGATATATTTATTATGACAACTCAGTAAAATATTAAGAAAAGAACACGTACAAATATAAAGCTATGTAGCAGCTGGTGCAGTCAAATGTCTCTCTATCTATCATGTTATACGGGGAAACTCTGTCTCAACAGTTTGTAATTGAGTCCGGTCAGGGCGGCTGCGAGTTGCTGGCTTTGTTGTCTAAACTCCGGTACTCCGTTCCAGACGGGGTGTAGGTTGAGGAGTTGCTGGGGTGACGTCACAAGAGACTTGTTCTTGGACCCCTTGGGACGGCCTCGTTTCTTGGGAGCGGGCACTGGGAAATCCATCATTCCACCTTCCTGGGGGAGAGAGAGAGATGTGTTTTACTGTTATTGTCGAGGGAATTTGTCGGGCACCTTGATGTAGGTTTACAAATTGATAGGCTCTAATTGGTGATGGAAAGATATCGTCTTTGTTATAAGATTCTGGCCTGATAACGCACCTTGTTCAAACCATTAGGCACGACGCCACCTGCTGATCCCACGGGTAGTTGCTGCTGTAGGGCTGCAAGGTGCTGCTCCTCACTTGGGAAGTACATCTTCTGAAAAGAAGGGTTAGTTATCCCAGAACAGATTAGATAATGTGTAACAACAGATATAGTATGGACCCATAGTGGTAGAAAATGAACCACTCACCCTCTCTCTAGCTCCTGGGTATTTCACCTTCCCGTTAACAACTTGGTACATGTGTTCTGGGTATTTCCTGGGCCTGCCTCTGTTTTTCTTTCCCTGGTCTAGGTCGCCCTGAGGGGAGGGGTTAGTGTCAGGTAAAAGAGGAAGTAAATCCGTCACAAGATTCGTGCAGCCACCCCCTGGGGGCCACAACCCGGGCACCTACGCAAATCATTCTTAACACAATTTTTAACGCTCGAGGCGTTCCTGCTTATTCTAGAATCATCCCCCTCCCACCGACCGGTACATTAATGCAATTTTCTAAGAAAATATTGAATTTCTCAGCCGGGGAATTAAATTCAAACCCTTGTCTCTATAATAACGATTTAAAAAATCGGAATTCATATTCAGATTATTCAGAAACCGCGGAACCCCCCCCCCCCCCAAACACCCATGACCCTCTATTTCTACATACCTGTATGGAAGCGAGGGTGGAGTTAGTGTAGCAAGGGCTGAACGAAGAAGAAGATTGGCCCCGGCCCATTGGCGGCCTGTTGTTCAGTAGAATATTAGCCAGGGACTGGGCAGTATTACCCTGCTACACCATGTACTTGAGACAACCTCAGGCACTCTCAAACTGGAACACTAGCTGCTCCAAATCGGATAATGGTCGTCTGGGAGGCAGGGGCTGAGGTAGTCGCTATAACAGGACGGTAGAAAATGAAGCTGTACTCTCAATAACTAGGTTGCTGGTGTGTGCTCTGCAGCTGCTGGTGTGTGCTCTGCAATGTGATCTGCTGCTGCTCAGTATCATTACTGATTCACTGGTGTTGATATTCCCCTTGCTCTATAGCAACCTGTTCAACTGATGGTGTCGTTTCTATGGGAACCACGGTTGGGATTATAGTTGTACTTGCTGTTGTGGTTGTTGTCGTCAAGGAAGGTGGTGTGGCACCCTGGAATGATTGTTCTACTGTTGGTGGTTCAACTACTGTTATGGAAGAGGGAGGGGCTGCTACATCTGGTGTCTGTTGTTGGGATTGTTGGAGCAGCTGTAATATCTGTCTGTCTACTGAGCTGCTCTGAGCAGCTGCTCCTCCACTCTGTTGCTGGGTTGGTTGTTGGTGTTGGAATATCTCCCCTAATACCGCTCCAATCCTTGTGATCTCTCTCTGGAGCTGGTCCTCTTCGTCTGTAAATCCATCTGCTTCCTTCTGTAGTTGCTCCTGACCTCTCTCTGGACCTTGTCCAACAGAGCCTGCCTCTGTTGCCGTTCCTGTCGCTCCTGTTCCTGTTGTTGCAGCATGAGCAACACTTGCACGTCTGTCTGGGAAACAGGTCCTAATAACTGCATACCATTCGGCAAAATGGGCTTCTCCTGAGGTCCTTTGTTGCTGTTGCTGCTGTTGCTGTTGTTGTTGTTGCTGCTGCTGCATGGACAGGGCTAGGCAGTTCTAGAGTGGAGAGTCTTGGTTGGATATTATTGTATTTAGGATCCCAGATAGTTCAACCCACCACTTCTGTTCCGTTTGTTCTTGTTCGTTGACCCTTTAGGACGGCCCCGTTTCCGAGGACCTGCAGGGGCCAGGGAAACAGGTGTGCCAGCAGTGGGAAGCTTGACATATGGAGCAGCTGGCATGAGAGGTGGTAGATTGGATTGTTGTTGGTAGATAATGGAGCTCATATCTGGCAATTGTCCAGAATTAGAAGGAGTTACATTGTTCAACATGGGTCCATCCACATCAAGTACTGGTTCATCTGGCGTCATCGTGTTCATCTGTGTTCGACATCACGGGCTAGAAAGAAGAGGGGGGGGTGAGTCTTCGGAGAGTTTTAGTTTGGCGCGCTATCCATCGCGCGCAGGCGGTCGCAGTCCACCTTTTCTCAGTAACAGACTACCAGCGCGCTACAACTATGGAAAGCGCTTATTTGGGGAACATGTGGCAATTTACACATCACAAAGGCAGCTGTTACAGCTGTGGGGTGCGAGGTTCCATTAAGAAAACAAAAAGGGATAGCCAATGAGAGACGCACAATGCATTGTACCGCTAGATGGACAAATCACGGATGCGAGATTGCTTGTGACCAAGAGAGAGTAAGAGAGGGAGAGAGAGCAAATAAATGAGAGAGAAATTCGCAGAGTTTTATTTATTCGAGGCGATGATGGCAAAATATCAATCAGAACTTTTGCAAGCATTTAAATCACAATATATTTATTGTGCAAGCCATATTAAATCACACACTCAGCCTCACCACAGTCACAAAGAAATGTGCACAAATAAAAAATACACTGGCCTGTCTATTGAGGGAGGGTCATCGAGCCACATAGAGAGGGGGAATGACATAATAATAACCCCACTCACCCACAATTTCTGGAGAGGGGGCTGAGGGAGAGAGAGGGGTGTCTGTCTCTCTAGGAGAATTAAAATAATCCTCCGCTCTCTATTTCTTTGTGTCACGTGACCCGTCACATGACCTGGAGACCCCACAGGGCAGCAGCCTAATTACAGTTCTGTAATTGCAGAGCATGGTGCATCTTTAATAATCTTATATCTCACTTTCTCTCTCTCTCTCTCTCACACACACACACTCTCTCTCTCTCTCTCTCTCTCTTTATCGCGTTAAACGGGTGCCTAGTATTGATCGAATATTATTATCAGGGAGTGGGGCACAAAATAAAGAGAGAGCTATAGAGATTCCATAGACAAATCAAAGATTAATATTTGATATACATATGTCTCACTATGTAATAATACTAGTGCTACACATTAAAATGTCACCCACCCCTCCTCTCCCCCTCATTCCGACACGAAAGAGAAAAGTGATGAGGCAAAAATATATATGTCAGTGTAACATGACATGGCGGCAGTTGAAAATATGCTCGAAAATCTCGTTATTTCACAAAAATCCAATTTAAGAAAATGAATGCGGGAGAGTCGGGTTTCTGAATAATAATACTTATAACAAAAGCGGCAGAAAGGGAGTAAAGAGAGAGAAATAGAGTTGGCTATCTCGGTAAGGGGGGACGCACAACGTTCGAGAAAAAGAAAATAGAAGGGAACGAAAAATCATATTATACGTGTGGTCACGAGGTACAGCAGCCGGATACCGTTGAGGCCCAGGGGTCAGACTCAGCAATATTTCATGAGGCAGCGGATTTTAGCACCGCCGCACCTGATGTGTAACTATAATAGTGGGCAAGGAAATACTGACAGAGAGAGAGAGAGAGAGAGAGAGTAGAAAAAAACGAAATTAAAAAAAAAGAACGGTAAATAAGTAAGTATAGTGCAAAAAAGAGCGAGCTGCATCCGAGAAATAGCCACAGAGAGGAATAAATTGTGTGGGCGATTTTTTTTCAAGGAAATTCACAAACTGTAAACTTGAGCACTGAGCAGAGAGAGATAGAAAATTGAGAGGGTGACGGACGGTGTAGTAGAAGGAGGAAACCCAGCGGGGAGAGAAAGAACGGCCTAGAGCCGCTGAAATAGCGTGTATGTAATTGGTTTATTTGAAAAGAAAAGCCCTCTCGGGAAGGGTCATGTGATATATCACATGATTGCCGGTCTGGACAGCTCATTGGGCCATACAAAATGTAGGCAATTTTAAACACAAACCCCATCACCAAACAATAGATGCACAATTTGAATTTTGATGGGAAATGTGGGTCGTAATCGATATATTCCCTCTCCAACACTAATCATAAAGGAACCGGTATTATATTATAGCGGAGACAAATCTCATCACCCAATGATGAGCTATCTACAAATTTCGAAAAGCTTTATTCCCCCTCTGCTTTGAGAGAAATATTATTTGATGCAGAGATACCTCAAGAAGGTATAATAATACATAATTTCTTCTCCGGTCCCTACTTATATACAAATCACTATCTCTCTCTCTCCCAACCAGCTCTTTCTCGGCCTATTATATCTATTATATCTATTATGTATCCTTTTCTCTATTTTGAATTATTTCTACGGTAAAGAAATGGCGAATAAAGAAATGCTACAATAATACATCAAAGTGACAAAAAATAAAAAGAATTATGGTGAGAACTGAAAACAGAAAAGAGGGTGAGAGAGAGAGAGAGAGAGGGGGGGGGGGGGACCAGACGTGATCAGGGGGATACAGGGGATCAGAAACTCTAGCATGATATTTGACGTGCACACGCCCAGTGTCTATAATACACCAACTACCGCTGATGAGGTCACAGGGAAAATTGAGAAAAGAAAAATAATATAAAAGAGAGCGGTCGGGAGAACATGAGAGAGAAAGTTAGGGAGAGAGAAAGGAAGATAGATAGAGAGAACCAAAAGTACAGGTAATTTTCCCAAAAATTACTTGCCTAGTCTGGAGTTAAATATCTTCTCAAATTTTCCGCTTTCTCCGTCAAAAAATCGTACCATTTCTTTCTCTCATCTCTGATTACTCAAAGAACGAAAATTACAAAAAAGATAAAAGAAAGTATGTACCTACGACGAAAAGCGATTTCGTTCGACTATTATGTACTAAATAGTGTTGACAATTTGAAAAATCCGTGAATTTGCAGACAGACTAGGAAAAGTGACCTAAATTTATAAGGTTAGTGGGAGAGAGATAGAGAGAGGGAAGTTTGTGCGAACTAAGATGAGAGTGTATTTTGTGCGAGCAATGAAATTTTAAAATTGAATGTTGAGATGTCCAAGAGGGAGAGAGGGAGGGGAGAGAGATAGATATAGAGTGAGGGATTAAGAGAAAGAGAGAGAGAAAGAAAGAGATAGAGAGAGGGGAGAGAAAATGGGGGACTAACAAGGGAAAATATGTTGAACATAGAGCGGTTTGTAAAATGTGAGAAAACCCCATGGAGATGTGAGAATTTCCTGGCATAAAAAATGGGGGAATATATAATGGCGTTTCTTTGTCTGCTAATGTCCCCGATAGTTTGAGAGAAACTGGCACTTGTAAAAGAAATGGGCACAAAAAATAAAATTTATATTGACTGAGTGAAGTAAACCCTACAGAAAGTTTATCATTGGCTAGGAGAGAGGTAACCCTATAAGACTAACACTTGCTCCCCTATATCAATCTCTCCCATCACACAGCTGCACAGTAGGGAAACCAAAAAAATAAAATTTCTAAAGATTCCTAAAGATTGAGCAGTACAATGGTCAATTCTGTCTAATGCTCTCTTTCTTTATCTTTAATTTCTATATGATTTCTTCCTCTCTCTCTGATTAATAGGCTGGCTGCTAGCTATTTCTCTCAATCTAATCCCTCAATATAATATTAATAACACTACAAAGTTTTGAATATATTGTTGTCCAAACACTCAGTGAGAATCTCTCCCAGCACGAATAAAAATCACTCTTACAAAAAAGCCGGTTTCGGTAATTTGGAAGTCGCCGGTAGATGAGGATCGGTCCCTTTAAAATACCAACAATACTATTATGAGCGCTTGATATCCGGGGCAGTTAAGCCAAATAGGGAATAATGCGAAGGTAAACGACCCACATCTAGCAAAGTCAGAGTGAGGGAGAGAGGGGAGAGAGAGAGAGAGAGGTAGGGAAGAAAAAGAGAGAGAGATGGGGAGCTAGTCTTGTTATTTTTTAAATTCCTTTATTCAACCACCCCGCCACCCTACAGTAGGTTACCCACTGGATGCCTTAAAGAGAGAGAGAGAGAGAGAGAGAGAGAGAGAGAGAGAGAGAGAGAGAGAGAGAGAGAGAGAGAGAGAGAGAGAGAGAGAGAGAGAGAAGAGAGAGAGAGAGAGAGAGAGTGAGAGTGGGAGAGAGTTCTCTTTGGAAAGGGAGGCTCCGGGAAGTCTGAACCAAGTGTGGCTAATGGCACACAAGACAATAACCGCCACGTTGCCGCTTTTAAAAACCATTTTTTATTGCACAGGTGTAGCCCTTTCTCTCCCGTTCTCTCTCTCTCTCTCTTCTCTCTCTCTCTCTCTCTCTCTCTCTCTCTTCTCTCTCTCTATTATATATTCATCTCTCACCCCTTTTTTATCAATTATTTTATTGTTTTCTCATATATTTTCTCTCTATTATTCACGTAATGAGTCTTCTAGAAGCTCTTCAATGTTTTCAATGGTATTAAAACATTATTATAAAGTGGTGGATAAAGTGTGTACTAACCACCGTTCCTCTAGCGTACATTCCAAATGTTAACTCCCAAAGGAAAGGTGAGCAAAAAAAACCCGCAAAAAATATTGGAAAAAACTGGGTTTAAATCCGGTGATTTTGGGGCGAAGTTCTAAATAAAAACCAAACGCGGAAGAGGTAAAAGAAAAAGCAACAAAGGAAAGCTGGTATAAACCACTGCAGTAGAGGAGTGTGTTCTAGGGAGATTTTTCCGGGGAGATGATGAGAAAAATAAATAACCAGCCTCTCTTCTCATCGCTTTTAGCAAAGGAAAAATAATTTTCAGTAAGTAAACAATGCGTCAAATAGCCGACCGTGAAAGATAAACAAATTGGTACTTTTAAAAAAACATCTAAAAAAGAAGTGGAAGAAATAGATGAGGTGATCAGGTGAAAAACTCATGACATCAACTATCTCTCTCTCTTTCTCTCTCTCACTATCTCTCTTAACCTGTCTATCTAAGATCTACCTAAGAGTAGCTGATGAGTATTAGTCTGTGGTAAACGATTTGATAGTGGTGTGTGTGATCAAGAGACCGCCAGCTAAAAGTGGTCTCAAGGCGGGCATTAACATCATTAAACTACTACTAAGGTTGGATACATATATTTATAATAGTAGCAGTGGTCAGGGGGCTTACAATGGATACCCATAAACAGATGGAATAATTTATAATCATATGCACTGACTACAATTTATATTATAGACCAGAAAATATGTAGCTTTCGACTCACAGCAGTCCTAAAAAAGAGAGATAAAACTCGGAGAAGAAAAGAAGGAGAAAATAATGAAGGAACAAATATTCAAGAAAATTTGACACGTGACTCGTAGTAAACGTGTAGGTGCGTGCCCCAAATCAAAAAGAGAAAGGGCGTTGCAGTTTCAGATTGGCATGCAGACCAGTGAAAAATAACATGTAAAAGTTACCTCGGAAAACAAAGGAAATAAAACAGGGAGAGATACAGAGATAGGCGGTGAGTGAGCGAGAAAGAAATAGAGAGGGACATAGATCTAAGGGATAAAAGTTACGTAAAGAAAAACCTCACTTGACAATATTTTGTGATGATGAAGATATAGTCGCTATAATAGGGGTCCCTAATAAAGTTGTGACATGTCACTGTAGTCTTGCGGAGTAAGTTATGTGACTTGTCACCGTGTGGTGTGCGGCGCGGCCCGAACCATGCGGTGACAAGTCACAATCGTGCATTGACAAGCGTTGTGAGGCCGCACCGAAGGGATAATTCACAGTGGCAATGAATGGCGATAATATAGTATTATATGGTACTCGACCAAAACGCGGAGTTTTTACGTCAGCCGACCCGAAACCGGATTAAATTTGGCCACCCTCTGGTCTCAGGGCCTCCAAATGTGTCAAAATATGTCTGAATTTTCATTTGGGGTCATTTAGACCTTTTAATTACATGTAATTACCCTTTAATTACATGTAATTACATTTTAATTACATGTAATTACTTCCAATTACATTCCAATTACTTCAGCACCCCGAGAGCTTTCGAACGCACCCTAGAACACCTTTCTACTCCTTCTAATTGCCGAGTTCTGTATACCCCTTATTTTGACTGTTTTTCGCGTCCTACCCCTTATAGGTTTGGGTATGGCCATCGCCACACCCCCTATACGTCACGGGACCTCGAGACCTTTCCAACGAGCCATAGAACACCTCTCTACTACTTCAGGGGGCTTCAAAACTTTCACTCTAAAAATATCTATGGTTATGGTTATGGTTTACCTCGACCAAAACGCGGAGTTTTTACGTCAGCCGACCCGAAACCGGATTAAATTTGGCCACCCGCTGGTCTCAGGGCCTCAAAATACGTCAAAATATGTCTGAATTGTCATTTGGGGTCATTTAGACCTTTTAATTACATGTAATTACCCTTTAATTACATGTAATTACATTTTAATTACATGTAATTACTTCCAATTACATTCCAATTACTTCAGCACCTCGAGAGCATTCGAACGCACCCTAGAACACCTTTCTACTCCTTCTAATTGCCGAGTTCTGTATACCCCTTATTTTGACTGTTTTTCGCGTCCTACCCCTTATAGGTTTGGGTATGGCCATCGCCACACCCCCTATACGTCGCGGGACCTCGAGCCCTTTCCAACGAGCCATAGAACACCTCTCTACTACTTCAGGGGGCTTCAAAACTTTCACTCTAAAAATATCTATGGTTTATGGTTTTATGGTTATGGTTTTTTTTCATCTGGTATTAAGGGCCTGTCGGCTCGGCCCCGTTGTTTTAGTTTTAGGGGGGATGTTTTAGGGGGGATAGGTTGAGTTTGGGTTATATTCGGGTCGGGGGGCCTTGCCAGGCCCCGAATCAAGCGTTCCGACAGGTTATTATATGGCAAGAGTTGATTGGCTGCATGCATGGAGGAGACCTCCCGCGATAAAGCAGCTACAAACAGCGACCAATCAAAATAAGCGATACAAAACACTTTCCCAGAAAGCAATTATTGGAGCTAATCAATAAAGGGCAAAAAGACATGGTATCTATATCGACTGGGGAAATGACATATCAAGCGTTCCGATTTATACCCTCTCTTGCCCGCGATTATGCCTCTCCCGGTCAGGGAAAAATAACCTTTTAAGAAAAAAAAGATTTTACTCGACCAAAACGCGGAGTTTTTACGTCAGCCGACCCGAAACCGGATTAAATTTGGCCACCCGCTGGTCTCAGGGCCTCAAAATATGTCAAAATATGTTTAAATTATCATTTGGGATCATGCAGACCTTTTAATTACATGTAATTACCCTTTAATTACATGTAATTACATTTTAATTACATGTAATTACTTCCAATTACATTCCAATTACTTCAGCACCTCGAGAGCTTTCGAACGCACCCTAGAACACCTTTCTACTCCTTCTAATTGCCGAGTTCTGTATACCCCTTATTTTGACTGTTTTTCGCGTCCTACCCCTTATAGGTTTGGGTATGGCCATCGCCACACCCCCTATACGTCGCAGGACCTCGAGACCTTTCCAACGAGCCATAGAACACCTCTCTACTACTTCAGGGGGCTTCAAAACTTTCACTCTAAAAATATCTATGGTTTTATGGTTTATGGTTTTATGGTTTTATGGTTTTTTTTTCATCTGGTATTAAGGGCCTGTCGGCTCGGCCCCGTTGTTTTAGTTTTAGGGGGGATGTTTTAGGGGGGATGGATTGAGTTTGGGTTATATTCGGGTCGGGGGGCCTTACCAGGCCCCGAATGGTTTTTTTTCATCTGGTATTAAGGGCCTGTCGGCTCGGCCCCGTTGTTTTAGTTTTAGGGGGGATGTTTTAGGGGGGATGGGTTGAGTTTGGGTTATATTCGGGTCGGGGGGCCTTGCCAGGCCCCGAATGTATATCGTATTGTTGAATGTTGAGTACCTAATATCTCTATAACATGTATAATATCTCTATTATTATGAAAGTATTACTCTTTATCATAATTTGGAAATGAACGTGATGGCCATTCGTTCAGTGCGTTGTTAAGCAATATTTTATGTGCTTGAATCTGTAAAACTAATTTTCACTCTCCTGGAAGTTTGTGAATATTTTCTAACGAATTTAAACAATTCAATCCCTATACGGTGTGTCCTGCTTGCTGCCATAGCGAATCAAGCAGGAAACGACCGAACCGGGTTTTTTTCCACCGAACCGAACCGAACCGAATTTGAAAAACTTTTTTACCGAACCGAACCGAACCGAACCGAACCGAATTTCGGTAACCGAACCGAACCGAACCATACAAAACTTTTTCTGTATAAATGTTTTTCTAAAAAGTCATGGAGAGCACCGATCAAGGTATTGAGAATCATTCTCTGAAATTTTGTTAAAAAATGTTTGAAAAATTTCAAAGTCAATTTTGTGAAAAAATTTTCAAAGTCAATTTTATCGTAAATTTTCTATGTCAATTTTTGCGTACGAATCGTGTTTCGAATCGGGAATGGTATACGGGAATGGTATTGCTAATTAGCAGGATTAAACGAACCATGAATCGTGTCTCTCTAAATTTCCTAATTAGATTTGATGGGGGATCACGTATCAGCACAATCCATCTCGGACCCACTAATTACCAACATCACTCCCGTTTAGCATTGTCGATTAGAAACACGATTCGTATACCATAATTTACTTAAAATATTTTTCACAAAAAAATTTCACAAAATTTCAGGTAATGATTCTCAATACCTTGATCGATGCTCTCCATGAATTTTTAGAGAAACATTTAATTTTGTGAAAAAACTTTGTAAAATATTTCAAAGTCAATTTCGGAAAAAAAAATCTATGTCAATTTTGCCGTACGAATCGTGTTGCGAATCGGTGATGCTATGCGGCAGTGCTCTCGCTAATTAGCAGGATTTATTGAAACATGAATCGTTTCCCCTAAACTTCCTAATTAGATTTGATGGGGGATCACGTATCAGCATAATCCATCTCGGACCCACTAATTAGCAACATCACTCCCGCTTAGCAATACCGATTCGAAACACGATTCGGTCGCAAAAATTGACATAGAAATTTTCCATAAAATTGACTTTGAAATATTTTCCAAACTTTTTTACAAAATTTCAGAGAATGATTCTTAACACCTTGATCGGTGCTATCCATGAATTTTTTGAAAAAAAAGTTTCTGAATTTGTTGACCCTCTCATGAGGACACGATTCGACGGGAAGTCAGGTATCAAATCAATCCATATCGAACCCGCTAACTAGCGAAATCATTTCCACATAGCACCACCGATTTGAAATAGGGTTAATACGGCGAAATTGACATTGAAATCCATACAATTTTCGTGAAATAATTGAAAAATTTTGCATGAAAAAGCCCGATTTCTGGGCATTTTTTGACCAAAAAATTCGGTGGTTCGGCCAAAATTTCCTACCGAACCGAACCGAACCGAACCGCCCAAAAAACACCGAATTTCCGAACCGAACCGAACCGAACCGAATATTCGGTCGCTTCCTGGAATCAAGCCATAGTTTCTTTTCTTCATAGCTTCACACGACAATGAAATTCTTGCCTAGCTCGATCCCCTTTTACATTTTACAAATGTAAAGGAGGGTTAGAACATAACACGGAAATTCGGCGTTATTTTAGAAAATAATGCAAATAATATTTTTATTCCGTCTTTTATACGCCCCATAATAAAATTTCCATTTCCAATCTATATTTATACTTCCACGGAATTACACGTCACAGGGAAGCAGACTGAACAGCTTTGAAGCATAGAGTGGCAGTTAAAATTCATACAAAATCAAAGTCTTATTGGGAGGTCTCGAGTTTCACAATGAACCATCTGCTAGCAGAGGTAGAGAACTTATTATTGCCATATGTTAGATAATAATGGGAGGTAACAGCTTATCTATTGTTTTATTCATTGAGTGTATTAGTCCAACTCCTGGTCTTGAGTCCCATACAACGGGAGCAATAGGATTAAAGGCTCTACTACAAATTAACATAATTTACACCGTGTGTTAGTCATGTGAGTAGTCGTGAACAAGAAAAGTATAATGACTAAGACCGTCTTTATGATATAATCGTTGTTTAATGTAGGACATTGGTCGTTGACCGATGTTAAATCTGTGAGAATAGGTCGTTAGTTCCAGTATCTAGTTCAACCATGTTGTGTGAGCAATGCACAATTATTATATTCTTGATATTTTGCATTTCCAGCGGCTTTTTCCCCGGAGACTCTCGAAAGACAGAGTTGGGGAAACTAACGATATTGTCATTTGACAAAAGAATGCAACGATTTCTATTTTCTACTCATTCAGACAATTTATCATCAACTGCTTCTTATATCAGCTAGCTGCGGTTATCTTTTAACCCCTAGTAGGAGATGTGCAAGTGATATTCCATAACCTTAATATTGCGCAGAATCTAAACGAGCCAATTAGCTTCCTTAATTATACGGCTGTCGGGCGGCCCGACTTTGCAATCGCTAACATACATCGGCAAATTCCTATTAAATGCAGATTACATGACACATATGACACACTCTCCTCTGGTGGTCGACAGACCTTTGGAGTAGGATCACGTTTGAGCGATCTTGTCCCCCTCATCCCAAAAGAAGAAGGATCAGATCACATTCGAGGAATCTGATCCCACACCACAACTGAGCTAGAGAACATTCTCCATTCTACCGAACAAAATATCTCAAGACGTGTCATGATCTTAGCAAGTGCGAACACAGGACCCACGATCATAGGGGAAGATCCCTATGATATATCTCCAAACGTTCCTTGGTGCTTTCTTGAGTAAACTTTAAGGTTGTATTTCATACTTAGGAGCGGGCCATCCTTCTGCTGAATGACTAATGAGTGGTGGAACTTCGTCGCAATTTTAATCAATGCAGTAATTTATTAATCTTCTCCCCCATGGGAGACCGGTATTTTCATATTGATATTGTTATCTAATCCCACTTTAACCCCCTTTTAGAAAAAACTTCGTCGCAATTGACGTAGTTTTAGGTAGTTCTCTCGGTGACACTAATGACTAACAAACTATTTCTGTGCAAAAGGACTCCTTTTACACAGAAATAGTTTTTAAAGGAGCTGTGCAAAATACTGACCAAGCACGGAGTACCAACCAGAGTCTTTGGACTTTGTCTCGTCAGGGGGTGCAGCAATGACCATGGGAAAATTCACAAAACCCAAGTGGCCAGTGGGGCTCAGTTAGTTTCTACAGTCTACTTTTAAAGCGTTTGTGCTGCATCAACCATCGAAAAGTTGTCAAGTGCTCTCAGGTTGTTAAAATCTTAGGGCTGTGATTGGGGTTAGGCCTTACGGCTCGCCGTTCGCGCTCAGGCCTCGGGATTTCCTGTCAAACAAACTTTGGTTTAGCCAAAACGGGTGAGTGATTTTTTTAACAAGATAGACAACGATATAATGGTACTAAATCAAATAAATTGACAGAAGCTTTCGAGATCACTGTGTATCACGTCTTCAGCTATAATGAGAGTGAGGGTGGTAGTCCTTATAAGGGAGGAGAAGAGATAGGTGATCCAGAGGGAGGAGATGTGGTTAGGAAGGAGAGGTGATCCAGGGAGGGGAGAGAGGTAAGTGATCCAGGGAGGAGAGCAGCTAGGAAGCGGTAGGTGATCCGAACTTGGAGATGTTGCTGGGTCTAGACGGAAGGAAGAGGTGATCCGAGAAGGAGTTCAGCTCTTGGCCTGAAATTCTCACTACTACCATCTCTGACCCTGTTGCCCGTATGGCTCCTGCTTTACAAGCTGCCCTCAACCTTCTTCCTTCTGTATGGACTCTGCAGCCTCACACGAAGTTACTACTGTCCTCTCCTCCTACAAACCTACTAACGGAACGACAACCTATCCTCCGAACAACGACTAGCCCTGAAATCCCTCCGTGATAAACGCGACACCCTCCGATTCCTTCCTGCTGATAAAGGGAATGCAACTGTAGTCCTTGATGAACAACAGTACCTAGATAAAGTCTACCAACACATCGACGCCGCCAACGCCTATGAAGTCCTTCCCTCCGACCCTACCTCTTCTATCTCTGGAAAACTAGACAGGACCCTGAAGAAGCTTGTTGCTGAGGGGTCCTTGTCTGATAAACTACGCTCCTGTATGCGACTGACCAACCCACGCTATCCTCAACTCTACGGCCAACCAAAAATCCACAAACCTGGCGCACCCATCCGACCGATAGTTGCCTTCTACAACAGCCCTCTCTCTGCCCTCCATAAAACCCTCTCCAACATCCTCAAACTTAACCTCTTCCTCCATCCGTCTCAAGGATTCTAACGCCTTTGTCCAACATCTTGCTACTACTAACACCCCCTCCTACCCCTACTATTTCTCTTTGGACGTGGTATCCCTCTACCCAACTGTGGATATGCACACTGCCGTGGACACTGCCATCTCTCGCCTTGAGGAACAGCCTGACCTCCTACCTTCTCCTCTAAAACCTCAAACCTTGCGGACACTTCTCCTCTTCTGCCTTGATAATGCCTACTTTGAATTCGACGGGAAGTTCTACAAGCAGACCTCTGGTGGAGTTATGGGATCACCCCTCACTGTAGCCCTAGCTGAAATCCGCACCTCCCAACTGGAACAACACGCCCTGGATACATTCTCCGACCCGCTTCACTCTTACCGACACTTTGTAGACGATGGAATAGGAGCCGCCCGAGACGCCGATCACGCTACCGCCTTCCTAAACCACATCAACTCCCTCTCTTCTGACCTCCAGTACACCATTGAACACCCCAAGGATGGCTACCTACCTATCTGATGTCCTCATCCCCTGATCTTTCTACGTCTATCTCCAGGAAACCTACCCACACCAACCTCTACCTGAAATACAACTCCTCTACCCCAGCCTCTACTCTACGCTCCGTCATCCAGTCCCTCACCAGACAGCCTACACCTCTGCTCTCCTCAACATGTGGAACAGGAACTCGACACCGTCTACTCTATCTGCCTGGCTAATGGATTCCCTCCTCACGAGAACAACCACCCGATGGACTCTGTACGTGATAAACTACACAGAAACCCACTATGGTGACTTCGACCGTGAATGGAGAGACTCTCAACGCATCACCCACAGGATCTCTCTTCCTTATCATCCTGACCTGGCCAACCCACTGAAGAGGATCCTCAACCGCTACAACATCGCTGTATCCTTCTCTTCTTCTTTACCTCCATTAGGAACACCCTCACCCGTACCAAATCCTCTACTCCCTCTTCTTCAACGTGCAACGTTATCTACCGGATTCCCTGTCTGGACTGTCCTGCTTCCTACATTGGCAAAACCAACGACCTGTTCTTACTCGCATCACGGAACCGAGCGCCATCACCGCCTTGATAACTCTACTGATTCCTTGGAAACATCAAATCCGCCCCTGCCCTACATGCCCTAAAATCTTCACACACCATTGGCTGGAACAACACGGAAATCCTAACTACTGCCCCATCCTCTTCCCACTTGGATCTCCTAGAACACGCTGCCATCACCATCCTCAAACCTGAACTCAACCGTACCCTCAAGGGACCCGCCATCAATCCTCAGTGGAACTCCCTCCTTCCTTTGCCACAAAACTGGAAGATGATGAGATCTTCGATGAAACACGCACACACTTTGACATTCCACTCTGTATGAGGCAAGGGATTCATTGATCACTTACAACTGCTACATACTACACACACACACAGGACTATGATATTTCCCCGTGCTATCTCTCTCACACGGGCCGAATCAAAGAGAGTCTAGGATTTCAGGAAGTTAAATCTCACCCCTACCTTGGTACTCTATCCAGTATGCTTTTGTAATACCCCGAGGTACCACCGCGACTCATAGTACGGAAAAGGAGGTCCCGGGTCAAAAACTTTAAAAAAAGGTTGGTTTTTTAGAGAAAAAAGTTGGAAATGTCTGTCATATATAGGATGTGTATAAAGTCAAGGATGATGATTAGGTACGATGATTAGGGTTCGGGTCAGTGTTGTATATTGAGCACATACCTTCCTTTGCTTTCCATACTCTTGCTCTCTCTGCTGGGCATGCTACTAAATAAGGGAGGTGTTTAGCTCTGAAAATAACTACAAAATTAACTGAAGCTCCAAAAAATAGCAGTAATTAGCGCTTCTAGAGAGGGCACAACTGAAAAGACAGGAAGGACGTGGAGAGATAGAGTAACGGATATAAGAACGTGGTATAGTGTCTGTACAGAATGAGGTAAGTGGCTTGGAATTATTCCATCAAAACAAAACCATCAAATATTGGTTGGGGCATGAAACACTAAATTAACCAGTGGACCTGTCTAAAAGGTGTCCTGGTCGGATACAGCGTACCACTTTACCACACCGAGTGTACACGAGAGAACATAGAGGAGAGAAGGGAACTTATTGACCAAAAGAAAACCACTGGTAACACTGGAAATATGTTCGAGACAGTTGTCAGTTGTTACAGAACTTTGTTTCCCGCGTAACACGTTTTAGTGAACAGCCTGAGAAATAGATAGACCGCCTGGTAACGCCCCCCCCCCCCCCCCGGCTGTCCTCGAGTCATAGATCCCTAGCTCTCATGGAACGTTAAGATGGAAAATAACCCGACAGAGAAACACAAATTGTGTCTGTTGACAACCTAAAAGTCAATATGGGCAGATTCCTCGACATATGAACAATCATTTGCTGTACTGGGGGCAAGGTTGTGGAACACTTTGCCTCGATCTGTAAAGGAGGCCCCAACTCTTTATCAGTAGGTAGTTTCTCTTACCATTCGGATACACACCCCCCACACACCCCCCCCATCAGCGGTTATCCTGCTCAAGCAAAAGCAACTCAATACGAGAGTGGTTCCATGATGCCGTTGGTGTTATGTGTCGGTGTGCTGTGAGTGTACTTCAGTATTGACTCTTTTTAGGAGGTTTATCTTTTTGTGTGTTCTTGTGTGTTACGCAAATTTATGAATTTTGATTTGACAGCATCCCCGATAAACCCGGCACTTGTTTGTCAAACTCTTTATTTATTTAAACAGCTAACTTGGCAACCGGTCACAGGATACCTCAGTCCTCACCACTGGGGAGTGGGGACAACTCGCTCTTTAGTCTGCTGAGTTTTGTAATTCTTGTAATAAAATCGAACCATATTAGCATAAACATAATAACAGTTTATATACCGCACTGACACAGTTTATTTACAGACAACTTGGTTCCTTCATTTGAAGGGACTGCAGTAGACTGCCTGCTCCTAGCGCGGTTCTCTGATAATGGTGAATTAGTGGGGAACTATCCCACTTGGATAAACTATTACGGAGAATAGAGCCGTCTGGATCTTCTAATCGTATCCGTTTCAAAGTGGACCTGAGAGCTTTTTGCCCTTCAGTTCAGAGGCGTCTGGCGATAGCAAAACTTAAGTAAAATAAACGTCACCTGATAGATAATAGATAACCCTAAAGACGGCTTTATCAGTAGCCCTAACCTGTAAGTTGTAACCTAATTTAACCTCCAAAACACTAGACAAAACAGGAGCAAACTGCAAATCTTTCAACTCGAAAGTTGGCCTATGCTACAGCCGTGGAAAACGCGCGCACTTGGGGTCTGCAGCGCATGCCAAACTCGAAAGCCGCCAAAATTTTAAAATTTTCGGAACTTGGTCCGGCCCGACTGAGAAACTGAAACGCGCGGCGCGGATCTTCGCGCGTGACATTTGCATCGCATAAAGGAAAAAATTGCCGCGTTACATTATTTGCCGAGAAGGAGCCTCCGTATCTTGCACTGACTTGCTTAGCTTCAGCCTTTTATTTTTTGTGCGAAGCATTTTTAAATTTTGGCGACTTTCGCTACGCGACCGGGGCCAAAAAGAAGGAGCGGTAGTTGCCCTGTACTAAAATGGCTCTAACAATCACTCAGCCGTTTTGGCTAAACCAAAGTTTGTTTGACAGGAAATCCCGAGCAGCGAGCCGTAAGGCCTAACCAAACAGCCCTAAGATTTTTACCCAACTCCTAAATGTGGCAAGTTCATCTTTGTGGCAAAAGACTTTCGAATCATTGCAATCGCCCTTTCTCAACAAAACTGATTGAATCAGCACACACACAACCCAATCGTATTATGACTGATACTCTCTAATCATTGCCTCCCCAAGGACCGATCTCCGGCGGCGGGCGAGTAACCGAGGCCCGGCACTATTTGGAAGTCGTCTCGGAGATGGTGGCTCCCTCGAACAAATCGCTAGAGATGTAAGTCCCTCCCATTGTTGTCTCCCCACGTGTGTGTATTGTGTTCCTTATTACCCTGAGTGTACCCCACTTTTATATTCACACTCCCTCGACCACCCCCCCCCCTCACAATAGCCTCTCTCGATCTCTCATCATGTACCAATAGTCATCTTGGGGTTTCGCATAACCAATATATATCTGGGATAATCTGACGTCAGGGACATAATAAGAATATATATGGGGATGGGGGAGGAGAGGTGTGCATCCGATATATCAAAATCAATGAAAATGAATAGAAGATATATCGTAAGAAAGGGGCTGGGTAAACTTCAAAATATCAAATCTGGAGAATCATATATCATCATGTATATCCCAGGCAGGAGTAGGAACATAGTAATTATCCAATGCCAGTACGGAGTGCTATCACATCTAACACGTGTTGAAATGTGAAATGTCTTAATTATGTCCTCCCTCTGTCCCTCCTTTTTTTCTCTCTTCTCAGTTCCTCTCAAGGGGAAATCTGTAGTGACATGCTGGACAATTGGATGAACAATTTGAGAAAAGTACAATCTTTCCACACAAACACACTCTAGAGGCAGGCAATCAAATCGTGCAATGTACAGCTGCAGTCACTGCATCACCTACACAAGGACAGCAGAGATGGAAATGTGGTGAAGACGGCCTCCTCTCTTCTCCAATACTCACTACCTCTCTCTCTCTCTCTCTCTCTCTCTCTCTCTCTCAATACTCACTCTCTCTCTCTGCCGCTCGTTCTATCACTCTGACACAAACTTGTCAACACCCCGAGGGTGGACCCACGTGACATTTCCCAGTCGCGCCTATACACACTCTCTTGTTCTCTATACCTTGTGTGTGTGTTTGTTGCTCATGTCTCGCTTCTCCTACCGTTCCTCGCCCCTCTCCTCGCGGTCCTCCACACCGGACCCGGCATTTGGTGGTAATGGCGGGAAGCCCAAGTTTGTGATCAGTGACCTGGTGGCACAGCGCTTTGCCCGACTAACCAAGAAGATGGATGAGGAGGAGGAGATGGAGAAGATGAGGGAACAGGATAGGAGGAGCAAGAGGCATATTAGGAAGAAGACTGGGGTGTCGAGTGTGCTCAGCATGGCTCCTAATGAGATGGCGCGGGTCAGCAATACTGAGGTAAGGAGGGGTGGGGTTACAGGGGTGGGGACTGGCCACTGGGTTGAGGATGGGGTTACAAGGGTAGGGTAAAACTAGGGAACTCTTTGTTACAAGGGTGGGGAGAGGGGTGGGTAGTGAGCTCTTTGTGCTTCTGAAAGTGGGAAAGTAGGAGTTGGAAGGCAAATAACCGTGTGCCTCACACAGACAGTAGTTACTCATACCACACGGCACACACAAGTTACTCATACCACTGTATTACAGTACACATCTTTTCATTACTGTCTAGAAGGACAGTGAATGATGTGTGTAAATCCCCGTGTATAGCTTCTCTCTTCTATCTCTGGCTGATTTACTATTGGAGAGCACTAAAATTGTCCCCTTTCTGAGTTACGCCAACTGTGTTTGCCGTTGAGATTAGTCATTTGTCCACTTTCTCGTTCTAAGAAACCAAACAAACAAAACCTTACTCTATCTGATCCTTCTCATCCTTCGAACTATATCTTGTGTTCTGTCACGGTATACATATATCCCTTCTTCTTCCTTCCTGCAATCCTGCTTGGCAGATTCTTCTTCCCTGGCTTGTATGTTTGTCTGTGTGTGGGTGTGTGTAACCTAATACAATGATAACGAGGGATTGGAGAGGAGAGAGAGAGGAGAGAGAGAGAGAGAGAGAGAGAGAGGAGAGAGAGAGAGAGAGAGAGAGAGAGAAGAGAGAAGAGAGAAAGAGAGGGGGAGAGACACAGCATGTGACAGCAAACTATGTAACACCGTGTTGTCATATCCAATGTTGCCCTCGGATCGGTCGTGTGTCTGTGTGGGCACTGTCACCTTCAATCTTGGCAGCGTTCTCTCTCTCTCTCTCTCTCTCTCTCTCTCTCTCTCTCTCTCTCTCCCCCCTCTCTCTCTCTCTCTCTCTCTCCCTCTCTCTCTCTTTCTATCTTCCTCAATCTCTGTCCCTGGCTCATTCAAATTTCATAACTTGATGGCGTGGTGTAATTTCATCACACTGTTACCATGGTATCACGATATGCTCCCCCTCTCGCCCCTTCCTCCCCTCACTTTTCGAGGGTGTGGTGTATGTGTGTCTCCTAAAATCGTACAATGTTTACATTAGAAATCGGGGTGGAGTGAAATGTTGGTAGATTGCGGGGGCGGACATATTCACACATATTCACCGAGCTGATGCTCTTACTACTATCGAGAGAGGAGTGAGATGTGTGATCGATCCATTGTGTAGCCACGGATATGAATGATGTGAAATCATGCACTCCGACGCGGGCAACGTTCTGGCAGTCTCACCGATAATCTGGCTGGAGGGCGCGGCTACAAGATTGGGAGGTTTTGTGCGCGACGCGCAGTGAGAATTTACCGCGCGCCCCCATTCGAACATCATCTCCTTCATCCTCACACTGACAGATTCACCCAGCATCCTCTCACCCCCACTGAACTCTTGTTGGCAGCATCCCACTGGAATCATTATCACTGGGGACGAGAGGTCTGTAATAAGGCGTGGGTACATGTGGGTGGCACGTGGCAAATCAGCATACAAAGTGGGGAGAGAGAGAGAGAGAGGGGGAGTGGGAGAGATAGAGAGAGAGAAACATATAGTAGGCAGTATTAGAGCACATAAAGGTATGGAAAGAGTTACAATTTAAAATGGGGACAAGGGATGGTTAGCAAGCAGCTACAGTACTGTATACTGTATTCAAGGAGCTATGCAGTTAACACCCTTCTAGTTTTATCTAGTCTTGTTTCACTGTTATCCGTACACTTTTCTTCTGTAATCAGTAATTTCCATCCCGTTCCCTGTCGTATGTTCTGTCTGTAAGCAGTTTTACTGAAGGTTTCAGAAGAACTGATTCCTTTAAATCTCTATTTCTCTCTCTAACACAACACACTCCTTTCTCCCACTTTCCAACATATAGCGACAGCTGGGTCACTGTATTACTATGACACAGTGTAAAGAGAGAAACTGAGATAGAATGAAGGAGAGAGAGAGACATCAGGTGGAGAGAAAGACAGAATGTCTGTGTTTATACCTATGTTTTCTGTGTTTTTTCTTTCTATCCACTAAACCGGAAAGACACAAATCAAATTTTACAGTTTTTCGGTCACACTGTTACACTTCGTTTGAGTTTTTCTTGTTCAACTGTGTGTGTTGCTATCATCATCATGTCTGCAAGTGAAGGAAACTCGTCCTATCAGCACCAAACCTTCGATCTGGGCAGTGCTCAAGCTGTGAGTAGCACGTGTGTCGTGTGTTATAGGGGTGCAGGAGACTGTGTAATTGGAAGTTGGTGCACTGTTCTGTGAAGGGTACTACTCATTCACTACGCAATCGGTAATACATGTCATTTTAGTAGACCTGTGTGCTGATTGGACATATTGTGACCATGAGTGTAACCACTTGAACTGCAATGAACAGGTGTCAATATAGGACCTGGAGGGGAGCTGGACGAATCTATACTTGTAATGAATGATGTAATGACATTTCAATGAATAATTGAACCATAGCATGATAGTAATAATACATAAGAAAGGCATGGGGGAGAGACAGGGGATGGTAGATAAGGAGTGAGTGATCTGTCATACCAAATGAATATGTAGTGGGCAGCTCGAGCAATGAGCATCCTAATAATCACAGTACTGGTCATCTTGTATTGTGGATCACTTGGGGTAAATTGAGTTCCATATATTCCAGCTCTTTATTGACACTGCTCTTTATATTTTTGGGACTAGGGACAACGACCTTGTTGTCTTTACCTACCCGGTTAGAGAGAGGGGGTGTAGAGCTCTATATTATGTAACCCCAACAACAACCCCTTTGTCTACCCGTTCTACTGCTATTGGTGCATGTTATACAACCACATGTTCTCTCTCCCTGTTGAGCCTTTGTGTCTCTCAGTTAGGAGCTGTGTGTGTCTCTCAGTTAGGAGCTGTGTGCAGCAGCTAGGTGTGGGTTTGGTACCTTTTCAACTTTCCCACGCTATACTTACAACTACCGGTCCAGGTTTTTAGCAGCAACTCTCTTTCTCTCTAAGCAGCTTCCGCATTGAGAAGCAGTAGTTGCATGTGTGAGAGTGCAGTGGCTAATGTTGCCCGTGATCTTTACGACAATTGTAATTATTTTCTTAGTCAGCTGCTGCAGCTTGTAGTGCCACAACACTGTGTGTTTACCATGTGTTACCTAAACCGCAACAACAACCAGCAGCCCTGTCTGTGTGGTATCTTGTTGAACACGCCACCTGTTTTGCAGTTTTTGTAATGTTTCACCCCCCTCGAGAGAGAGAGAGTTACTCTTAGAGTTACTGTAAGAGAGATGCCGTGGGTTTCTAGAATGTCGAATGACGACTTCCATTACTCATATTAGTCATATATAACGTAGTTCTATACGGAGTTAGGGAGATATCCTTTTATTTTCTCACCCAAACCAATTATCTCGTAGTTTTTTCTCCACTCGTTTATCCGTCTTTCTCTCTACCCCCATTTTCCACTATGTCTATCTTTGTTCGCTAGCTATTTCTCTCCTCTCTCCCCTTCTTCATTTTATTTTCCTCAAGTGTCGGCAGTTGAATTTTGTGTCTAATTAAACCTCGTTTTCCCAACGGAAAGACCGTCCAAATTTAACTACCAATCTGCGAAGCTTTCTTTCTTTTTCCCTGATATACACACACTGCACTCTTCCACCCAGCAGATGCCTGTAGACTACGCTATCTCTCTCACTGTCTCACTCTATCTTTTTTCTCTCTATCTGTTTCTCTCTTTCTCCTGATTTCTCTTTCTTCATTTGATTGGGCTATTCTGTCACACTGTAATCCTTCGCCTCACTTCCTATTACTCTTCTGTGTGTGACAGCCGCGTCACAACATCTTTTGAGAGAGAGCGCGAGGTGCCGTGTCTGTCCTCTTGTTTGCTGATCTCGCATTCTCTCTCTCTATCTATCTCTCTATCTATCTCTCTCTCTCTATATCTATCTCTCTCTCTATCTCTCTTTGTCTCATGATTACTCTCCCCGCTCTTCAATAATAATGAGATACGTGTTTGCCATTTTAAAACTCTGCCTATTAACCAACAGTGATCACACACACACACACACACAACTCTATTTCCTGTTGTAACGCATTATCTCCTCTTGTTAGAGCCGCTGCTGTCCTTGTTATCCATATCTCTCTCCCAAGAGGGATAATACCATGATATAGGATCCTGCTAAGAATGGGTAGGAGGACTCAACCCCCAGTTGGATGGCTCCAATTCTTCTTCCATGACTACCTCCCCGACTCACCATGTCCTCCGGGCTGCAGGATAACCCACTCCCGGTACTCTAAACCTCCCCACCACAGTGGAGGGTCAGTGAGCTCTGGATCCCCCATCAGTGGTTATGAAACTGAGGAGTTCTTTGCGAGTGAGAGTTCAGTTTATAACACTTCTGAGGATGCCCCCTCCTTTGGAAAGTTCTCTCCCATCCCTCTCTTCCTACGGGGTACTTCATCCCCTGAGGGGTACCCGCTACATGGCAGTGAGGAGGAGCTGAGAGAGCTGGACGATATGATATTGTTGTACCAAGAAAGGCTGAGCGGGAGTGAGAGTGAGATACGATCTTCTCGAGCTAGTAGCAACCGTAGCCGGGAGTGCAGTGGGGATGTGACTGATTGCGCCATGGACAGTTGTCATTGTATAGTTAGGAGGTTGAGTGTGGGTGATGTCATGACAACTTCACCCCTACCACCGGGACGGAGGGATGTCAGTACTCAGTGTGTGTATTCGGACATTGTCGATATGGGGTGTTACCCCTCCCCACAGGTCATCAGAAGGGTAGCAACACCTGCAGATGACGACACGTTAACACGGTTAGCAACGGAGGATGATGAGGATAACCAATATGATAGTTACCATGGTAACTCAGATGATGATTCTCCTGAGTTACCCAGAGATAACCCTCCAACTCTTCTACATCACGGGGATTTAGTTCTCCAGTCTTCAGGGGAGACCACAACTACCAACTCTTCCGGTGGTGGGGGTACTGACTCATTTGGGACTGTTAGTTCAGGGGTCCTATCCACACCATGCAGCTCATACCCCGGGGTAGTGAACTCCACCTCTTCCTCTGGGTGTCTAACAGAGATATCACCAGTGGTTGCTAGGCAACAGAGCTTCACAACAATACCTCAACCGGCTACATTGGGGTCTGCCTTGGTGGCTGATATTAGACAGCAATCATTGGCTGCCAACTTTCCACCCTTTGTTATTGATTTCTTCCAGTTCGCAGCCCGACCTGAGGATTACCTTACTGATGAGCAGCTGGACTGGTATTATGAGGTGAGAGGACAAGGATAGGGTACAGGGTGGGTAGTGGGTACAGGGCGGGTTAGAATTAGTATAACAGCCAGGAATCTCTTGGTCATGTGAGAAGGGTAAGATGAGTACAGGATGGAAGATTAGGAGATCCTAATATCGGAGAGAGAGGGTGGAAGGGAGTGGTAGTTTCAAATAATTTCTGCATGTGATGTAGTATTACACACAGGGCCGGAGGAGAGTAGGGGCCTTCTCCAATTTGATGCAGTACATGCAGCACCCCTCACATAGCAATAATTATAGCTGTGTGAGTGTACAAAGCTTCTCCCCTCTTTCTCTCTCTCTCTCTCTCTCTCTCTCTCTCTCTCTCTCTCTCTCTCTCTCTCTCTCTCTCTCTCTCTCTCTCTCTCCCCCCTCTCTCTCTCTCTTTCTCTCTCTAACTTTCTCTCTCTAACTTTCTCAGTTCGTGTCCGGTTGTGGTGGGTGTCCTTACCGTAATTTATTGAAAATACCTTCGCACGTTAATTACTCCCTTGCTACAGTAGCCTTTCCCTGTGTCTCTTTGTATGTGTGTGCCATGTCGTCTTCTGGTGATCAAAAACTGAGGCCCACAGCCCACCTCTCGCCCCCTAACGCGGCCCCACCGGCCCGACCACCGCGGCCTCGTAGTTTCCGGAGTAAAAACAAACCGGTAGTCAAGAAAAGAGAAGGAAGGGATAACCAGGATAGCCCTGAGACAGGGAGGAAAGAGAAACATGAGGCTCTCCCAGATAAACAACATGACGTAATGGTTGAGTCTCGAGAAGGGGAGGAGGAAGTGGAGAGAGAAGTTGATCTGAGCTCCGTTACAACACCTAACAAGCCCGTTCGGAAGGCAGTAAAACGGATGAGCTCAGTCCCTGTGGATGAGAGGTTGGATGAGTCTCCAATGTCACCATACTCCAGTAAAACACTTCCCAAGAAACTCCAAGTACCTTTCTCCCCATCAGCATCCCGGGCTGAAAACCCCCAGGTCATCGAGCAGCAGTACCAAAAAGCTAAATCGTTGCTAAAAACAGTAAGTCTATTGTTGGCTCTTAGAGACACACTGGCTCCAACAACTACAGAGTTGTGAACAAAACAATTCTTTTCACTGTTTCAATATTTCCTGTTGTTGTCGTGATGCTGTCTCTCTCTGAGCCGGGATGGATATTCTCGTGTGTGGTAGCGCTCCTTCTTCCCCCTCTCAGACCGGAGTTGGTCATTCTCATCGTCTCAATCATTCACATGGTGGGTGCGGGGTAATAGGAGAATTGGGGCCAGGGGGTAGGGTCATCATGGGTAACACATCGGGACCAGAATACAAGCCCAAACTATGTCAAAATACACACTCAAAATTTGGACATTTTAAACTTCCGGAAAGCGGCAGGCGCGAGAAGGTTTGAGAAAGATTCACTATTTTCTGAACCACCCAATTACTCCACCTCCCCCTCTCTCGTTCACTATTTTGAGAGGCTTGCACATCCCCCATTTTCCTAAAACCCCGCCCTGTTTTCTTGTTAACCCTATGCTGTTACCTGAGACTAAAAACACAGTTGTTACTCTACAAACCACCAGCCCCTCTCTCCACTGTCACATTCCAGTATTTGAGAGCCGTATTCCGGCCTCCCTAGCCTCCGCAGTAGGAGAGAGGTTGGGGTTCACACAACAATATGTTGTCAAGTTCCTCCTCCCTAAACTTCAAACTGTACGTCTTATTGTCATAGCAACCAAACCTGTTGTCTTGGTTACCATCCTTAGATACAACACTACTTTATTTGTGTGACCGTCTTTCTTTATTCTACGCAAGGACATAACCGATAGTTCGGGCTTTAGAAAAGCAAACTAGAGGGAGCATAAAGCCCATGGATTGCATAAGAGGACGACGGCTTTAATGCGAAAGCGAAATTCTCGAGTAAGAAGACGAGGGACGACGAAGCGAGGAGCATGACGACGCGATAAAGAACGAAACAGAGAGTACGAGAAGCTGAGTTTCTACAGAGCCTAGAGAGATTCCGCTCTAGATACTCGATTGCTCTCTCGCTATCCTAGCAGATCTCGTTCTCTCTCTCTCTCTCCTCTCTCTCTCTCTCTCTCTCTCTCTCTCTCTCTCTCTCTCTCTCAATTATATTTGTCTTCTCTCTTCCGTGTCTCGCGATCCCTCTGTAGTTTCATTGCATTTGTTTGTGCGTTCAAATACGGATCGTCGAGAGACTCAGCGACTGTTGGAGAGGGGTTACAGTCATCGTGAAATTGAAATGACAATGTTTCAAAGACAAATAGCTCGAACACACGTGTCTGTGTCGTAAGAGAGAGAAAGCGAGAGGGGATAGAGAGAGAGAGAGAGAGAGAGAATCAGGCGGCCATTGTACGCAGTGAACAATATCATTTACGACATACATTTTACAAGCTATTTACCCTTTTAGGGAGATGCCTGTTTTTCTGAGCAATCTTTATTTCTTCATTTCTCCTAGAGAGACCTCTCTTTGTGGTTGCACAAGCTATCTCTTTTTCCTAACCACAAACGCTTTCGTAGTGATTGTCTATCCTTTATTTTCTATCTATTTCTCTCCACAACACTACAGTACTAATAACTAGAACTGCACACACACACACACGCTCCTACATCAAGGGAGAAATGACTTTACAGTTTCCTGTAACCTTGTGCTGCAGGTGCACCCCAATGTGTACAAACCTTTCTCTTCTCCCTTCTTTCTCTCAATCTTCCTCCCTTTCTCCCTCACTCTCTATTCTCGTTGCACTTTATTGTTCTTCGATGTATAGCTGGTGTTCGCGGCTTCACGGGAGGGGCTCTGTTGTATCAAGTTTCCAGATCGGGACCAGTGCAATAATGAGAGAGAAAGATACTGATAGATAGAGTGAGAGAGGGAGGGAGAGAGAAAAAGAGATCATGTTGTAATTAACCGTCTGTACTGATTCTTACCAGCTGTATTTTGTCAGACCTCCTCTAGTAACTACTAAAGAAGTAAACTTTGTGATTTGTGCGAGGGTCCGAGGTAGTTAAAGAAGGACCAGAGAGAGGAAGAGAGAGGGAGAAAGAACCAGAGCGAAAGGAGAGTTAGAGAGAGGGAGAGAGAGAGAGAGAGAGAGAGAGACAGGAAAAGGAATAAGAGAGACCTAAGCTTTACACGCGGTAAAACAAACCTTTGTTTCGCAGCTTTGTGTAAAGCAGCTGTAGTTTGCACTACCACTCTTACTCTGACTACTCTCTGTGTCTGTTTCTCAGTGTCTCTCTGTCTCGTTCTCTCTATCGCTCCCCCTCTCTCTACATCTCTCTCTCTCTCTCTCTCTCTCTCTCTCTCTCTCTCTCTCTCTCTCTCCCCTCTCTCTCTCTCTCTCCCTCTATCTCTCTCTCTCGCTCTCCCCCCTCTCTCTCTGTTTGCTTGAACCTAGCAGCTATCTGTTAGCGTGTGGTAGTTTGACCTTATAAGAACAGCTCAGTACAGTGCCACAAGCTCTACATTAATCACTGTTACACGCTAGCCTTTGTTGACGTCTAGTTCAGTACAGTTCACTCAATTCACTATGCCTGGCTAAAGTCATCATGCTGTTCGAACAGCTTCTATTGATAGTAGAGTTTTCAGGTTCATTCAGACGTCAATGTCATAACATCCGTGGCATAATATATTCTCAAATTTCATTTTGCAATCAGTGAATATTACTGTGTGTGGTTTTCTCTACAATCTCTCTCTCATTCTGTTATTATGTAAATCGTAATGTTACATCAAAGAACTCTGAGAGATTCACAATGCGAGAGTGAGCAATTAGGTTTTTTACATTCCACCACTGTAAGAGATGCACGAAGAGAGTCCATTAGTGGAGAGATGATCATTACTTTCTGTCATCTTACTTTGATCATATTTTTGCCGGAGTCTTTTCATTCAGTATCTCTGTTAAAATCTCTCTTACTGCGACTGATATCAGATTCTGAGTTGGGCATTATTAGACCACTAATTATCCCAAAACTGTCGCTGTGTATTTGATAGTACAGTGTGGCATTGTAAAATCATTGTACACGTGTACTTTTGTTCAAACTAGGAAACACTCCTTGTAACGTCCTATTCTGAATATAGATGCTCTTACTGAAACACAAGGATTTGTCTTATTTCGAATATCTGACTCCTTTACAATGGTGTGCCCAGTTTTGAGTTATCTTGCCGCAAACCGGCTGCCTTCTGAACACCGGGAGACAGTGTGTATTTTGGTCAAGTAGAGCAAGTTTAGGTGGGTTTTTCTGGAGATGTGCCACTATGACACCCCTCCCTGGGCCCGCCTGACACCCCATTTTCCTTGTCGTAAAATGTAAACAGAAATAATAAAGTTCAGGAATATCTCTCTCTCTCCTGCTTGATCTCTCCGGTTATCCTGCTGTAATACAGGGTATTATTATTACAACGCAGGGTATGTGAAATATGTCATGGGAGGTACATTGTCTAACATTGCAAGTGCCACCGGTCTTGCACAGACCCTCACTGATGACGAGGATGACGGGGCAGGATTCCTCAGACGCAGGAAGTCTCTCGATTGGAACCAGATATACGATGTAACTTTAACTGATCTGTATGGGCACAAAATCCAACTTCAAGCAGGGGTAATTTGTCTCACGTTACAATGATCTCTATCGAATCTGCCACCAGCCACACGCCTCCGCAGCTCTCTAGTCTCTCTCTCTCTCTCTCTCTCTCTCTCTCTCTCTCTCTCTCTCTCTCTCTCTCTCTCTCGCTCTCTCTCTCTCTCTCTCTCTCTCTCTCTCTCTCTCTTTCTCTATCAAATTTCTCTTTCTCTATCTCTTTCTCTCTCTCTCTTTCGCTCTCTCTATCTCTGTTTGTTTGCCGTCTATTTTTGTTGCAAAACACAAACAGACTCGGACTCGCTTACTACACTCCTTAACTCTGACCAGTTTGATATCGGTTTGTTTGCCTTGGCTAGATACGCTGTTTTGCATCACATAACAAGATGGGGTTTTTCAAGAAGAAGGACTCGGACGCGGAGTGTTCTGTGGCACTCCCAACTTCCTCAGATCAGTCCCCTTCTGATAGTGACAAGGAGAAGAAGAAGAGGAAGGGGAACAAGAGGAAGGGATCCCGACCTCTATCCTTCCTGAGCCCTCGTCTAACACGACGTGCTAAGACTGGATCACCCGACACGGACACCTCTGATTCGCAGAAGGAGCCCCGGTCCTGGTTGAGCCCCTTTTCAATCAGGAAGAGGAGGACTATGATAATGCCGGGGGTAACCCCTCCACCCCCTGTCACTAGACGGAACTCAGAGAAGAGAATGATGAGACGAAGGGAGACCCTGTACACGGTACCAAACCAGCTACTACTACAGTTCGATGGACGGCCCCCAACTATTGAGATCCAGTCACCGGTACACCTGAGCTCACCAATCGTCCACTCTCCGTCCTCCATTCGCAGCTCTCCCTCACCGGAAATGAGCATCAGGAGTGGCAGAGGAGGGGAAAAGGTGCGAAGTTAGGGAGAGATGAATGAGAGAGAGGGAGTGAGAGAAAGATAGAGATACAGGGAGAGAGTTATAGAGTTGCTAAGCGTTGATGCGGGGTGCCTTCATGTTCCAGAGTCTGTCAAGTCTTCTTTCTGATTTCATTTTGTGTCCTCTTGTGACATTGAACACTTGTGCATCCGTCTCCTTCTTCATGTCTCTCTCCTCTATCTCTCTCTCTCTATCTCTCTTCTCCTCTCCACCTCTTTCCTACACCCGATCCCCTTGGTAACCCCCTCCATATTTCAGGCGGGAGAACGGCGGACTCCAGTGGCTGTACGAAGTGAGATCTCCACAAGGACATCATCCACAGTAGACCGAGCACCACCTGTTGATGTAGAGTTAGATATTGATATCCCTAATTATCTTCTTGATAACCCCACAGTCCGGAGACTCGCCCAGCAACTCCAGGCCAGCGAAGTACACAGGTAACAACATGATAATGTGTGTGTAGATCGTGTTTATCGAGCAGCGTGCGAGATGTTACAGTCAGTGCCTGACAATTTGTCATTGACAATTCGGTTTTGTATCTCATCGTTGAACAACCCCAATCCCACGTGTTTCTAAAACCCGGCCCCCTTATCAGGAAAGAGGTGTTGGTGAACTGTGCCAAGTTAGAGAACGAAAGATCGGCCCTAATCTACAAGGTTGAAGACCTCAAGGACCAGCTAGAGGATCAGACGGAGTTAGCAGCTGAGTACAAAGTGTCCCTGAAAACGAAATGTCGGGACATCGACAAACTGAAGATGCAGCTCTCACAGAGGGTCCGGGAGGTTGAGACCTTGACGTGTCAGGTTCAGCAGAGGGAGGATTTGTTGAAGGAGAAGGCGGGTATCATCATCACACAACTTGGTGACATTATGGAGGTGAGAGTGGGTTACAGGGATTTGGGAGGGGGCTTGTGGTTAGCTACAGATGGACTGGGGGAGATGGGCCTTGTGGTCGTGACCATGGACTTGATAGGGTTTTGTAGTTGTCTGATGTTTGTTAGTTCCGATATACACAGCGTCCATGATTGCATATGCATGCATATTATGTCGGGGTTATGGAATGTGGGGAGATGGTAACTGATACCCTGATCTCTGACGTGATCGGTCTGAGAGAGAGAAATAGAGAGAAAGAGGGGGAGGGAGAGAAAATGAGACACCAGTGATCATGCTAGCCATTCCTTGCATACCATAGAGCGTCGTTACTCAACAAATAGAGCGAGAATGGATAGGAAGCAAAGAAAGGGAGGAAATGTTGTACACACGATCATGAAAGAATATCCCACTCCCTCACAATAACACACCAGGTCCCAGACCCGCATGGGCTTGACAAATTAGGAGAACTAATTTCTCTCATGTATTTGATATGTTCGCAAAAGGCAAGCTTCCCCTCGTCCGACCCGAAGTTGGAATCATATGGGTTTAGTTTGTCGAACCGGCAAGTTGCTAACATTTTCAAATCTTCACTACTTCTCAAATGATCCCATACTTTCAGTCTAATCCCAAAATCCTATTAAAAATAGAGACAAAAATAACGGCACCAAACTGTGAAATGCCCTTGCATTAGTGCGAGTAGAATCAAATCAATTTTCTATCTAAAGGCCGAGTTTATAGCAAGAAAGGACTATTTTACAACGAATTCTCTGGTTAGTATGGTAACCAACTCCGTTGTCATGGTAAATCAATCGAACTCTATCGAGTTCTATCGCCAGCAACTGGATGAAAATTTATCCATTTCATTATGCACAATGCACAGGCTTTGGTTACGAAGTTACCCCTTGCCAGCGTGTGCACGCGAAGGTCGCCCGGCGACAGAGTGTGAGGTGTCTTCGATACCAAGCACAGGCTTGTGTAACAAAAAGGGGCGTTTTTATAGCTTATTGTTCATCATAACCTGAAATAAATAATTTTCATTACTTTCACAAAGGCTCAAAGTTTGAATATCAAATTTGCCAAAATTGTGCAGGGGCCACCCCATAATTAATCTCTAAGTAATTAATTAATTAATTTTGACTATTCCCACTTTCTGTAGATTATATTATATGTTTTATGCATGAAGAACATTCCTAGAAAGTTTCAAGTCGATATTTTAAGCAGAACGGAAAATATAATTTAGTGCATGGGCAAACAAAATGGTGCAAGGGCACATGTTTAGGGGAAATTTGCACAAATTGTGCAGGGGCAAATTTTAATTAATTTGCCTATAATTAATTACCTAATTGATATATTAATCATACGGCTCTTCTAGTACTCGTAGTTATGCTACTAGAACATGCATAGAAAGTTTCGTGTCAAAATATTAAACGGTGTGGACACAGTTCGATCATAAAATTGGTGCAAGGGCTGCCCTTGCACCATTTGCCCTTGCACATTGCCTGCCCTTGCACCAAATTCCATTTTTTGCACGGCTCTAACTAACTAATTAATTAATTTTGACTATTCCCACTTTTCGAACATCATCTTTTATGATTGAAGAACATTCCTACAAAGTTTCAAGTCGATATTTTAAGCAGAACGGAAAATAGAATTTGGTGCAAGGGCGCGGTGCAAGGGACATAACACGCAATGTACCTATAATTAATTAATTAATTAAAAATTCAAAAATCCGCCAACGTCATGACACAAAGGAATACTACAAGAACATGCCTACAAAATTTCAAGTCGATATCTCAAACGGTGTGGCCACAATCGTTGACATGTTTTTTTGCCCCCCCCCCCCCCCCCCCCCCCCCCCCCCAAAAAAAGACCTTTCTTTGTTCTTAATAGGGCCGGCATTTTTGGGTTTTTGTGCAGGGGCAAAAAATTTTTTTTCTTTTTTTCGTTTTTTGCTGTTTTCTTCGGGTCGGAGGTGCCTGCCGGCACCTAAATTCACCCCCTATCTCCAGGTGCCGCTAGATTCGATAGTTGAGGAAGATGGTGGGGCCAGCGCTAACTCGAAATACTCCATCAAGAAGGTTGAAGACATCGAAAAGCAGAACAACCAGCTCAAAGAAGAGGTAACATATAAGTTAATTGTTATTGATTATTGTGTTTTGATTCTCAGTGCGCTCAGATTTGGTCGGCAGCGCCAGACAGTGCGCCAAACAATGTGTGATGCATTCTCTGTTATCATCACTTTGACTATCATGGCCCACTGTGTTATCATTACCTATTACACCCCCTCCAGATTGCTGCATTACGGGACGAGGTACAGAACAGGGCCCGGAACCATGTAACAGTAAACCACGGAGGAGCACCAGATGCAGACACCCCTGATTACCAGGAGTTCTTGACCCTGAAACGGCAGTTGGAAAAAGAAATCGAGACCCTGAAGGTCAAGTTAACCGTTGAGGAGAGGGATAAGATCAAATCGGATGGGCAGATTTCACTTCTTCAGGCGCAGGTCAAGCGATACCGGACTCAGGCACAGGAATCGGTAAGTTGAACCGAAGAGAGCTATAATGCCGTCATAATGACGTCATATATCTGACAGTTGACTGTGTCGATTTGACACTGTGTATGACATGGCGGGTGTGTTACAGGGTGTTACATTAACAGATGGAGATGGTCAGGTGACAAATAATAGTGAGTGAGAGAAATGTGTTATAATGTAGAGAGATAGCAAGTGATAATGTCTGTGTGTACGTGTGCGTGAATGAACTCTGACTTATTTGATGAGTAGCATGGTTTATTATTTTGTTCCTGCTGCGAGAGAAGAGGGTGAGAGAGAGAGAGAGAGAGAGTGAGAGAGGGAGAGAGAGAGAAAGAGAAGGAAGCCGTTGCCCCTATTTTTTCTTCCTATTCTATGGAACCCGATACAGCCTTTATCCTCCCCCAATACACTGACTAGCTGTGCTGTGTGACTGTGTGTGTGCAAGTGAGACCAATGTGTGATAGCTAAACTTCTCTATCGGCCTATGTTTCCACGGTGCCTATAAAACCAAAATAGTAACCCCTCTTTCTTCCAGGCCTCAGCTGAAGAAGAAGTTTCGAAAGAGAAAAGACGCTTACAAAAAGAGGTAATAACCGATTTTCTGTATCGAAGAATTTGTCCCTCTTCCAACTAAATGATTTCCCAAATTGTACTATCTACGCTGTCCAAGCCGTTAATTTTGTTTTTTTCAGTTGCGAATGAAAACGGAGGAGTTAATAAAATGCGATGACGAGAAATCGATACTGCAGCGGCGATTAGAGAGTCGGCCGAATGCAAAGCGATAACCGGGCCAGGCCTTTGTTCCATATTGGAACCCACACACTTGTATTGAATACGGGATATTAGGACTGAAGAGAGAGATAAGGGAAAGAGAGACAGTAAAGAGACAGAGATTGTTCCAGCCCATTCTGCTTGTGCCGCTCGATTCGTGAACCGTTTTGCAGTACATTTCTTATTATTGTGATTGAAATATTTATTGTTTTTAATTAAACAACACTTAGCTTTTACCTTTGATTTGATTATGCTCATGTACACATGATTGTACTTGATAGAGGAAGAGAAGAGAGAGAGGAATTATGCGTGTACCAGATATGTAATTGCAAATCGAAGAAGAAGCCTGCAGTAGGGATATGATTTAGGGAGTGATTGGGTGTTTATTGGTTCAGTGTTGTGCAGTTATTTACGTTTTTTGTTGAGAGACTCACAGATAGATGCTGAAAAACGAAATGCACTTGTTATAGGTATTAACTTCAACGATATTTCATTTTGTAAAACATATTTACCAATTGTACAAAAAACACACACCACACATAACTAAGAAGTAGAGTTACCATAGGCCGCTCCACACGACTTGACCAGTAAATCTTTCACCAATTCAAGGGTCAGATCGGCCACATCGGACGCCTCGATAACCTTGGCACGTTGGGTGAAGATCTCATCTACCTCAGCTCTCAGTGTGATCATCTTGCCTCTCTTGACGAGGCCAACATCTCCTCCACTCCAGCATATCATCACAAACTTCTCTCGTTTACTCATGTCGTCACCGACCACAACCTTGGCATACCCAAACATCAGTTCGTCCGATTTAAAGAGGGGCAGCATGTTCTCATAGTCGTCACCTTGTCCCACCAGAACCAGCTTGTTTTTCTCCACTCCTAGCACTACCCATGGTGATGTGGTGTTCTCAGGGTCCAGCTTTCGAACATGTTCTCGGGCATCCAAAACGTCTTGTGCCACAGTCATAACTAGGAGATGCTACAAAGGAATGGGGAGCGTCAGTAAAATATTGAACAGAACAGTGGCTGCTAAGTAAACATTGCATAACATGTCCATTCCCTACACACAACCTGAGTGTCCAGACGGCCAGAGCACACACATGGGTCGAGACAAAAAGGGAAAGAGCGGGGCCTATGCATTGGCAATCCAATGCAATTGCAGTCTGTAGCTGCAAATGCATGGTACAGACTAGTTGAGAAGTCTCCAAGTCTAAGTGTAATAACAGTTGCAGTTAGGATTGTAAAAAGAAACCGACCCGGCCAAGGAAAGCCGAGAACTGTGCTGATATATGCCGAAGTTATCTTATCTGGAGAGCTCACGAGTGACAAAATGCAATACAAGACCTTCTCAATCAACGATTTTGCTAGTGAAATGTAACACCAAAGCTAGCCTGACACTCTGGCGTATGAGGACACGGGCATACACATTACACTCCTCACACACACACAGCAGATGAGACTGGGTTTGAAAACAAGATCAATGGCATAGGAGTAGGAGCGGCCGAACAACGTTCCCCAGGGCTGATGCGATCAGGATAATGATTTTATCCACCGCAAAGTTATTTCATGACATGTTCCTACGTGCTGCGTCAGCAACTCTGACCGGGTGTCAACGCGCGCTCCAAACAAAACGTTTTGTAGCGTGGGACTGCTGCAGCAGCAGGTTGCAAGAGCAGGGATCGTGATCGGGGGAACGAAGGACAACGAGTGGAAAGGGCGATACAAATGCAGCATAATGTACAATGGAACGCCGAACGGATAACAAAGACTAGTGTACGGCTTCACAGCATACCACAACGTACAGTGTGTGATGTGCAAGGAAGCTCTAGTGTTGACAGGAGTCATTTACGTTTGGCCTCCACCAGCCACCTGACCGTTGCCTTCCCCTTCTTTCAGTTTCAAGGACTCAGACAATAATCTTAGGTTTCATTTACTTGAACTTAGTTAAAATTAAACATTCATCAACATAGCAATGGCTCCCATAACAAATCTCTGGCGGACAAAATATCGAAAATCTGATAAATTAAAAACAATAATTATATTGTAATTTGCACCATGCACTGTCTCTGGTCTCACCTAACAAACAAACTAACCTAAAAATAATCGCATAACGCCGCGACGGGGTGGCGAAAAGGACATGTGCCTACATCCAATGAGGATGGAATATTTAAATTATACAGCACACACAGTTTGGGTACACACTGTTGGCTATTCCTCTGTGCTGGGTAAAACAATGAGGACATGTTGAGGGAACCGCTCGAGGAAGGTGAATGAAAAGCAAGCGATGAGGCAGGTCACAGCAAGGATTGCCAGTTGGAACGGGAGCAACAAGCTGCCGCAGTAGAGAAATGCTCCGGCGCCCATCAAACTCTGTACAAACTTGAAAACAGCAAATGCAGGCGCTGGTTTGTGCTCGAACACTGTGCCTGTAGGAAAGGAGAACATTGATTTGCTATAAAACAGTGGAGGTCTCCGGAGAAAATTTATTAATTAGCCAAATATAGGCAGAGTTAGGATAGAAAGGTAACGAGAAACAAATGTTACATCCGAAACTCACTAAGATTAGCGTAGATAGATAC
This sequence comes from Hormiphora californensis, assembly GCA_020137815.1. Classification (NCBI taxonomy): domain Eukaryota; kingdom Metazoa; phylum Ctenophora; class Tentaculata; order Cydippida; family Pleurobrachiidae; genus Hormiphora; species Hormiphora californensis. Next base: position 2,417,686 of record CM035350.1, read on the forward strand.
GTTAAAACCACCATCTCCAAGGCCAAGGAGGACTCCCATAACAAGCGTCAGATAAATATTACTTTCAATGATAGGCGTGTCGGTAGCCCTACTGGTCTGAAATGTAAGGAAAAGAGAAAATTAACGATTCGTACAAGGTTGTGCGACGCTAATTTCTGACCGTATGCGAAGGTATTCAGCGCTGACAGATTCGTCTACAAATTTGATTCCAACTCACTCTCCAACTCTCTATTTCCCTCTCTCACTGTCTCACTCTCTAACTCCTTACTCGTTAACACAAGTTCTCTCCAAAAGTACGTCTCCTTGTATCTCTGCTACAGTGAGGCGGTGCAGCATTTCTTGTTAATTTCTCTCGCATTCTTTTCAGTTTTTCTCACACCCTTCACAATTTGTCATTTCCTTACTTTTCCTCTCTCTTTCTTCATCTCTCCCTCCTTTCTATCTCTCTAAACTATCTCTCCCTCTAATTCGTCTCTCTCCCTCTATCTCTCTGTCTCTCCATCTCACCGTGGTTGTGGCAGCGTCAAAAGGGAAGCTGATAAAAGCAAGGTAGTATAGAATACAGTTGATGACAGTACTACACATCACCACTCCATGACGCCCAATCTTTGTTGTCAGCCTACCCCAGATGAAACCAGCACTAATCTCACCGATACCTGAATCAAATGGGGGGGGGGGGTTACTAATAATAATCTACATTCTACCCCGGATCTTTGGTGAATTGGTGAAGCCATGACCTCTTGCAGCTCCGTTTGCCACGATCTGTGCATCTGTTAGTGTAGGAGTGACTGTGTCCACTTTACCCAGTGGCGTAGCCAGGGTATGTGGCTCGCCACTGACTTTACCTGTAGCAATTCCTGCTAGAGCGATGTAACTTCTTTTGGCAAAGACTTCTCCAACAATTGTAACGAAAACAGAGCTCCAGAAGTTCAGAGACACACCTGGACGAGATAAGGAGTTGTAATAGGAGAAGTCAGAACCACAGACACGCAAAAGCTTGTTGTTCACAAAATACTTCAGAGTTCAGAACTGCCCTTCTCTGATAAACTAACCAGTAAATATGAATGGAATGTAAAGAAGTCCCATTTGCCAGGTCCCACAAAACGAGATGGCATCTTTAATTGGCTGAAGGACTCCCTCATCTACCTCTACTTGAGGTGCTCTCTGAACACTTCCAGATTCCTCTTCTAGGGCCTGGTGGGGATATCAGTTTTAGCAGAATCATATTTGATATCTTCATTTTATTTTCTATCAAGTATCAAGTAAACAAGTTGGCAGCATAAAAAGAAACACCAATCTTGGTGATGTCATCCCATGTTCGTGCGGCTGGTAGTGGAGGGGTGTTTGCGTCACCAAATTGAACTCCCATCCCCCACAGACTCACCTCATCCACTCCCCCAGGTGGGGAAGGTCGGAGGAAAAGGAAGGCCAGCATACCAAGGGTACAAAGAGTCCCTAGTACCATGTATATCACATGTCTCTCCTTGCTAGTGATTGCCTCGGAGTCACCCAGATAGAAAAACAGGAAGACATTCCCAAGCAACATGCTGGTATTGAACCACGACCAGAATATTCCTGTGTGTTTAGCTTTCGTTTCTCCGGGGGAGTTCCGGGCGATTATTTCTCCATTTGCGGTCCACATGACCCCGCCCCCGCATCCCAGAAGAGCGGAGAGGACGAACACAGAGGAAATATAGGGTTCGTACATGGCAAAGATAAATCCAATGTATGGTAGGCTGGACAGTACCAGAGCCCATTTGCTTCCTGGGGCAGAGGGAAAGTATATAATTGTTAGCTGAGTCCGATATACCTCACTTTGGCTTGTAAAGATGAACGTGTAATATGTCTGATTAGACATGAATGAGTGTAAAATGAACTGCTGTGAAAATACCGACAGCTGGTCGGGTGGTTATAAATATTGAATTTATTCCCGCTCAGTTGCTGCTGCTATTTTCCAGTACATATGCTATGATTAAATCTGTAAACCGCCAAAGGGTCACATATGCCACATGTGGCACATATAGTTTCAGTATTCAGAGTTTCATTGTGAAACATGTAAATCGAGTTGGAAACGTGTGAATCCCTCAAATATTGATGGGATGTGTTGGAAAAGGGCTTTTCACATTATATGCGAAATTCCATTACAAGTGCAACGTGCTAGAATTTATTAGATTTCCTTTTTGTTCCCATATATTCTCTCTCTGAACTCCTCTCTCTCTGAATTCCTCCCTTCTTTGACCCTAATTTTCTCCTAAACCCCGGCCCCCTACCTTACTAGCTTCTTGACAATGGCGGGAGAAAACCAGTTAGCAACTCCAAGGAACACATAGATTATCGCAAGACTGTAAAACGCTGCAGAAGAATTATTAGGAGGAGGATAAATCATTCATTCTCGATCACACCTATCGTTATCAGTGATATTATGGGGAGCATAGTAATCCAATACAAATAAGGACATGAGAATTTAGAATAAACCTGTCTTTTTGGTGATCCCGTGCTTCCCCTGCATGTCCTTGAACACGATGGACTCAATAAAGGAAGCTGTTATGAAGGCAGAGAACACCAACATAAATCCAATCCCCATCACATTGATGTTGTAGAGTCGCTGCCATGATCGGCTAACCATTGTCCTACAACTTAATAAGTTGTGGTGTCACATTTTAAAATTCTAATCAGATACAACATTGTTGCAAAGTAAGCCACTCCCGACTCCGTCTACAAGCAATTATTTCAACTGCCGAGACCGGGGCAATTTAAAACCATGTGCTGCCCGTCTCTCACCTAGTAAAGCTATTATAATGACGTCAACCTATCTCCAGCAGAAATCTACTCGTTCGAATAAATATAATTGTACAAGCTTGATTTAGGTAGTAGAGCAAAACTCTCTGAGTATTTTCCCATTTCAGTTTTCCCGCTCTCAAAAGAAAAGATTTATTGGGCAAATTCTCTCGCTGAGAGAGTTATGCTCTACTACCACTACTACATCTAGCTTGTGCAATTCTGTTTTAGTCCGCTCTATATCCTGTTGGTCAAATATAAAATAAAAACACAGCAGAAAGCTAGTAATATTAGCTTCCAGATGGTATAAAAATGATTTAAATGTATTCGTATGTTTTTATTCAAAATTCTGGTAGATAAGACCACCGGGGCAATTGCCAATTTGGTTAACACCACATGTGGGCCAGTCAAAGAACAGCTAGGTTTTGGGGAAATTTGTGAATGTACCGGGATTAATGTCACGTGGTATTATAGCTGCGATGCGATTGGCACACAGAGTGACACCAGACGAGCTCACACACCAGAGAGCTCTCTAGTGGACATAACAAACAACAGAGGACCCTAAATGAAGCCTTGCGGAACTCCAATTTTCACCTTCCACGGTGAAGATGTTGTTGATCTTTTAGAAAGGTACCCACTACCCAAGTCGGGTATTTTATGGAAAATCAGTTCGATATTGTTATTCAAATAAAAGTTGTTATTATTGTATTCTCCTAACAATATTCTTTCCGGTGAACGAGAGTTCTTATCTTTTGAAGAAGAAAAAAAAAACTGTGATCATCTTAAGATATGTCACATTTTCGAGTTTTTTGGAAATCTGTTGAAATTGGGCACTTTTATGATCTGGGTGTTTCGAGGCCTGTTTACATGTGTATGCTGCCAAAAAAGGGGCGCCGTTACGATCTGGGTGTTTGGAGGCCTGTTTATACTTTATAGATGCACACTGCCAAAAAGTACCCTGCACTAAAACGGCTCTAACCGCCAAACCACTCAACCGTTCTGGTTAATCCAAAGTTTATCTGATAGGAAATGTCAAGCCCTAACCCCAACCCAAACTTCAAATCTTCAAATCTTCAAAATAATTTGACTGGTCATGTCGAGACATCCACATTATAAACAAACGTTTCCGCTCTCTGAACTCACTCGGTTTTTCAACTAGAAGTCCGTGCCCCGCCTCAGGCATAGTCCAACAAGGAGTTTCCATGAAACACACGAGTACCCTGGTCGGTGGTCTATCAGCAAGGCCCTGAGGTACCCTCCCAGTAAACCTTGAGTTCATCGATATTCCCGGCGTCCTTGACACATTTAGGAAGAGTGTTCCATAGTTTCGCCCCAAGAACCGAAAATGAGTTTTCAAACATAGTGGACGCCGACCTTTGTGCCCCATGATTGAATTTTGGGATCACTGCCCGTGCCCCGTAACGAGGGGTGTCCTTGAAGTCAAAGCCGGGTCCGTTTGGGGCTAGTCCCTTGCAGATTTTGAACATGTGGATCAGGACATAGCGCTCTCTGCGCCTCTGCAGGGACTGTAAATCAAGGAAAGCAAGTCTCTCCCAGTAGTCCAAGTTTTGACACCCTTGGATACGCCTGGTGAAATTTCGCTGCACCTGCTCCAATTGGGCAATTTCACCAACCGATGACGGGTTCCAGACTGCAGAAACAATTCAGGATGGGCGAACAAGTGTTTTGTAAAGAGTCATCATAACCTTAACTGATCTGCATTTGAACGCCCCCAGAATCCAGTTTGCAACCCTTGATGCCGATGCAGATACCTTTCGATCTGTGGCTTCCCACGACCCATCCTCTGACAAGGAGAACACCAAGATCCTTTACAACCGGAGAAGATGTCAAACATACTCCACTAGGGGTCTCATTAGAGAGATAGCCCGCTGTAAAAGGAAGCTCCGCATTAAGTTGTTGGAGCGTGGGGAATAAAAGCACCAGCTCAAACTTGTCGTCGTGGAGTGTCATGTTGTTTAACACCGACCAATCCACCACGTTACACAGATCCTCCTGTAGATTTGCATGATCTAGGATTCCTCTGATAACCTTAATGATCTTCGTATCATCGGCAAAAGTCAAGGCATTCGAAAAACTCAGGGATGATTCAAGGTCAATGACATAGACACAGAAAAGTACGGGCCCCAGGAAACTCCCCTGCGGGACACCGCTTAAAAACCTCTTGAAGTTAGAGAAAACCTGGTCAACAGTAACAGTCTGAACACGATCCTGTAAAAAGTTCTTGATCCACTCCAGCAGTTTACCTGACACACCATATTTCTCCAATTTGGACACTAAGACCCTGTGATCGACCTTGTCAAACGCCTTTTGATAGTCTAGATAGATCAAATGACCTCATCACCATCACTTACTGCACGCACAAAACCCGGTCGGATGTTTCATGAGCTGGGTCAAACAGCTACGGTTTCTCCTAAAACCATGTTGCGATCATTCAAGATACCCAACGTCTCGAAGTGGGTAGTAATGAGCCCTGCACGAATCACTCTCTCAAGCATTTGATGATATTTGACGTCAGCGATACGGGCATTGTAGTTGCCTACTCGGATCGGGAACCCTTCTTGAAGATTGGAGTGATGAACTGTCGTTTAGACAGCTAGGTCAACACCACCGATTAGAATTCCTCCACGACAACGAAAGAACAGAGGGTACGACAAAGCTGATCGGCACCGTGGAGTATGCATGATGGTATATCCCCCGGTGGGCCAGCGAGAAGGGATCGAGCAGCTTGAGAAGCTGCCTCGATAGAAATGGAGTGAATTCGATTCAGATCAGATAAAGTTGGTCTGCAAAGGATAACTCCCTACTGCTTTCCACCACGACTTGTTGGGATCATGAATGACTGATAAATACTGTTCCTGTAGTAATTCAGCCTTTTCCCCAGGATCCTCTGCCAGCGTCCCATCCGCCCTTTTCAAAGGAGAATACGTGACTTTGTTTTCTCCTGTCATTTGTGGAAGTCCAGAAAATTTAGGGTTGCTCCTAATAATCTCACAGCACCGCTGTTCCTCCTGGTCCATTCGCCTTTGAGATGTACCCTGATTCCAGGGCCACTCTTCGCAACTCGCCTCTCCAACTTTGCAATATGGCCCGGCATAGGAGTTAGAATTTCGCCTTGGAGATTTTCCGGTTTAACTGTTTCTGCTTCTTCTTTAGTCGTTTCAGCATTGGGTCTTTCCTCGCAATACCACGTCTCTTAGCCTTGGCATATCGAGATAATATCTTCAAAACCACATCTGAAATTCGCTGTACAATGTCCGACCCGTCTCCGTCTCTACAGTAGCATCCCGGACACCGTCCCAGTTCCACACCTTGTAGTTCGGCATTGACTGCCTCGAAGTCAGCAGAATGGATATCAAATCCAGCGAAGCACCTGCATATTCTCGCTGGTCTCCCCCTGGACCGGTCAAGCCCAAATCCCAGCACACACTGGACAACTGAATGATCAGAGATGTTAAGGTCCTCCACACCAACTGAAGCACAATACTCCTCCCTGTTAGTGAGGATGATATCCAAAGTATTCTCCCCTCTCGTAGGTTCATGCACCACTTGAGACTCCAGCCCTAACCATAACCCTACTTTAGCGCTAACCCTAAAATCCGTGGGTGATGGCAATTGGCACTCCAAACACGTTGGCCGTTGAAATTCGGGCGCGATTATAATCTGGGTGCCTTGCAGCGTGTTTACAGGTGCGCGCTACCAAAAGAGTATACTAGACCACTTTTTCCAAACGGCTATAGCCATGAACCCACCTTGGCCGATTTGAGTAAACCTTAACGGTATCAGTTAGAGAATCGGATTGCCCTAACCGATAACCCCAAACCAAAACCCTAACGGATAAGCCCTAACCCGTCGCGCGCGCCAAAACTAACGAATTGTTAGCAATGAAAGGCACCCAGATTTTAACGTTTTCCTTGAAATTCCAGAGAAAAAACGGCAGCGTTAAAATCTGGGTTTCTGGTGTGACAAACGCAGTTTTTAGGGTTAGGGCTAAAGTGGGGTTAGGGTTGGGCTGGGGTTTGGGTTGGGTTAGGCCTTGACATTTCTACCAGATAAACTTTGAATTAGCCAAAACGGTTTGAGTAGTTTGGCGGTTAGAGCCATTTTAGTGAATCAACTTTTTTGGCAGCGCGCACCTGGAAACGAGGGGCCCTCGGAAATGTTCAAGTCATGCACAATCAAGTCACGCCCACCAATCACAGCTCAGAACGCGCGAAGCACTCCGCGCGTTCTGAGCTGTGATTGGTGGGCGTGACTTGATTGTGCATGACTTGAACATTTCCGAGGGGCCTCACAGGCCACCAAACACCCAGATCGTAACGGCGCCCGGAAAAAATCTGCAAATTTGTAGCGTGGCGCAAAACCGAGCGCGCGAAATTATTGAAAATCGCGATGCATTGCTCTTTTCATAACGCCGCGCGGACAGTACAGGATAGGAATCGGAATGTTTTTTAAGGTTTAAAGATTTTTGGGCCAGCGTTAAAATCTGGATGTTTCGTGAGTGCTGACAAACGGTTTTCTAGGGTTAGGGCTAAAGTAGGGTTATGGTTGGGGTTTGGGTCGGGGTTAGGCCTTGAAATTCCCTACCAGATAAACTTTGATTTAGCCAAAACGGTTGAGTGGTTAGTCGGTTAGAGCCGTTTTAGTGAATCAACTTTTTTTGGCAGTGCGCACCTGTAAACACTAAACAGGCCACGAAACACCCAGATCGTAACAGCGCCCAGATTTCTGTGGCCTTTCTCGGAAAACGTTAAATCTGGGTGCCTTCCATTACTATCAATTCATCGATTCTGGCGGTCGAGACGGGTTAGGGCTGTTGTTAGGGTCGGGTTAGGGTTATCGGTTAGCCGTTAGGGCTATCGATTCTCTATCAGATACCATTTAGTTTACTCAAATCGGCCATGTGGTTGCGTGGCTATACCCGTTTGAAAATAGTCGGCCTTGAAAATAAATGTACTCTTTTTGCTAGTTCGCACCTGTAAACAGGCTTCAAGGCACCCATATTATAATCGCGCCCGGCCTTCGCTTGCTCGGTGCTCCGGCTCCCTAGCGGCGCTGAAGCGGGCGAACTGCGAAGCCACATAACCTGGGGCCTATTACATGAAGCGTATGTCAATTTGTGATCTGTTGCTCGCGTGTTTCGGGCGTTGTTAGTGAGACAGGGAATAAACCGTTTAAAAGAGTTTCGTTTTTCGGGAGTGAGACGAAGATCGCAGTGCGATAGTGGTGCGGTCACGTGTTGCAGTCATCGCACCACGTGATGCTCGTGTTACTCTATCACTTTATGAAATGTACAATGAAATTGGGACAATAAATGCGTATTTGTATTTGTTCTCAAGCGTGTCGCCTGTTCCCTGTCGTCTCCTTTTTTACGGCTCGCTATTGAAATAGACAGCTAAATCAAGGCTATACTACATCATATGCTGGGGCAGGGCAGTTTTACAAAATAGACATTGCTCTTTGGGATCCTGTCAAAGGTGTTTGGTACAATTGATCTATAATTTAGATACCCAAAAACACAATGAAATAACGACCCTCTCAATGTTTAGGATGGATCCGTGTCGCAAGTTCTGCAACAAAGTATGACCAGGGAGAGTAAGTCCCCTCTGACAAATCAGACTGTTGCTAACCACATCTCTCTGCAGGTGGTATGAACGCATGTGGTTTAGCTCTCTCTCAAATTACATATTTGATTGCTTCCCTCACTAAGAAAAACAACAAATCTTCAATCGTGGAGCTAAATCAAGTAATACATTCAATAACCGGGGTATATGTCACCCACGAAATACTGCCCAACCTGCGAAGCAGGGACGGTGGTATGTGGTATAAAACCCGACCGCTATGAGGATGTTGGCGAAGGTCCCGCCAACTTCCGACCCCATTTTAAATGAGCAGCAACTCAACTTGACTTTTAAAATCTCTATCTCGTTACTTGTCTATTTTAACCGTCTCCCTCCTCATTAGTTGGTCGAGCGGCACGGGGAAGAGGCTGAGAAGCACACCCTTCATGCTCTATTCAGCCAGGTGGAATTCTCCACCGATGGCAAGAGCACGGGAAAGGATTTCCATCAGGTAGGCGGTACAAGTAATTGATTGAGTAGTCTTTGTGACGTGGTCAATTGAAACCTTTCTTTTGTGTCGTCACTAAAATACATTGGTGGGTGGTATACTTACTATGTAACTCTGCCTATAAGAAGAAGAAGTTACGATGTTACCATCATGTCTCCCACACAGACACAGTTTCTTATACAAGAATCCAAGAACCTGATGTTCAAGCCCAACTTTATTGGGCTGTTGTGTCACGCAACACATGGTACCCTGCGGGCGTCTTCCTCCCTATTCCCCTCGCTGGTCAAGGTCCTTCGCCTTTCTCCCCTGAACGAGGTATAACGATTGTTTTCTGTGTGTTTTCCTCTCTCGCTAAATGTACTAGCTGTAAACGATGCATATATTTTCATTTCTCTTCCTGTCACTCTTTATTTCTGTCTCCCTCCTCACAAACACCATGCATTTAGCTCTGCTCCTCTCCCTCTCTCTCGAGTCTCGTTATATCTACTGCAGATTTGCTTGTTATGAACACTCTCTCCAACTCTAATTTTGTTTCAGATTGTGTTCGCCTTGGCCCTCAGCCAATCACCAGACACAGAGGTTCAAAAACAAGGTAAATCATTATTTAGTTCAGTATTTTAACTTGTTCCCAATTGATTTTCTTCCCCAGCCCATGTTCTCTTGTCTAGACATACACATTTGGATAGCCATGACTGAGCTGGGGTGAAACCACCCCCCCCCCCCCCCCCCCAAGCCCCGGGAGGGGAGGGCCCCCCCCCCCAGTGTCGAAGACTAGAGAGGGAGAGGGATCCCCTTAGGCCCCCCCCCAAGCCCCCAACGTGAAGGATGAGCCCAGAGAAGGAAGGCAGACGAGGTATGATCTGGAGAGGGGATGGGGTGAAAAAAAAAAAAAGAAAACGAGGGAGGCGGGGGAAAAGAGAGAGGAGAGAGAGAGAGAGCGAGAGCGGAGGAGGAGAGAGAGAGAGAGTATGAGAGGGAGCGAGACCGCGTAGAGGACCAGATGAGAGACGAGAGCGCGAGCGAGAGAAGAGAGGAGAGCGCGGCGAGAGCTATCGACTCATCTATCTCTCTCTCTCTCTCTCTCTCTAGTCTCTCTCTCTCTCTCTATCTCTCTATATGTAGATATCTATCGCGAGTCTATCTCTATCTCTCTCCCCTTTCTCTCTCTCTCTCTCTTTACTCTTATCTGCTTACGATTTACATATGGCACTCGTTTATGCCAGAGTATCAAAACATGTTTTTAAAATCACGAACACAGAAATACTCTATCGATCCAGATGGCAAACAATAGAGCTGTTTCCTCCTGTCATCATGTTACATTCATGTCTTGAATTCCATATGATCTCTGCCAACAAAGGAGAGAGAGATGGTATGTGCTACCCTAACCCTCTTTGTGTTCCCAGCTAATGGAGTGTTGGACAGTAAAGTGTGTAATGTACTCAGACAGTATTTGAAGGAGAACAACACACTACGGGACCTGCCTGTTCACGTTATCTACTACATCCTACGTTACCTTCTAAAGGTACCTTATTAATGAATGAGGGGGTGGTTATTGGGTGGTTGTTGATAGTGCCCTGAGTGGACTCTCCTTTTTTAAATTGTAGTTCACACCAGAAACTCCACAACTTTAGTGTTCTTGGTTGGCAGTGTAACCAGTATAGTAATGTAACCCCCCTGTTCTCTCCCACCAGGAGAATGGTATGTCTGCGAGTGAGCGTGAGATGGTAGTAGCACAGTTGCAGCAGGCCTTCCCTGTTGAGACATGTCCAGTAATCCTGGTACCCCTCCTACATTCATCCAACAAGATCAGGTAATAAATTGTATTGTTCATACTATTATTTTTTGTGCAACAGCACAAGTAATAAATACATCCGTGTTGACTGTTGGGCCAGGCACCAGGAGAACATCCTGGCGAGGCAGATAGCATACAGTATTACAGTGGGGTATGATATTAGGTTCTTCGGATAAGAAATAATCGAAACTCGTGTGTTTTGGTATTGATTTGAATCATTTACTCGGCGGAGATATGTCGTTGAACACTTATCAAGTTATTAGTACTACCGTTATGGTTATACCACGGTACCGTTGTCACTCTGCCAGTGAAAGTGAGAGAGAATAGAGATAGTTGAGAGATAGAGAGAATAGAGATAGTTGAGAGAGACTGTCAGACTTGTACAGTGGGGTGAGGGAGAGATGATTAGAGCAAGAAGTGAGATAATACCTAAGTGCTGACATAAGTACACACACAATCTACACAGCGTGTTCAATGTCCTTTGTTCTAGCAATCACACAAACCCCATCTCACAAGAACTCGTGAAAACACAACAATTGTTATTTGTCCCAGTAATTAGAGATGCTCCGTTCAAAGAGAAACAAGATGTTCCGTTCTCTAGAACATTCCTTGTTAAACGACCAGCTGCTACCAGCTACTATTGCCCCCACATCCAGCCCCTAACCACTCGTTCATTTCAGTATCACACCAGATAAAGTTTCCTCGGATTGTGAACCCCATAACTTGTCAGCTTTAATGGCTGAGTGTGGCTACTCTTGCTGTGAAAGGTGAGGTCACACGATCAAGCGAGGGAGGAAAGTGGGACAATAGTGCAACATTAACACTGCTACTAGCAGACAAACACTTCGCGCACGTTGAGAGTTGCAGGGTTTACTCAGCGCCAAGGGGCCGCGCACGCTCCGTTTTGACAAAGGATCATCAACCCGCAAAACGGACTCCATGTCATGTTTCCGCGGGATTTCATTTCATTCATTATGAAGTATGAATTAGGGGCAATCCTTAGAAATTGAATATTACCCCACGAACTCCCATTCTCCCAACACACAATGAATGTTTATTCTAGTGTTGATAAAGCCTGCAATTGCAAATTCATCACCGGGTGTATAGCTCAGTGGTAGAGCAATCGACTGCAGATCGATAGGTCCATGGTTCAAATCCGTGTGCGCCCTCACTTTTATCAAAATTTTCGGTATTTTTTCTCGGTTTATGGTAGCAATGTTGCGACTTTTTTAGCGATATTTTTTAGGAAATGATCAACCTCTTTTTGCAAATATAATTGCCTTTCTAAACACTGTTTTTCCCGCAGCGTTGACGACCTGACCAACCTGTTTAATATGATCAAAACCGAGATAACACCCAAAACGGTGGCTAAAACTCTGGGAATGATGATCAAACGAAGGGAACTGAACACAGACACCATGGTAGGATGATTGAATCCTAACTTGGATTTATGATACCTCTACCTATTCTTATCCCCCGAATATATTATACCCCTTTACTCCACAGTTCCCTCCCTAATACCCCTCCCACTCCACAGATAAGTCTCCAGAACATCAACTCAGCCATGTCATGGTCGGACAAGGCTGAATCAACATCGACATCGTGGAACTTGGACAACTTTATCTACGTTCTAAATCAAAAGGTTCGTTTATCATCATTCATGCCTAACCAGAAACTATTAACAGTGCTTTAGTTTTACACTGAAACCCACACCTACAGGTGCCTGGACTGGTTTGGAAGGATGTTATTCTAGAGTTGGACTACCCAGGATTTATTGTCCCAGATGTGGAGGGTCTCAACTTTATCTACAAGGCATACACCTCCGCCACAACTGAACCATTCCCCGTCACTGCAATCTTCAGGTCAGTATAGTAATGACGCTGAACACTATTGAGCTTGATGAGATTATATATATGTGGAACTAGTGGTTTGAAAAGATTGATGCTGTGTTGCCCCCTAATGACCACCAAATTGCAGGATGTGGGCTAATGTAAAGGGTCAACTGAGTTGGATAAAGAACGCACTTCTCCCGGACTCCGAGTTCTCCTTTGCAAAGCACCCAGACCGCCAGGTTGAGATGGATATCCTCAAGAGTCCACCTGAGGAAAGCATGCCAGAAAGCCAGCTCAGAGAGGTAAGATGGGGGGAAGAAGGGAGAGGATTGGGAACAAATGTTGGAACTTGGGAGTTGGGCGAGACAAAGAGTGGGGTTGGTAGTGGGGTTGAGAGGGAGCTCAGAGAGAGGTAAGATGGGAGGCAAGAAAGAGGATTGGAAAGTTTGGGACTTGGGAGGTAGTTGGGCAGTGACAAATTCGATAAACACGATCGGTTTTAGGTTGTTTTGAACTCAAATAGTTGTAAATAACACAACAAATAGAAAACAAATGTCACACACTCCTCAGCAGGCTTGTCGAGGTTTCCTCTTCAGCCAGGGGTGAGATGCCAGGTCGGAAAGAAGAATTCTCTGGGTAGGGTCAACAGTCATGCAGCTCCTGATGAAGTTAGTCCGGAGGGTCCTCTCCTTGTGTTTAGGGTTCAGCTCTCCAAGATCCCGATATTGGACCACGTCAGCCCTGCTCTGGAAGGGGCTGTCACCAGCTAGTAGGATATACGCGATACAGCCGATAGCCCACACAGCTGCAGGGAAGGGGCGGTAGCAGCCAGTAGAGAAGTACTCAGGAGGGATGTAGACATCAGTACCCCGAAATCCAACGTAGGGCTTGTTCTCCAGATGTGCAGCGGATCCGTAGTCAATCAGTTTGATCTTCTTGGTGTGGGGGTTGTAGAGGATGTTCTCGTCCTTGAGATCCCTGTGATCCACTCCCATGAGGGCCAGGTACTGTACCACCTCCACCAGTTGTCGGATCACCTCCACAGAGTCAGCAGTGGTCAGGGCTCCATTCCGGTCTATGTAGTCGAACATGTCGCTGAACTGGCCGTCATACTCCATCACCAGGAACCACACCTGCAGCTCTCCGTCATAGACAACATCGAGGAGTTTAGGGATGGAGGGATGGTCCAGACCCTCCCAGAGTAGTATCTCGTTAGGAATGAAGGCGTTCTTGGTTTTGCTGAAGGTCTGGTTCCTAATCCTCCTGTTATCCATGATCTTGATAGCAACGTGTGTTCCGGTTCGGTTATCCAGGGCCTTGGTAACAGTTCCGTAGCCTCCCTTTCCCAGGACCTCCAGGGTGGTGTAGGTAGCCAGGTAGGTGTCGTCAGGAGCATGGAACCATTCCGGGGAGGTGGTGTACCACTCGGGGGACCGGTAGATAGGACCAGCAGCTTTCTTGGATTGGGATCGGGTAACTCGTGTGCAGCTCATGTTGTTGTTGATGTGTGGAGAAGTTGTTGTTGGTTGGGGATAGTTTGGAGTGAGGTCAGGTTGGGTTATATACCCTCCTGGCCCCCTCCCCATAATAAGGGTGTTGGGTGTCTCGGGTCTCTGTTGGGGGACCGGCTGGGGTCTAATAACAAGGCGGGGTGACGTACCGCCCTGGGTTACTAGAGACACTGAGACACGTGACACTGTGAGTACCACCATCGTCCCACCACCGGACCTAATTAGGAGTCCCTGGTCCAGGGGGACCTAATTAGCAGGATCACTACGTATCGTGTGGCGGGTAATTAGCAGCCCTTATTAGGAGTTGCTACCCTGGACTGCTGGTTAGGAGATCCCTGGGAAAAACGTAACCTGAGGATATCACTAAACTTACACATTTCACAAACATACCCGGATGTAGCCGGGGTGGAGCAAGAACCGGGAGGGTTATAATTAATGTACCACCCTGTATTATAATACCCCTCATCTCCCCCAGGTTTGGACGTCCCTATCCTTAGTGGAGACCCTGCTAAACATTGGGGAATGTGGGGAGAGGGCCGAGGTTACACAAATCCTAGCTACCCCTGCCAAACTGTGCCCCGACTATCTCATGTTGGGTCTACTGCAGAGTAAGTGCACCTGGCACACCCTTCAGGATGATATGATCAGATCACTCCTCCAGACCTTCCTCAACAACCATCCCAATGCGGCCATAATCCTACACTACTGCTGGGGAGGGCCTAATAATAGGGCTGGAGCGCTGCAGAAGATTGTCCTCAATGCTATGAGCGATTACTACCTACATGACCAGGTGAGAGGGTAGATTGAATTAGGGTCCTTAGAAATGAGACCCCCTTAGAAATAAAATAACATATTTTATGACAAGTATCATGGGCATGGACTCGATAACCCATAATTGTAAAACTCCCAATCTCCTTGTCTTGCTCGTCGCTCGACACTATTGCACCACGCCCCAATACAAATGTAAAGGAGGGTTAGAACATAACAACAATCTCCTAGGTTCAGAATGGACACGTTGACCAGACCAGGTTATCCCGTATCCTGGATGTAGCGCAGGACCTGAAGACACTATCCCAGTTACTCCACTCTACAAACTATCTGTTTGTTATTGAGTTGGCTGTCCTCGCCAGCAGGAGGGAGTACCTCAAGTTGGACAAGTGGCTGACCGATAAACTGTCCCAGCATCAGGAACCTTTTGTTAGGGTAAGCAGTTCATTGTACCCTCGGTTTACTAGTAACCCATCTAGTGACTTTGTTTAGACCCGTCAAGTGTGGCTAATAATGTTCCACTTCCTCCCAGGCGACGATCACCTTCCTAACACGCAAGTTAGAGGGTACAGCCACGGATAGTTTGAAGAACCCGCCCCTGCCCCAAGAAGTTATTGTATCCGTTCTCCAGTGTCTCCAGCGGGTCCTCCAGCAGCCGGAGTCCTTCCCTCTCAGTCAGGAGGTTAAGGATCACATTCACCATCTACTGACATCAAACCTAGGCAGTATTACCCCCAGTAGTGCACCTAGCAGCCAGGTCCCTCCTAGCAGCAACATCCTTTCATCTGGTGGTATTGGATCCGGTATTGGGTCAGGAATCGGGTCCACTATTGGGTCCAGTATCGGATCAGGAATCGGGTCTAGTATCGGATCTGGAATTGGCAGTGGAATTGGTAGTGGAATTATAACATCTAGCATTGGTTCTGGTATTATAACCTCAAGTATTGGATCTGGAATTGGATCAAGCATCGGACCAGCCTCTCAGATGTTGGGAAGTGGCAGTCCTATTTTGAGCGGCGGAAGTGGGCTTGGGAATATTCCTGGAATGCAGTCTAAACTTCCTGGAATGCTCGCTCAGACGAGTACTACAAACACGGTAAGCGGCTAATAAAAGCCATTACTTTTACTTTTGTCAGACATTCATAAAATATATATATCCTCGTTTTAAAAGTTTCTAATTTAGTCATTACTCCACTCTCTTACACTCCCCCGCCGCATCTCTCTCTCAACACAGTCTTAGATCATCCCCTGCTTTGTTTTGTATTTCCACCTCCATTGTAATACAGGTGAGCCCGCTTGGAGCAATGCCAAACGGTCTGGGGAACATCCTGGGTAGTGGTGCTCTGGGACAATCCACCAACAACAACTCTTCTAACAACTCTACCAAGAGCTTCCTACAGGTAATACCCCCATTATATAGTGTTTGTAATGCGAACAGGTAATACCCTTGGCCCCCTGTAATATACAGTTATCACCCCGGGCATTCCCCTGTTATATAATACAGGTAATATAATATATATAATTGGTATATATAATTGGTATCATACCCTTTAGTCTTGCCACGTGTTCCAGAAGGTGCCAAGGATGTTAAAGAGACGGCAAGAGAGAATATTTAGACAGGAGGGGGGAATTGAGGTGCAAGGAAGTGCAGCAGTGCAAGTGGTTGTCATTATGCTGTATAGGGCGCTTAAAATACTCTCACTCTCTGTAGACTGTATCTCTCTCTCTCTCTCTCTCTGATCTCTCTCTCTCTCTCTCTCTCTCACGCAAGAAATCTGCCTGTCTCACATGATTCACCCTCCATCGTCTATCTCTTTCTCTCGGAGTCATTGACCAATGTCACTCCGTAGTGTGTGTGAACTATGACCTCTATTATTATATAACCCGTTTGACAGTTGTAGAGAGAGAGAGAGAGAGAGAGAGAGAGAGAGACAAGACTGCTTCATTGCCATGTGTGGATATATGTATTACACAATTTGATCCTATTTGTGTCGCAATTGTAGATTTCAAAAATGTCTTGCTTCTTACCAGTATCTCTCCATTCTATTCATCCCTCACGGCTCTTCCTCCCTCTTACTTTCTATCTCTCTATCTCTCTCTCTCTCCCTCTCTCTCTCTCTCTCCCTCCCTCTCTCTCTATCTCTCTCTCTCTCTCTCTCTCTCTCTCTCTCTCTCTCTCTCTCTCTCTCTCTCTCTCTCTCCAAATGTTTATGAATAAATGGGTAATGGAGTTCTATCTAACTTTCAAAGGATAGTCATATGCCTAGTAATTTGTTTGAGTAAGGGAGTGACAGAAAGATAGCTATAATGGCCTGACGAGCTGGCGTCTAACAAGCAGCTTATCTTTCCAGATCAGATTTACTTTTCTGCATTTCTTGCACTGAACTGTGTTTGGTTATCCGGCCTCCCTGTTTGTCTTTCTTTCTTGAAACTTTCACTCTCTTTCTCTGTCACTTTACTTTCTCTCTCTATCTCTTTGTCTCACCGCGTCTTCTTCTCTGAGCGCCACTGATACTCAAATGTAAAATCTAGCTCGATGTAATCCGTTTTTCTTCCATCCACACACGCTACACACACTTGGACCCTGAGACCCTGATTTCCCTCTCCCATTTCACTTACCTTCCCCGTTCTTATTTCTCAATTTTCCCTGTCCCTCTCTCTGAGTGATCATGTTGCTCCTTTGCGACCTACATATTCCCCTTGTCGCTTTGTTGTTGGGGCTTGAGTAGATCTCCTCGCATACTGGTAGTGAGGTGAGGAAAATGAAAGTAAGAGATCAGATAGAGAGAGGGAGAGAGAGAAAGCTAGTGAGAGAGGGCGTACATTTCGCATGTACCGTGTGATTGTGGGGCCACTTTATCCCACTCTCCATGCCTCCCCATTTGTCCTCTTTGTGTGTGTTATAGAGGTCTGCTACTGTTGCCCCTCTTCAGTGTGTCTAGAAGTGTGTTCTAAGTCATTCTACCCTCGACTTTGGAGGAAGAGAAATTATACGAGAAGCGAGGTAGTTTTCTAGTTTGCACTGGGCACCAATCTTTCTCTCCCCTCTTCGCTTATTCCTTCGTATAACCTCCGAATAAAGCTTTATTTTGCATCCTCGCAACATTCTGGTTTTAAAAGGCCTTATTAATCTAGTGTCTCTATAACATAGTTTGAGGTATAATTAGGCCAAAACAAATTAGTTGCTCGGGAGACATTATTTTTAACATTTTTAGGTTCCTCCTAAACATCCCTTTTCCCTCTCTCAGCATTATGGTCAGAGTTCAAGTCCTCCTATCCCCGATAGTTCCTTCTCTGCAGTTGTAGCACAGCAGCAGCGCAGAACATCTCTCAGTCAACCAATGCCCTCAGGTAACTAAATGCCTTTAAGTTTAGCTGTGTCGTCATGTTTGGGAAATTGATCCTGTGTGTCGTCTTGTACACGTCTACTAACCAGTATTGTCTAGCTGTGTGTTTTGTAACCTGCAGTAACCTGAACTGTGTGTAGAGTCTGTAGATGGTGAGGGGAGGGGCAGCTTTGTCTCCAATCTGTGTGTAGCAGCTGGTAACAACTACCCCCCCCCTCTCTCTCTCTCCCCTCTCTCTCTCTCTCTCTCTCTCTCTCTCTCTCTCTCTCTCTCTCTCTCTCTCTCTCTATCTCTATCTCTCTCTCTCTCTCTCTCTCTCTCTCTCTCTCTCTCTCCCTCTCTCTCTCTCCCTCTCTCTTGTTCCACTACTACTGCTACCACTGATGATGATGTTGTTGCGTGCAATGATCGTTTGTAGTAACTTGATATATGTGACTCTGCTGCAGTAGCGGTATTATAACTCACCCTATTATGTGTCCACTATCACTGTTCTCGCTCTATGACACACACGTCACAAACTCTTCTTCTCTTCATATATCATCCTTTCTCCGGCTGCTGACTCGTTATTGGGTAACATGTACCCTCTCATGTTGATACCTTTTTTGCGTCTTCCCCGTCTTGTTAGTTTGGGGTTAGTTTGTCTTTATCCCACCCGTATTTGATGTTGTCTCTACATTATGTGTCCCTAATAGTACTTTGTTTAGCTAATAATAACCCCCTTGTATAACTCTAACACCCTCGCCCCTTTAGGGTTGAGTTCGTTAGTCCAACAGACGGCGGCCATGTCTCAGGCTGGCCAGGGGGCTGTTGGGTCTGGCATCCAGAGCTCCCTCCACCAGCTCAACAGTACTCAGAACACCCAGTCCTCCATGTTCTCTCAACAGAACAAACTACCTCCCTTCGGTGGATCGGGTGGTGGTTCCTCTCTGGGACACAGTGGGCTCAATGGGCAGTCGAGCGGGATTGGGCAGTCTAGTTTCGGGGGAATAGGTCAACAACAGGGACTCCCTGGGCAACATGTTATGGGCCAGCAGATGCTGGGACTCCAGGGTCTAGTGGGACAATACTCACAGCAACAACCCACTCCCCAGCAACAACAACAACAACCCCAGCAACAAACACAACAGCAACAGCAACCTCAGCAACAATCCCAGTTCCCTGGCAATTTTGACCAGTCCTTCTCCTCCATCTCACAGACCCACTACACTAAAGATATAGAGGATGAAGCCAACTCATATTTCCAGCAGATCATTATCCACAAGTCCATACCCCTCAACCGGGCCCTGGACATGCTGTCTCAGTTTGAGAGCTCTACTGATGCCCGGGAGAAAGACATCTTTGGGTGTATGATGAGGGCCCTATTTGAGGAGTACAAGTTCTTTAACCAGTACCCCGAGCCAGAGCTGAAAATAACTGGAAACTGTTTGGTGGGATCATTGAGCGAGGTTTGGTGGCGTTCTTCTATCTTGGGGTGGCTCTCAGATTCATTCTGGAGGCTCTTACATTCAGACCTAATCACAAAATTTATATGTTTGGTATTAGCGCTATAGAGGAGTTTAAACACAAGCTGAAGGGCTACCCCCAGTATTGTCGGCATCTGAAGGAGAAGAACCCCAACTACAACGAGTTCCCACCCTGGCTAAAGGAGTACATCGAGCATGGGGCAGAGTCCCAGGAGCCTCCATCCGCCAAACTGGCAGCGATAAACCAACAACAACAACAGGCCACATCCCACCCCCAGCAACAACAACAACCATTCCCGTCCATTGTAGGTGGAGGGGGTAACAACTACGGGGGTATTGGTATGGGCATGTTCGGACAGCAACAGCAACAACCTAACAACATGTTCCCATCCTCCTCTTCATCCCCCCATAACCAGATGTCATCATTCAACCTACAGAGCCTCCTGAACAACAAGGGTAGTATTGGGTCCGCCGGGTTTGGAAACATTGGTTCCTCTCTTGGTACATCCAATTTCTCAGTGCCACCCGCATCATCTCCAAATATTCTGGGGGCGGCCCACCAGGCTCTCCAGGGTCGGACCACACCACAGAGGACGGGAACACCCCAGGGAAACTGGCCACAGCAACAACCCCAACAACCTGACATAATGGACGATAAAAAGGTAATTATTAGATCCTTCTTTTTTCCCTCTCTCTTCCTCCCTCTCTCTGCGTCTCTCGCCCTCTTTCTGCTATCTCTCTCCCTTTCCCTCTCTCTCCATCGCTTTTATCCGCCTGCATTAATATTTTCCATTGACTTTTCCATTATCTCCTTGTACTATAATTCGCTCCAACACAGATGGTGGAGCAACTGAAAATGAAGCATCAGCCCCCGCCCGAGGCAGTAAGAGACAAGATCCTGTTCATCTTCAACAACATCTCGCAAGACAACATCAAACAAAAGTCGGAGGAATGGTTGGAGATTGTAGAGCAGCAGTTTTACCCCTGGGCAGCACAGTATCTCATCACGGAGAGAGTCAGTATTGAACCCAACTTCCACCGTCTCTATATGATGTTTGTGGAGACGCTACAGACGAAGGAGTATGCAGATCATGTCCTACAGGAGACCTACAACAACATCAAGGTATGTGTAATGAATAATGATACTGCCCTGGGGGTATTGTTCAATCTACATTAGGGGTTGCTAAGTTGAAAATTTTTGAACACAATTTTAAAGTGTTGCACGTGTATTGGGATGTTCTAGGGACTAATTTCCGTGTTTTGAAATTTTAAAATTTAAAATTTTTTTTTCGATTTTTCCCCGATTTTTCACCGAAAACAAGGGTCACAAAAGTGGCTTGCGATCCTTAGTGGCTCAACCGTTTGGGCTGAAACTTCGAATATCAGTAGAAAATTACCCACTGAATACTGGACATATTGTTCCAAAGCGATATTTTGAGTATACAGCAAGGTATACAAAATATAGTGCTCCATTGACTTCATTAACCCTAAAATTCCCATTATTTACGCAAAAACGCGGGTTATGAAAGTCGCTTGCGATCCTTAGTGGCTCAACCGTTTGGGCTGAAACTTCGGAAATCAGTAGAAAATTACCCACTGAATACCAGACATATTGTTCCAAAGCGATATTTTTCAACTTAGCAACCCCTAATCTAC
Organism: Hormiphora californensis; assembly: GCA_020137815.1. Lineage (NCBI taxonomy): Eukaryota > Metazoa > Ctenophora > Tentaculata > Cydippida > Pleurobrachiidae > Hormiphora > Hormiphora californensis. The sequence continues at coordinate 2,438,920 of CM035350.1, forward strand.
ATATTACTGTAGGGAACATTCAATATGATTAGATGTGGGGTAGGTGGTGAAGTAATTGTGATACCTCCTCCCCAAACCTCTAATCCTCCTCCCCAAATCTCTAATCCCCCTCCCTCCCCAGATCTCTAATTCCCCTCCCTCAGATCCTCCTGAAATCCCCTACAATGAGTTCTGAAAATGCGGGTGATAAAAGCTACCTGAAGAACCTAGGTTCCTTCCTGGGCATCTACACACTCAGCCGAAACAAGCCCATCTTACAAGTCGTACGTTGATTATACCTTTTGTGGGAAATCGGTTAAAGCTGAGGTTGAGAGCAAGAGAGAGAGAGAGAGAGTGAGAGAGAGAGAGAGAGAGAGAGAGAGCAAGAGAGAGAGAGAGCGAGAGAGAGAGAGAGAGAGAGAGAGAGAGAGAGAGAGTGAGAGAGAGAGAGAGGAAGAGGGAGAGATAGAGCGAGACAACTTCTTTGACAACTTAGCTGCTAGCATGGTTGATTACTATTTGACCACCTAAATCTTGAATTCTTATTATATTTTCATCTGAAACCCAATCTCTCTCTCCCCTCAGAACCTTGACCTAAAGAGCTTGATTCTCGAGTCAATCCACAAGGGGCAGTTATCTGGCTCACCAAACGAACAGAAATACCTCCTCTTCACCATTCCCTTCGTGTGCAGTATTCTGCGTAGTGTGCTAGGCAGCAGGGTGTTCTCCCCTCCCAACGCCTGGACCATGGGTCTCCTGGGTCTCCTTATTGAGGTCCACGATATCCCCGATCTAAAGATATCCCTCAAGTTTGAAACGGAGCTCCTCCTAAAGGACCTTCACATGGAAGTGTCGGATGTGACCGTCAAGGGTATCCTCCAATGTGACAATCTGAAGGAGAAGTACAAGATGGAACAGTTGGTGTCCCTGGCCCCGCCCAAACCTGCCCCCATGATGATGGGACCTAACTCGTACACCCCCAGCCCCCTGGGACCGGGTACCCCACCCCAACAGCCTCAGCAGCCCCCTGCCCCTAACATGCCAGTAATGGCCCCACCACCAGGCCCTACAGAGGCGGACTATACCAAGATCAGGATCAACACAAACCTGGCTATCTTCCAGAAACGACCCGAGCTGACCCACTGTGTCCAGAGTGCCATTGAGTCTGCCATTAACAAACTGGGAAGGGTGGTGGTCGACAAGGCCATCTCCATGACCATCTCCACCGCTGAACACATCATCAAGAAAGACTTCGCTCTGGACCCTGAGGAGAGTAAGATGAGGCTAGCTGCACAGTTCATGGTGAGGCACATTGCGGCTGCAGCGGTGTTGATATACGCTAGAGAGCAGTTGTCCACCACTATCAAGGAGAACCTGTTGAACAACCTGCTGAAGAACTTCCTGCCCAACATGAACAATAACATGGGGCCACCAATTGACATTGAGTTGGCAATGTGCCAAGATGCTGACAATGCAGCCAAGGTGGTGGCAGCTGATAACCTGGACCTGGCATGCATGCGTCTACAGGCTGATGCTGTCCGACTGGCCTTCAAGGAGATCGATAAGCGACTCGAGAAGGTTTGTACTTTTGTAATTTGTATTATTGCTTCACTGATGAGTGATCACTCAACCGAGAATCGAGATGTATTTAAGTGCACCTGTCGGCTGCGTGGTAGAGGGCACTACTGCACCTGTCTCCCTGGCCTAGATAATCATCTCTATCTCTCATGCTATTGCTAAGTGATTATCCCTTACAGGAGTACAGGAAGAGGTTTGACTGCCGGAAAGAGGGGCAGAGGTTCAGTAACCCAGTTGTTGCCTCAGTCCAGGAAACCCTACCAGAGCAACTCAAACTACAGCCCACTGGGTGTACCAAACAACAGTTTGAAGTCTACCAACAATTCGGCAAGAACATCCCAGGTACGACCAGGTTATAATATGTTATCGGGTGCGATTTTATCGTTATTTTCACCCCTGATCATCTCTACCATAATTTTTTAAAAGGGTTGTAATTCTACCAACTATCACCACCTCCCCACACAGCGTGTCTACCGATGCCCTCTGCAGCACCCACTATCCCCTCCATCAACTCCCAGTTCCCCATCCACCATGACAAGTGGTCAGGTCTGGATCAGGGACACCCCGAGATGGACCTCACTGGAGCGAGCAGTGCTCCCCCTGGAGACATGGGACAGTTTGGTGGTGACCTCAACAGGAACAATGCACTACTGAACAACAGGATGCAGTCATTCTTTGGAGGGGGCTTCGGAGGAGGAGCAGGTGGAGGTGGAGAACGAACCATCGATGATCTATCTGTGAGTTGGTAGCTATAACAGGGCAGGGGGTTATACTTGTGTGTTGGCAGCTACAGGGCAGGGGGGTTATATCTGTAGAGGTTTTTCTTGCGAGCCCTGTTTCATGGGTTGTGTGACGATTTTTTACTGATTACTAACCCATCTCTTCCTTTCTCCCCGGTTCAGCGTATGGTTATGTACAAACAGCAGCAACAACAGCAACAGCAACAGTTTACCCAACACATGACACCATCCTACCAGACAGATGAGTTGACGAGACTCCTCACTGAGCTTTACACCAAGTTAGAGTCCCTGCTCCACCAGTTCCCACTGCAGTCCTACCTGAGACCAACCCTGGACAAACTACTGAAGACCATCAAGTCAGCACAGTATAACAGTGCAGATAGTATCCGTCTAATTGGATTTAGTGTCGAGGGTGAGTAGGTCCAAACTTGTTGAAAAGTGTTTATATTCCTCTTTTTCATTCCTTCAGTCGGATGGTAAGGGCCTAAAAATATCTAGAAACTACATCAACTTGATTGATAAATGTCCTCACTGTCAGGTATTCTGGATTGCCACCGACCAGAGGTGCTAGAGAAGGAACAGGACAAGGCGAAGGTGTTGTGTGATAGTCAACTTGTAATTCTAAAGGTCCTAGCTCAGTCCAATGTGTTCGGACCTCAGGTCCTACAGAAACACTCCACCAAGTAAGTTGCGCTCTCTAAACTTGGGTGGGGACTCTTCAAACACGGGTGGGGTGCTTCTTATGTAGATTGTAGTAATAGTTCATGTGTTGATTGGACAAGTTAGACAGCGAGTCTAACTTGTCCAATCAACACATGAACTATTATCGATCATGAGACTGAAGAATAGTCAAGCAATACATTATTTGTAGATTGTAGTAGGAAACATTTTAGATTTCTTACATCGACCAAGAAGTGTTTGTCATCACTAATAACTTCTCTCTTCAGGGCTGTTATAGATGCGAAGGAGGACATCAAATACAACGAGCACGCCATCGATCTACTGATAAAGCACAATCTCATCCTGATGAAGGAGTTCTGCTCCCATCTAGCCCACATTCTCCACGAGAGAATCAACATGCCAAATATACCCCACAGTAGGCTGCTGGACAGCAGTCCCTTCTTCAAACTGCAACTAAAACTAGGTGTGCACCTGTGCAACAAGGCAAAGGGAGGTGAGGGACCGGTCCGAGAGGAGGATATCCGGCAACTGAAGGAAGTTCTCCGGTACTATGTCCACAAGAGTAGCGACAACAGAGGTGGACCGGGTGGACCTGGAGGTGCTGCTGGTGGTGGTGGTGGACCTGGTGGAGAGGATGATGGGAAGATGAGGGAGGAGGTAAACCAAAAAGTGTGTGTCAACAGTGAATTGTGTTGCTGTTCTCACCCTGCTGCATTTCCCCCACCACTCCTTCTTATCCTCTTACCCCCCCCCCCCTCTTACCCATGATATGTTATACCTCCTCCAGCCTCCTCACTAGCCCATGTCCCCCCTCTTACCCCTCCCCTCCTCCAGCCTACTCACTCTCAACCCTCTTTGCCTCCCCTCTAACCCCTCTGCTCTTCCCCAGGCTACCACCCAAGTAAAGATCATCCTACAGCAGTGGTTTGCACTCTGCCACAAGCCTGATGAACACATGGTACAGTTCCTCACCACACTACAACAGTACATCAACGAGGAGACCCTGGCCCTCCTCTTCAAAGTGTACATGGAATACATTACAGATGTGAACTTCAAGAACCATCTTACTAACAAGGTAAGTTGCCTTCCTCGAGCCTTTGTTAGACAAGAGTAGTGCTTTCTCTCTTTATACCAGTGTGAAACTTTGGGAAATAATAAGACCACGATAAAGGTGTATTTCTATCTATCCCACCTCTTCTGACATCTAATCCCCCAGGAGTACATGTACAAGACAAGGGAGGATGTGTACAACTGTGTCGACAGCTTTGTCCGCCTCGTCTTCCTAATGATGCGAAATAACGGTGACTGGCAGTACAAGATGAAGCTCCTACAGATCGTCCTGTTGACAGTTAAACAAGTCCTCCACAAGGACCATGAAACTAAGAAGACGCAGTTCTTGGTGCTGCCCTATCAGAGATTCTTTGTGATCCTATTCCAGGAGGTCACTGCTGAACCAATGGCCCCTGAGAAACTTCACAAGATCCTACAGCTCTTCTGGTAAGTATCACTGTGCTGTGATCTCATTGTGTTGTTCTGGTTACCATGGTAACATGACTCACACCCACCCTCCTGGTTACCATGTTAACATGACTCATACCATCCCTCCTGTTTACCATAGTAACATGACTCACACCCTCACTCACAGTCAGGTGTACCATCTGATCCAGCCGAACGTTGTCCCTGGGTTCACCTGTGCCTGGCTAGAGCTCATCTCCCACCGACACTTCCTCCACAAGATTCTATCAACTGAGAACAAGTCCCAGCCTGGACCCGGATGGCCCCTTTACCACCAACTCCTAATTGACTTGTTCCTCTTCCTTTACCCCTTCCTGAGGAATGCCGAGCTGGTCACCAAGAATGAGACCCTATACAAGGGAACATTGAGGTGTCTCCTGGTCCTGTTACACGATTTCCCTGAGTTCCTCTGTGATTACCACTTCCCATTCTGTGATGTTATTCCCCCGGGGTGTCTACAGTTAAGGAACATCATTCTCAGTGCCTTCCCCAGTAACAAGAGCCTGCCAGATCCTTTCAGCAAGGACCTAAAGGTAAGGAAGAGATATAGTCAGTACACCTCACACCTGATGAGGTTCCCTAGAAGTCAGACTGTTTATGTGCTCAGAGAGAATGTTTGTTTGTGACCTGTTTTTGTTTATTTGTTAACACCCAGAATCACAATGCAGGTGGACCAGCTAGAGAGTATAAAAGTGTCCCCGAGGCTCAGCTACGACTACACCGCGGCCATCCCACCCTCCTTCAAGAAAGATCTGGACAGTTACCTACAGAGCAGAACACCCGTTACATTCCTAGTGGAGCTGCAGAAGAATATCAGGGCACCCACTGAGGACATGCCCCGTAGGATTCGGAGGAGATGTGGTGAGTTAATAGGGAATTAGGGGTGGAGGAGTTTAGAGGCGTGGTGAATAGGGCTGAGGGTGAAGGGAGTTGGCCCAACTCCGAGTTGGGATTGGTGGTTTTATCAGGTAGATGACATTATGTTCCTAACACACCCCTCCCTTCTAGTTGGCTAAACTGGAGACAGGTAGCAAGTACAATATTCGTCTGATGAACAGCTTGGTGTTGTATGTAGGTGTCCAGGCCATTAACAGCGCCCAGAGGTGCCCACCCACCCAGACAACCATTGCCCAAGGAGCCCATATGGACATCTTCCAGAACCTCGCTGTGGACCTCGATAATGAAGGTAAGGTTTAGTAGGAATAGTTAGGCCGCTGTGAGGCCGCTCTGAACAATAATAACAGTAACACACCCTTACGTGCTATTAGCAAGTAAGTTGCTATTCCAATCCTTCACACCCCCTTTATTTCAGGTCGATATCTGTTCCTCAATGCGATCTGTAACCAGCTCCGGTACCCCAACACCCACACCCACTACTTCTCCTGTACCCTACTCCATCTCTTTGCGGAGGGGAACAGCGACAAACTGAGGGAGCAGATCACCCGCATCCTGTTGGAGAGGCTGTGTGCTCACCGCCCTCACCCATGGGGCCTCCTGATCACATTTATAGAGCTGATCAAGAACCATGATTATCGGTTCTGGGATCACGAGTTTGTCCGATGTGCCCCTGAGATAGAGAAGTAAGAAGATACCCCCCCCCCCCCCCCAATCCCCCGTCCTATTAGTGACCTCCCGGACTTGTATCAAATGAAAAGTGTTCATCTGTTGGTTTAGACCAATACTAACCCCCCCCCCCCTCTTCCCCCAGTTTGTTCAAGTCGGTGTTCAGTAACCTTCAGAGCAAGAACGCAACTCTTAATAACCGTGAGGATGGGGACCAACTTCTCGTCCAGTAACTCCCCCCGCCAGCTCCTCTAAGTTCACTGGAATTAAATCCCCCAACACATGACTCATTCTCTCACAGCGCGGCGGTTTTTTACAGGCTTTTACACCGGATTGGAAGGCTAGGGTTATATATAATGAGTTTTTAGCTCTTTTTATGTCATACACTTACAACCACAAAATAAGATTATGTTGCGTACAAAATGAGTTCCTTTAGATAGATTTGGGACCTATTGTTGAGCTCGGCCTGGTGCCGTTAGAACAGAGTGTTATTTGGAGAGAAACACTGCAAACACAGATCTGGTTATGTATTGAGCAGGATTTATTATGTCACAGTCCATTTGTGTGTTTTGATTAGGGATGAGAATGAGAGAGAGTGTAGAAAAGTATGTATAGTGTCAGCATTTTTAACAGTGTTCAATGATAGTAACACAGACAAGATCAGTTATTAGTTGATATATAATGGAAACAGATATACACAATATTCCCTATTTTACCCCCTTTCAAGTTGCCACCCTGTAGTTCTGCTATGAATTTGTATCAGCCCCTGTGAAGCTAGGGGTGTAACATGAGAGAGAGGGGACAGGGTATGAGGAGAGAGTGAGAGATTAGTTATAGTACAGACACCACCAAGTAAAGGTCCTCCCAAACTATTATGTCCCTTGCTGCGCGCGACCGGATTTTAGACAGCCATAGCTCCACCCCCTGATGAGATAGAGACTTGAAATTTGTTTTGTGAGGAGATCCTGTCGAGTTCTTCCTACAAAACAAATTTCAAGTCTTTATCTCATCAGGGAGTGGAGTTATGACCGTGGGAAATTTCACAAAACCCGAGTGAGGGACATAGTAGTTTGGGGAGTACTTTAGTTGGGTTTAATTCACAGAGTGGGCTTAGTAAGTTGGTAAATGTGTACAGCCAAGGAAGCAGCAAATAAAAGGACTGTTTAGCTGTTCTTGCTATATTGCAAGTTGTAATTGAACTTTCTAATATTTAACTTTACATTCACATTAAACTTGTTGCAGAAATTACCGTATTTCCATTGTTACACTTTTAATAGGAGGGGCAAATAATATATTGTGAATGTGTGTTCAAATGATTGTTGATGATTCTTAATTCCATTTTCAGTAAGTTATTTGCCCCTCCTATCCTCTTGTGGACTCAAGTATTCTCCATACCGACATGCCGTCATTTTATCTCCGGTGTGGAAAATCGCCAGCAGCTAAATTTTGTCACGCGCAAAGTCTTAGCGCGGCGCGGCTTTTTTGCGGCGCGTATTAGATAATTCGACACGATAAAATTAATTTAAAAAAAATCCCACTCTGTTTTTTTGAAAACCCCGCTTTGAAAAATGTGTTGGAATGCCGAATGCGCTGCAGCCCCCTCATGCGCTTATATTATATTATAAGGGGCCTGCAACGTATGCCAAATCTCGAAGAGATCTTTCGAAAACTCAAAGGTCATTTTTTGATTGGAGCTGAAATGAATGAGCTTTGACAATGCACAAGCCACAAATAGGGTGGTGCACGACTTTTGGCGGGAACTGATCTAAGCGCTCGTACTAAGCTGCAAAATTGGTAGAAGGATAAGTGCCTTCAACACCAGAGCAAAAAGGATAATACCGACTCTCTACAAGACGTTAGTACGCAACAAACTTAAATACTGCTGTCCAATTTTGGATTCTGCAAGAAATCTCAGACATTCACAAAGATAGTTCAGATGAAGTTCACGAAATGAAACAAAGGCATGAGTGAAGTGTGAACTCAATTTGAATTACTGAAAACGACTAAAGAAACTAGGAAAACGTTAAAATCTGGGTGTTTTGAGACTTGAGTGTCAGCACTCAGGTAGGGTTAGGGTTAGGGCTCGGGTTCTGTCAGAGCATTGGCCTGGCCCTATTCTCATTTCGCCCGAGAACTGAGGTCAGAGCTTTGGCCTAACAGCTGGGGTTTGGGCTGGGTTTAGAGCTTAAGATTTCCTATCAAATAAGCTTTGAGTTGAGTGGTTAGGTAGTTAGAGCCATTTTAGTGGAGGGTACTTTTTTACAGTGCACAGTACTGCATACCTGTAAACAGGCCTTTAAACACTCCAGATCTGCTACAGATGAGATGAGGGGCCAATAGAGTGTGCAAAATCACTGCAATGAACGGGTTTATGTAACGGTATCTGACCATTACGGTTTCTTGGCGTGCTAAATGTAGGGCGTGAGAGTTTCATAGCATATATATTATATATGAAATATTTTCATATTATATATGAAAGTAGTATTTCAAACTTTTCAACACTACTTTAAACAAATTAATTTGAGGCTCTAGCCATGCCAGATATGACAAATATGGCTACACCTACTGATGACAAAAGTGATGGCAATGCCCTTGCCGTTGGAAATCTTGTAAACGCAGCAGATCCTCTTACCAAAAAGATCCTGTCTGCCTACCGCCATGATGTGGATTACACCAAGAATCTAGACATCATCCGCACATTCAACTGTGCTCACCTGGAAGCCGCTGCATCATTTTTCGGTGCATCCCCCGGCTCACATGCAGATAAAACTAAGCGGTACCAGAACCGCACTACACTAGCTGACTACATCATCATTCAGCTGGAAAGTCATTTTCCTTGTGACTGTGAGGGCTGTGGCGAGGGGTATGCAGTTAAACCAGGTGAATCTCCTCGTGTCCGCTGTTTTCTTTGCCAGCAGGGGTCTCATGATTGCGAGGCTATGGATGGCACCCTTGGGTCATTGACGGGGTCGGTCTGGTTGTGTCTGCCGTGCAAGGACAAAAACAACAAAATTGAAACCTTCATGTGCAACCGAAGTGCTGAAGATCCAGAATCAGTGTTATCTGATGAGGAATACGAGTTCAAAATCAGTCCAAAGGCAGGCCGTAGCGGTAAGAAGAAGAGGAAGAAGAAACAAGCTCCTGTCAAGAAAGATCCTGATGATCTGGTAACTCCTGTTGGTGGAGTGACAGTTCTAAAAGATGTGGATCTTGGAGACATATCTTCTGATGGAGAGGTGAAACCCCAAGGTGTTCCTAAATTCAGCAATGTTTGTGAACGTTATCTACTGAGAGACTGTCCCCATGGCCCAAATGGTGACAAGTTGATTAGTGGTAAGCCTTGCAGCAAGGAACATCCCCAGAGATGCCTCCGTTATTGTCAGTTCGGAACGGCAACTCGTTCTGGGTGTAACTATGGTGACCAGTGCCAGGATTTTCACCCACCTCTCTGCCATAAGTCTGAGATCTCCCGAGTCTGTACCGACAAAGAATGTAAAGACACACATTTAAAGAACACTCGGAGAAGTGAAGTAGCCCCTACCAAGGGTAATTCATTGAAGACTGCTGGTATTAAAACCAGTGGTGTCTCTCAGAAAGTGGAGCAGAAAGAGACCCCTCGCTCAGCTCCTCCAAACCCAAAGAAGAAGAAGAAGAAGAAGATTAACAAAACTGAGACCGATCCCCGTGCCGCGACCAATGACATCCGTTCACAAGAGGATTTTCTCATGGCATTGATGGCCTCAGTGAGGGACGAGATTCTTCGAGAAGTAAAGACGTCACTGAACTCATCTCTACAGTCCTTCAGGGAAGAGATGACGAGGGAACACACACCCCGGCCCAAACATCTGACACTCACACAACCAGGCCTGAACACCCCGACCAACTACCAAGGGGTTCTGGAACGGTTTCGGAATTACTCCTCATCAACGCCCGCAGTTTAACGCCTTCCGCGGCTAGTGACTGTCGGTGGAAGTTTTCTTTTATCAAGGACTCACTGGAGAATCCGTCAATACCCATCCTTTGCACCGGTATTACGGAGACCTGGTGGCATGATGATTTCTCTGATGCCCAATTGGAGATTGAAGGCTTTCACCTAACTCGTTGTGACAGAGCGGGTAGGAGAGGTGGCGGTTGTGCACTCTACATTAACAATCAACTGACCCCTTCCTCTGAGTTCAGATTCTCAGACACGTCCAATAGTGCGGCTGCTGTATACATCAAGGAGACCCACTCGGTTTTCTGTGTTGTGTACAGGGCGCCATTTTCCCCTGCGAATGATCTTTTCGATGATCTATCCCGTTTCATTGATCAGTGCGAACTCGACAAGGGTTGTCCTGACATCTATGTCATGGGCGACTTCAATATGCCAGACATAGACTGGGGGACACTCACTGGAGGACCTAGCTCACAGATGCTACTAAAATTTGTGAACTCATATTTTCTCACTCAGCTTGTTGACTCTCCAACACGGGGCTTGAATATTCTAGACCTCGTTCTCACCAACCGGCCAGACTATGTCTTCAAAACTGAGGTATCGGAGTCGTGTATTTCTGACCATAATATGATCAGCTCTACACTTGGGTTTGGTATCTTACCCACTCGTCAATCAGACCATCGATTCACGGACTTTGATATTTACAACTTTCACGAGGCTAACTTCCCTGAAATGTGTAGGGAGTTGGACCAGATCGACTGGCTAGCACTCGCCGACATCTGCGATGACGGTGATGGTTCTGATTTCGTTCAACTTTTCACCCTGACTGTTCTACAGGTCTTATCTCACCACTCTCGTAAGAAGAAGGCCCGTAAAAAAAGAAGGGACCCTATTCTCAGGAAATTGAAAGTGAAACAGCGGAGTTTGAATAAACGGATTACTCTTGCCCGGCAGAATAAACCTCACCTTTTGCCACAGCTAGAGGTTGGTGTTTCCAGAATTACTTGGGCCATCTTGTGTCACATTTCTCAGCGACTTGATTCTGATGAAAACGAGGCGTTGATAAAACTCAAAGCTAACCCAAAATTCTTCTGGTCATACGCCAACCGAAAGAGGAAGACCCGGTCACGTATACCTCCTTTACAGAAAAGTGATGGGTCACTTACGGACGTTCCCGAGATGAAGGCAGAACTATTTCAATCACAATTTACCTCTGTTTTCAGCACTCCTTCAAACTCCCCTTCAGCAGCTGCAGACAACATTACTCCTTCTACATGCAGCCTTTCAGACATCGTTTTCTCCACCGCTGATATTGAAAAGGCACTACATGACCTCAATCCCTATTCAGCCGGCCCTCCAGGAGATGTACCTGCCAGAATTTTACGTGACTGCCGATCATCGCTGTCCTACCCCCTATCCATCTTATGGGCCAAATCGTTTGATTCTGGTATTGTACCATCCTGTCTGAAACTTCAGTACATTGCACCCCTCTACAAAAAGGGTCCTAAAATGAAAGCTGAAAATTACCGCCCGATCTCCCTCACCAGCCACATTGCCAAGACATTTGAACGGGTTGTAAGATCTCAAATGGTGTCATACTTTGAATCAGAGAACTTGTTTAACGAGTCTCAGCATGGATTTAGAAGCAAGAGGAGCTGCTTATCCCAACTCACTCGTCACATTGACAATATTCTGAACAATCTCAACAACCTTCTTGAAGTGGATGTAATATACTTAGACTTCGAGAAGGCTTTTGATAAAGTTGACATCGGTATACTTCTCGAAAAGCTGCAGAGATATGGAGTTAAGGGCAAACTCCTTGAATGGATCCGCAGCTTCCTACTAGACCGGAAACAAACGGTCTTAGTCGACGGCGTAGCGTCTTCTTTTGCAGAAGTCAGAAGTGGGGTCCCACAAGGGACTGTTCTCGGTCCACTTTTATTTCTGATTTATGTAATTGACCTGGAATCCGTAATCAAACACGGTTCTTCTTTGTCGTTCGCTGATGACACTAAAATCTTCTCTGCTATCCGTACTATGGTTGACAAATTGAACCTACAGGAGGATCTGAACAGTGTGATAACCTGGGCTGACGCTAACAATATGTCCTTGCACCAGTCAAAGTTCGAGGTCATGAATTTCACCCTGAATCACACCAGTTCGCTTAGAGAAGTACCGTTCAGTGCTGAGAACTATTCCTATCAACTGTCTGATGGGAGGTTCATCGATCCAACAGACACTGTCCGAGACTTAGGTGTTCTACTCTCGAGTGATGGTCAATGGTCGGCCCAAATATCTCGAGTTGTTACCACGGCTAGTCGGGTTGCTGGATGGACGTTAAGTGCATTTAGATCCAGAACTCGCCGCACCATGATGACTCTTTACAAGTCACTGGTGCGTCCCCATCTTGACTACTGTTGCACACTGTGGTCACCTTCCAAAAATGGGGATATCAGTCGTGTTGAGGATATTCAACGATCGTACACCCGTAAGATCGTTGGTCTCAAGGGGCTGAACTACTGGCAACGTCTTCAAACCCTGGGACTTTTGTCGCTTCAGCGCCGACGAGAGAGGTACACTATGATTCTTGTGTGGAAAGTGTACAACAATGAGATACCCAACAGTACTGACATGTGTTTCGTCGACAGTCACCGCTCTGGCCCTAGAGCTGTCGTCCCTCGATACTCGTACGAGGCTCAACGATCTATCTTGTCGCTATATGAACAATCATTTGCGGTACTGGGGGCAAAGTTGTGGAACACTTTGCCTCGATCTGTAAAGGAGGCCCCAACTCTTTATCAGTTCAAATCTCAGCTAGGTAGTTTCCTCTCTACCATTCCGGATACACCCCCCATCAGCGGTTATCCTGCTCAAGCAAACAGCAACTCAATACTAGAGTGGTGTCCATGATGCGTGTTAGTGTGTTATGTGTCGCTGTGCTGTGAGTGTACTGAGTATTGACTCTTTTTAGGAGGTTTATCTTTTTAAATATCCTGTGTGTTACGCAAATTTATGAATTTGAATTTGTATTGGATGAATTCATACAGGTTCAAAGTCTCCAGGCAGAAAGTTTTAAAGAATTCTGTCGACAGAGGGGGCTTATCGTCCCCAAAGGGTTTAGGTAATACCCAGATCGTAACTGCGCCCAATGTGTGTGAAATGTGGTAGGCGGTAAATGTTAACCAGATCTGTGAGAATTTCGCACGTTTTTGCCCATAACTCAGCCATTTCTTGACCAATTTGCAAAATCTTTGGCTCATTGGAAAGAGGACTTTGAGCTCTTTCAAATGAGCCTAATTAAACTAAAATCGGTGCAAAATGCGCGGCGTGGTGGCGAAAACGCGCATTTTGCGCCATGACGCCGCGCATTTTGCGCCGATTTTAGTTTTATTAGGCTCATTTGAAAGACCTAAATGTCCTCTTTCCAACGCGCCCAAGATTTTGCAAATTGGTCAAGAAATGACTGAGTTATGGACAAAAACGTGGTTTTGCACGTACGTTTTCTCTCAGATCTGGTTAACATTTACCGCCTACCGTGAAATGTACCCCCCCCCCCCCATTGAATCCCCACTGCAGTTGTTTGAAATCCCATTCAAACAATGTCATCACTTCATGATGTACCAGTGAAATTCAATTTGAATCGTATTATTTCAGGCAGGGCCATTTATACACAAATAATTTCTCACTTTTTTAATTTTTCAAGATGCTAATATATTCAATTTCTCAAATCTTCATTCTTCTTCTTAATCACTGTCATTACATGCTGCAACGAAACTTTTCCAGTTGGTTGCCCCTTCACAGGTCTCAGCGGCCTCTTTCACAGCTGGACAGATACAGGCGTCATCACCAGCACAGTTACAGTAGTCCTCCATACAGGCCGCCATGTAACCGCTGCTCTCGTCCCCTATATCGAGCCCCTCGCACCCAGAGAAGGGAGGGCGCTCCAACACACTGCAGGCTGTTCTGGCATCCTCCTCCAGACCAAGCATCTCACACATTGTCTCATCCTGTTTCTCTTCAGTAGTTGGGACTTCCTCAGGTGTCGGAGAAGGGGTGGATTCTTCAGTAGGATGGGGGTGTGGGTGGGGATGTGGGTGAGGATGGGGATGGTGTCCATCATGGTGTCCATCATGGTGTCCATCATGGTGTCCATCATGGTGTCCATGGTCCCAGCCCCCGTGATCACCTTGATGTCCATGACCACCGCCTCCGTGGTGGTGTGGGTGCCTTTTATCGACCTGGACGGGGCCACACACGACCAGTGCCACCAATCTGAAATAGATCAACGGGGCAGGTTAGAGATACTGAGAAAGAGAGATAGCAATAATCAAAGAAGGACGGGTAACGAATGAAAATAATGTTATTGCATTGTAAGCAAGTCCCATCCCAAAAACTTACGTTAGGCAAACGTAGAACTTCATTTTAAAAATTTAATAGCAGGAGCGCTGTTTCTCTGTTAAAAAGGGACCTCATTGAGGAATGGCTGCCCCCGTTCTCGGTGTGTCATTAGTCAGGAGCAATGACTTGTTTAAAATAATTAAAGGCTCCTGAGTCTTGAATCAACCAATGACTTGATAGTAGAGACTCATGAGTCATTCAATGCCTTAGTTAGTCCTTTCAATCCATTTTAGCTCCCATTCCATCACGTTGAGTTCTTTACTGCAGGACACTGGCGGTGAGGGTGAGAAAGATGGAGTACCTATCGTTATTATTGGAGTGAACGAGATCATGAAGTATGAACGGTGTGCTATTTTTTCCAATTCCTAGTTAAATGAGCTCCTAAAGTCGGATTTTTTGAAGTTGTCACCCCAAAATGACCGCGCATGTGAAATTTATCAATTTTGATGTGCACACCATACGTTAACATGTGATGTGACACACAAAAACATTCTGCACACGAAAAGGGGGTGACAACTTCAAAAAATCCAACTTTACGATCATTCTAAAACATTTTATCAAAAAGTTTTGGCTCTACCATGGCCCAATTACGTTGGCACGAGCTATGCCCATATATGGGCATATTCATTTCAAAAAGTCTGTTTTAGGGCGTTATTTCGAACAAAACACACATATTAATCGACTCATGACAACTCCTGCAACTGCTACTTTCAGTTTGAACCTTGAGAACTCCACTTTCTGAAAAAATTACTTTTTTTTCTCTCACTTTTTCTTGACAAGGAGGCATCCAACCATAATCAGCAGGATAAACAAAGCCAACGGTCTCACTGTGGTCATGATGAGGTCCCTATTTACAGACACAAACTACAATGATGTGTAATGGAGGGTATAATGAATCATTCTCTCATTAACTAATGATATACTCAGCTGAGATGACCCACCGATCTGAGGGATGGCTCTTTAGAGGGCTCCCTATCTGCACATCTTACTGAGTTCGCTTTAGTAAAATGGAAATTGATACTTGGTTGGGAAGCTTAAGTATTATCAGATGGGGCCTCACAGAGTAGCTATCATTAGTGTGTCCCTATGTGTGTCTCCCCTCCCCTCTCCGTTAGTGGCCACGTGATGCCCCTGTTGCACTTTAATTTGGCTAATTGGATCTTCGCCAATAAGTCCCTTTCCTTGATACAGACTTGCCCGACTCTAAGAGACGGCTTTATGGATCACCTTCATCATTACTTTTATACTAGCGCACCCATTGGGTGCGCCTCAAGTAAGGGCTTTTTGATGACCCAACCGGCTTCGCCGGGTGGTTCTTTTCGCCCCTTTCAACGTCAATAACACGGTTGTCATGGCAACTGAATTGGTAACTATGGGGACTGGCCTGTTTAAAGTCATTCGAAATATTAAGAAACTTCCACTGGAACTTCAGAAAGTGTGAATAACAGCTTTACAGCTTTCGTCATATGAAGTGTTTTATGAAGGAGCACTGTCGCGTAGATACAGCCTAACGAACGACTTCGACTTCGACGTTCATCTCCAAATTATAAGTTGCAGTATTGTGGAGAAGAATTTTAATTTTTTGAGTTTTTTCTTGGTGGAAAACAAATTCCGGTTATAACCGACTAATTTTGGCCTGCTGAACACGATCCCGCTCATGAAAAAGCTCTCAAAATTGAAGAACATGTCCAAAATGAACATTTTTTGCCCAAAATGAACATTTTTAGGTCAAAAATGAACTTTGGCATTATAATCTAATGATACACATCAATTCCTGTCAATTTCGAGGTGCTGGACACGATCCTGACCATAAAGATTTGATATTAATAACATGCCAAAAACTGGTGAAAACCACACATTTTTTCCTTATTTTGCTATTTTTCGGTAAAAAAGTAAACTTTTTAAATCGCGATGCCAACGTAACTGACAAACACTATCCCAATTCTGTTTTGCTGATGTGATAGAGAATTGTCCATTATAGTTTCACATTAGCTAGATACTGAATGGAATGAAATTTGAAATAGCACACCCTAATGAACACACACACTGCCAGACCAATACTCTGACCACGGTTCTCGAGAGAACCATATGAAAATGCATATGACGGACTGTCCTAGTCAGGCTGCAATGCTCCGACTGAACAGTGAACACAGCTGATTCCTAATTAAAAAACCAACTGGTACTTCCAGGTACCCACAGAACTCAGAAGATATCATAATTACGGGACGGGAAAATTAGGTCGGCAAGAGGGAAGAATGATGTTTTATTGTTTATGGCATCTCTGTCGGCTGCCAGTGTGTTGATCTAAACCTTTTCAAAGAGAAGGTCGAACAATACGAGTGTGGTGAACCAGCTTCTTCTTCTTCTATAACATTCATGCAAGGCGGGTATATATAGTCGGACCCCGATTTACCGGGCCCCGATTTACCGGAACCCCGATTTACCGGGAGGATAAACTTCCCCGAATATAGGATTTGAACAGTATTTGACCCCGATATACCGGGCACCCCGATTTACCGTCAAAACCCTTTCCCCCGAGCATCCCGGTAAATCGGGGTCCGACTGTAATATTATTGTTGAGTAAGTGTTACTCAGAAACAAGTTACCCAAGTAAACTGAGGAGGATGTTTCGTCAGTATGCATGTGATGAGTCTCTCTTTGTTGTTATTTTTGACGCTATTACCACCCGTAAGTTAAAAAAGGAATTTTCGAACTTGATAATTTTCCTTGAGTTGACCTCTAACTTGGGTACATCGCGCAATCCCTTGTACGTAGCACGCTGCCAAACCTCTTACTTATTTCAGCAGATTTATTGTGGAGGAGGAACTGTTGAATTTCGATTCAATCGGTTTAACTTTACCGACTGCATATTCGAATGCGATGACGTGGCTTTCCGCTACTTTGAAATAAAGATTGACGGTAAGGAGGTGACATTTGAGAACTGGATTGCACTAACTGATCACAGTTATAAACAGTGCAGCGTTAATTTAACCAAGGTCGAATATTTTGAAAACACGCTGAGTTTTCGTTTTGAAGCAGATGCTAACTTCAGTATATCTGCAACAATTGGTGGTATGCATTACGCTGGATCATTATTATTCAACGGGTACTTTCACGACAAAACCAGTGACCACGGTTGGTACAACATAGAACTTCAAAGTACTGGATCATCATTAGTATCATGGACACTTTACTTTGATTTCCGTATCAGCAGCTGTGATTCACGTTTTACCGGAAACGGTTGTGCAGACTGTGGTGACAATTGGACTGGAACCAACTGTGATTCATGTAGCAATGGCCTGGGAGGGAGACAACTGTGATTCATGTAGCAATGGCCGGGAGGGAGACAACTGTGATTCATGTAGCAATGGCTGGGAGGGAGACAACTGTGATTCATGTAGCAATGGCTGGGAGGGAGACAACTGTGACAACTGTGCTCTAGGATGGTACGGTCCAGATTGTAGCAAGTTTTGTATCTCCAACGAGAACTTCACTTGTAACGAACACGGGGAGATGACATGTGCTGAGGGTAGCAAATATTGCAAGACCCTCGAAAATCACGGTTATGTGTATGTTTTGGTTGGAGGTTATGCTGTGGTGGGAGCTTGTGTTTGGTGTTGCTTTGGTTCTACAGGAAGATGGGGATGCGGAAGAAGATCACTTTACTGAAGGCCCAAATTCAGGAAGCAGCAGGGGGAGATGTCACCAAGACATAATGAAAGAACTTGAATTCAGTAGTGACGGCACCAAATACCGAGAGTGTGTATGTGGATCCTTCCGAGATACCAGAACCTCTCTATGCAGACTTCTAAACAGGCAAGCGGAACTCGTCGCTCGATTGGATACTGACTTTGAGGGAGAGAGAGAGAGAGAGAGAGAGAGAGAGAGAGAGAGAGAGAGAGAGAGAGAGAGAGAGAGAGAGAGAGAGAGAGAGAGAGAGAGAGAGAGAGAGAGAGAGAGAGAGAGAAGAGAGAGAGAGAGAGAGAGAGAGAGAGAGCCCTATCTAGATAGAGCGCTATATATATCTATATAGAATATATATCTATATACTCTCTTATCTCTCTTCTATCTATCTCTCTATATCTCTCTCTCTCTCTCTCTCTCTCGTTTTTCTCTCTCTCTTCGATTCTTCTTTCGCCTTCTTTCTTCCAACGTTCTCCTCTTCTCTCTCTCTCATCTTTTTGTTTACACAACGTGATTTTGATGGAACATACCTACTGTTCAATACTGTACAATTACTTTTCTACAATAAGTTCTATAATTTCATCCAAATAGTTTCCACTTTTCCAGAAACTAAACGTCCATTAGTCCATACTTCATGGCACCGTGAGATGAAGGATCAATTTCAAGCAACTCATACTGCTAACTTCTTAGTGGTATTTGGCACATTTTGCCATGTTCAAGTCACAGTGAAGTATCAAGTTTATCTGAGCGCGAACTCCGCACTGTTCAAAGGTAGAATTGTGTGCGCGCCATCAACATGTGAGGGATGCGCGTGGGAAATGTACTGTGTACTTTCTAGGAATGCATGGTTTACACATATACATTGTACTTCATGTAAAAACGTACTATCCATTGGGTCAGTAGGAAGAAGGTGTCCGTTTTTCTCATTAGTGTGTCGTAGTATATCATGAGCGCTCATGATACACTCATGAGACAAACGGACACGTTCTTCCTACTTACCTGGGCCGGGTCCGATGTCTCCTCACTCTGGCCGACCCGATCTGATTCTGAGCGCACTGCACCTGTTGTCGCTGAGAAGCAAAATGGGGTATTGCCCCACCAGAACAGCTCTGGTACAAGTCACATGTTACAAAATCTTGGTTTGTGGTGTAATAAATGTTTGGCATTTTAAAATATTACAATTGAATCAATGCACTATACACGCGACCAACCTCAGAGTCAGTGTGTCTCTCCCCCATGTTAATAACCATTGTTAACTATAGACATATATTTTACTAGCGCACCCATTGGGTGCGCCTCAAGTAAGGGCTTTTCTATAACCCACCCGGCTTCGCCGGGTGGTTCTTTTGCCCTTTCCTTCAACGTCTATAAAACGGTTGCCATGGCAACTGAATTGGTAACTAGGGGGACTGACATGTTAAAAGTCATTCGAAAATATTAACAAACTTCCACTGGAATTTTCCAAAGGTGAATGACAGCTTATACAGCTTTGGTCATATGAAGTGTTTTATGAAGGAGCACTGTCGCGTAGAAACGCACTGAACGAACGACTTCGACCACGACGTTCATCTCCAAATTATAATAGAGATGGCACGCTTTACTTTTAGCAATAGCTAAAGCTTTTGCAAATTGAAATAGTCATGATATTGATAATAATTTTATATTGAAGTATGAATATTAGAATTACGGTTACAACTTGTGTTTCTGGTATTAAAAACTTCTACTGATCAGTTTTATAAGGCTAGTCGTCTAAACATGATTGTTATTTTATTTGTTGCCAACACAGTCTGCAGTAGTGGTACTATTTTTGGCTGTTAGGCCAATTATCTGACAAATTTTTGGGGTATCACAGTATGTCGAAGACCCAAATGATCGGCATTTTTGGTGGACTAGTCAGGGCTTCGTTTCAGGAAAGCTCACCAAATGTCTCTGAAAGAAAATAGTTATAAAAACAAAACTGTAAACATAACATTGTATTGCACTTTGACATACCATAACCAAGTGCCAGATATGATAAATAATGCCAGAAACTGAATCAGAGTGCCGCAATACCTAACAAAGACAAGGGTTTTCACTAACCGATGAGAGTGGCGTGTGTTGTTTACTTGCTTCCCATCTCCATATCATCAAGATCAGGGTACATCCCGGCCTGAGACCATGGGTAATGAACATCAGTCAGATAGACAGAATTGAGATATAAACGATAAACTGTTATACAACGATTATAAAATAGTTTGCCATGCTACGCAGTCTGTCCATTCGGACGCTTACAGACTGGAAATTCATGTCAAATAATAGTCACACAAATCAGGGCGACTAGTTCGTTGCACCTACCGTATCTCCCGATTTGGCGGCCTTAGCCTGAGCCTGTTGTTGTTTCTTCTTCCGTTTCAGATTCTTCAGAGCCTCCCCACTATCATCCACCCACTCCATGAGGTTCTTGCTCATGTAGTACTCCCGGCCCGGGGTGCCATCATTGATCGTCTCGTCCTCCGCAAAGCAGATAAAGATGGCGTCAATTCCAATCTCGTACACAGAGAAGAAGGTGTGGGCCACGGCGAAGGCAAATATTGATGCAATGAGGACGGGGATGGCCCAGTAGTACAGATCCGTGTCTTTCTGCAAAGATTAGAGAATGTAAAGTCAGGGGAATAGAGTGAACATATAACAGGGTTTATAATAGAGGGGGGGGGGGGGCAATTGTAGCATTAGAACTGGAACTGGGGTCAATTCTAACCTGCATCATGAAGTATCCGATCATCCCGGTAATCATGACAACTAGGAACTTGCCCATAAACAGGATGAATGCACCCACACAGTTTATTACACCAACCCGGGCCACATTGGAAAGGAGCAGGGCAAATACCTTCTGGCAGGAGGTACAGAACGCTTTCCCCTTAAATGCTGAAATGGAATGTTGTCAGAGTGAGAATAAAAAGTATAAGCTGAACCCCATCCCAAATTTCAAGGAAGCTGTGTGTAACACATTATTAAACAATGTCACAATGTCACTCAGCTCACCTGTGTATATGTAGGCGTTCCTGTTGATGAATTTCATGACCTTTTCGAAGCACCACAAGCAGCACTGGAGACACATTAGCAGATATTTCACACACTCACTCTGACTATCCTTTGTCCTAAGGGGGTTGAGATTGTTCAGGGTTCAATGTTCATGGAGTGTAGAGAATCATGTGTACCACTTTATCCAGTCTACAGTGAAAATACAGTGGTTTATTAATAAACCACCGTATAATAAACCACCATATTTTCATTTCGTCCCTGTTGACCCAGCCGGAAGGAGATACCATTTCTACAGATCATTATCATACGACTCATAAACAATTATCCGATACTTATTCTGTTTATCCAGTCTAGTAATGCCCCCCCCCCCTTTGTACGTGTTTACTAACTTTTCCTGGATGTAAGCCAAGATTGTCCTGATAAGCTGGATGTTGGCAATGATGCAAGATCCGAAGGCCACCGTTCCCAGATGATATCTGAACACCCACCAGATTCCACGAATGACTGGGAAGTGAATCTTGCTCTTGTCCCGAGTCCAGTAGAACTGCACGAAGGCACCAGCAATGGCCATCTCATGACACGCCAGGAAGAACTCAGTTCCCCAGTAGAGACCAAACAGGTGGTACAACCACACATAGTTGATGTAGTCCTGGGATGTAATTAATACTCTTGTGAAACTGCTGTCGTACTACACAACTGTGTTTTTGCCACTCAATTAGAACGGTATATATGTGTACAAGGGTGTATGAATAGGGGCGAGGGGGCGGCCTAGACCCCTGTGTGTGTGCTAAGTGCTTACGTGATCCTTGAAGTAGACCATTGTAATGTTAGCATTTTGAGCACTTTCACCCCCCAGGTACTCTCTAGTAAAGGTGAGCTCTGTAGCTTCCCCTGAGGTGTAGAGGAAACCTGACACAAAGGTCCAAAGTGCCGCCCATGCCATGATAAACAGTGCCAGCTGGGGGGGGGGGGGGTAGTTATTGTTGGTTTTGGGAGAGATTTGGGAGATTGTAGGGTGAAAGAAAGAGCACGATGTTACAGCTAGGACCTGTCAGGCCAATGCTCTGACCACAGTTCTCGCGCGCTCCGCGAGAGAAATGAGAATAGGGTCAGGCCAATGCTCTGACAGGCTAGGACAGGAGATGGTTGGGAAGAAGGGGAATGTCCCACATACCACTAGGGGTGTGAACACTATGGTAACCATCCTCATAACCATGATTCCAGCCTCCTTGAAGAGTGTTACCATGAGGCCAATCCTGGACCGCAGGAAGATGATCAGAGTCAGAACTATGAAACACACAACCTGGGGATGATACCATTGTAAACACTTGTTTTGTTCATTGAACCATGTTCAGACCCTTGGTAAAAGTACATATTGCTAAACCGGGTATTTAGATGTTTCTAGATTTGTTCAAACCGTGGTTATAATGGCGTAGATCATCAGAGTTTTCACATTACTCGCGGTGCTCTCCAACTTTAAAGCTGATGCTTCGTATTCCTCGTTTGCCTTGTACCACACATACCAGAAGTAGGCTGGTCCGGCAACACAGGCAACAGCCGCTGCTATAGCAACAACATATATAACAATCTGAGCTATCCATCCCAACAGGAGGATTATTATGAAGGATATGACCAGGGATGCCCCACACATAATCGCCAGTTCCTGGTAGGAGTGCATCAAATCGCTCATAGCATACGTCATCACTTGGGTTGCGGAGACATTTGTTCCAAAGAACCCGTTAAATTTGTCCTCGATTATTGAAATAACGGAGAGTATTGCAGTATCGCCATTTGCTAGTTTAGTCACTTTTTCCATTAGCGGTATACATCGAGAGAGGACTGGGGAACTGAAATACAAGGGGGGGGGGGTTAGGGTTTTCAGGGAATTAAGTTGTTAGTTTTACAGCAATACAATAACACTATGACTACTGTACATCATCTCTATGTTACAAATATTTCATGACTTACGATGGTAGAACATAATCAGGACAGGGACCAGAGGAGCCTTTGATAGTGACATATTTGCGATCCGTATAATCACCGTTAAAGTCTTCAAAAGTATCGTATTCGCACCAATTGTTTCCCTTTTTATACTCAGCGTGATAATAGTCTGAAGAAAATTGCATTATGATTGTGAAATAATGATAACGTGCTGTTCTTTTCATAATGTATTGTTTGCCAAAACATTTACTTACCCATCCTATAAGTAGTATCTGTAACCGTCTTTGCAGAGGAGAGAGGTGTCGTTAAGGGGTCCAGGATAAGCGTTTTAGGCCCAGGACATTCCTTTACACACACCATCATGGTAGTCTCTATACTCCCTCCAGTGCCGTCCACCAGGCCCAGAGAGACCAGGGAGGTAGGCAACATGACGGTGAAATCAAAGTAGAACAGGTACCTGGGAGAGGGAGGGGAGATAAAGCTAAAGACAGCTTCAAGCGATAACCGGAAGTGCGCTAAAGAAGACATGTGTGCATGTGAATGTTGGCGGGGACATAATAGCCGCGCGCGTAACACTGCCGATCACACATTGCGCGTTACATTCAAGACTCCGGTAGCAGTTGTAGGTAAACGATCCGGTCCTTGTACGGTACACGATCATACCCGGTCCTTGTACGGTACTACAAGGTGCCCCCTTTCTTTATCCTGCGCTGTTACACAATATAACAATTTACATACGGTTTATCGGTGAGATTCCGGCCGTTCAATGGCGCATTTAGTCCTTCAACTGGAGTATTGTCCTTTCCACAGGTGTTTCCAAAGCTATCGTAACCATTTAGTATTCGCCACGGGTCACCCATAGCAAATGCAAAGTATGCAATTACCCCCTGAGATGTTAAATATGTTTTATTTTGTCTCGGAATAACGATACCGTAATCTGGGGTAACTTTGTTTTGCAGGGTAACTTTGGACACTTTCAAAATTTGGCTTTAGTCCAAAATTACCAACAGATAACGACAGATTTGGCATAATTTTTGGGTGTACAAGTAATTGACCCACAAATGTCTAACTAACGGTACAATTATTTTTTTCAATTCTATGCTAATTAGCTCCTAATTAGGGGCAAACATAATTGATGTCAAAATCGCTAAAAATGTTCAAATCAAAATGGGTACCATAGATTTGACCGGGCTAATGACCGAATAAAGTTTGCTCCATTGAGTGAAAGGGTTTCGATCAAATAATTCGGGGCACCATTTTTCAAACCCGATCAATTACTTTAATTGAGACTAATAGGGGTGGCTAATGTTACCCCACCATTTTTTGAGTTTTGGGGTAACTTTGGACGGGGTGCCAAAGTTACCCCACACTACAGATTTTGAACTTTTGATGTCTGTAGAGTTGTCTTAGACCCTCTCTGAATTGTTTAGGGCCATATAACCAAGATTTAGCCCACTCCACGCCCATTTCCATCCATCTATTCGATAGGTTAGTGAAAAAACTAGAATTTGGACTATTTTATGGAGCTAAATCACTGAAATCCGGCCTGAGACCCATCGGGCTTCGGTGATTTGGGGTTCCTCATCCATCCTGTAGCTTGTTGGGTGGTGTTGGATCTTTAGGCGAGTGTTCTAGTTCTTGTAGACAATCTATGCAGGAGCACAGGTACCAAAACTCCTTTATTTAGCCAGTACCCATAAGTAGACCACTTCCTGTCTACCCAATTCATCAAAAAGAACTGACACACTCGCCTTGAGGGCCAGTGCCGTCTACCGGGCTGCGGGGTGGATGGGGGACCCCAAATTGTTGAAGTTTGATGGGTTTCAGGCCGGATGTGGCAACCTCTAAATCAAGTCCGATTGAGCTGAAATTTTATTTGGTGGCTAGTTTCATCATTCCTCACACCCAAAAAAGTTGAGTCGACATCAACAATTTTTTTAAAAATCATGGGGCGTTTGGCTAACCCTATTGTTCTTTTTTAATTTATTGACCCATTTAAACCCCATTTAAACATTTTAGGTTCATTTATTTATCATTGCAAAATGTTCGGATTTATGTTTGTTCCAATATTACTATCGTGGGGTAACTTTGGACGGGTGTCCAAAGTTACCCCACCCTCATTCCAAAGTTACCCCATGCCCTAAAACCCCACTTACACTAAAATACACGTTAATTAATGTAATTAAATGAGAGGGGACCAAAAATTTCACTAGTTATATCTGGTGTACTAGGTCTGGAACGGGATTATTTGGTTCAAAAATTTTCGAGTGTGGTTCTGGCAAGGAGTTATTTTAGGAGAATGCTAAAAAGTGGTACAAAGTTACCCCAACTTACGGTATGTGTAACGTGATATTTTGTTCCCCCGACCTACCATTCCTCCTAGGAACAAGATAAAGATAAGGAGGCAGATAATATCGGTACATCCTCGATTTTTCAACGGTCCAACGTCGCCTTTATCCTCTTGCTGGCAAGGGAAGATGGGTTAGTCTCGGATCAAATCATGCAACAAACAGTCAGCAGCAATGATTATGTGTTGCCTTGTTCGACCCTCAAATTATTTGATTAGATTTGTAAGTTCAATCAACATTACTTCATCGAATTACCATTTATTTAGCAAGGTATAATTGTATAATAATGTACTGACTTTAAATCATGAATTATTATCTTGCCAAGATTCTTTCCAAATTAGCGGTTGGTTTAACATGCATCATTATAATCTTTGATTCTAGGCAAGCGTCTTACTTTAGTTTGGAATGGCTTTACTTTGCCCATTTTAGAGTTTCTTAAACCATTCACTATAGCAACTAAGATTTAGAATGAAACATTTGAAAGCTCATTTCAGCCAAGGATAAAAATGTTACTAAAGTCTCAACCTAGTAAGCTGTGGAATACCATGATGATGAAGTTTTGAGAACGGTGTGTGAGGCTTTATTGGTGTGTGAGGCTTTATCGCCTAAATTGGGATAATCGTATTTCGATAAAATTCGATAAAACCAGCCAAGCAGAAACCTCAAAAAGAACTTCTTTTAAAGAATTTAAGTATTTTTCCCTGAACTGCCCGAAGGGCTTTCACCCGGGATGACGTTTTTAGCACGCAGCAGATCGTGGGGTTAACTAAATGTGTCCGTCCGTCCGTCCGTCACGAGTGCGCTTGTTCATCAAATCAAATAACTGTTTTGATGAAATATGATGTAGCTACTCCCCAACCCTAGCCCCCTTCCTTACCGATGTGCGAAGTACACATCGCATGCATCTCACATTACATTATGACCAAGCCTTGATATTGTGATAGTGTGATACTGATCCTGTTGACGCATGCTGCAGTAGAAGCCGGAGGGCAGGGAAACACCGCATTATGAATACATAATGCAATATTTCTTGTTAGAAATTAGACCTTGACGGGGAACCGGTGTCCCGGCGTGGAATAGAATGAATCGCGTGTTTGCCACAGGGTAAAAGAACATGGTAGAAGAACATGGTGTATGGTAGTATGAAGCATTGGTAATGATAATCGACAATGTAGGTCAATGTAATGTGTATCATGTTACAACCATAGGCAGTATAATCGTCACACAATATCATAACTCTCTCTAAACTCTCTTATCTATTGACTAAAATATATCTTCCTCTTTCTTTCTCACTTTTATCATCATTTGGTCACCGCTCGCGCTCCCTGCTTATTCAATAGGACCAGCAGGCGCCAGGCTTTACATATGTCATCGTACAATGGGAAAGGTGGTCAAGTAAAGTGTCAAAGGTCAAGTAAAGTGTCAAGTAAAGTGTCAACACGATCGTCGATCATTTAGCCTGACTTCATAAATACCCTTCATAAGAGAAATTGTTCTAACGGTCGAGCAAGGCAAGAGAGAAATACAAGAAGTCAGAAGAAGAACTGTACTGGTGAGGTGGGGTGGTGACAGATATAGGATAAGAACTGTACTGCAAGGAGTGTGGCCAGTAAACATGACTCTACGGGAAACTCTCCTCACATGAAATAATGAACCGCCCAGGCCCACCTGGTGCACTACAGCTCACATTTCAAACACGGGAAACCGCCGATGTAGCAGGATCATATTTCACGGTATTCGCAGCGGTAGATTCTATTTTATTGTAATCAACGTCACAGCAATCAGATGAGTAATAATGATTAATTCTGATCTTCTTTCCGAGAAAACATATCATACCTTAGTCATGGTTCAAACATAAAAAGCTAGGTGATCGATTGTTACTTTTTAAAATGGAGTATATTTGGAGTATATTTGTTATTTGTTATTTTAGTAGAAGCTCTTACGGTTTTTCCCACGCGGCTTAAATCCTGAGCTGTGATTGGCTGAAATTTGCGAAATTTCAGCCAATCAGAGCGCAGAATTTGAGCCGTGCACGTGCAGCGCCCGTGGGAAAACCGTAAGAGCTTCCACTATTATGGTCATATTGTTAGTTTTGTAGGGAAAACTGTCTGAGCAAGTCTAGTAGTACAAGTGTACGAAAAATGCTAACTAATCATCCACCGAAAAGGAACAAAATGGTAAGCAGGGAAATGATCTAGTGATGAGCGAAAAACGTATTATTGTGTGGTACAAACACTTGGTGATGCGGCTAGTGTAGGGGTGGCCGCGTCACCAATACAAACACACACAAAACAAAAAAGGGAAAGGAATTATGATCTCGCTCCCAACCGATCGACACGAATGAGTTGTTCAGAAAGAGTACCTCTCTATCTATCTATTCCTTTCTCCCTCCCTCTCATATATACACAGGTGTTACCATACCAACTACAAGATCAGGTTTCACACACCGCCCTCTCTCGCTCCCTACTCCCCACACCGCCCTCTCTCGCTCCCTACTCCCCACACCGCCCTCTCTCGCTCCCTAGTCCCCATACCGCCCTCTCTCGCTCCCTACTCCCCACACCGCCCTCTCCCGCTCCCTAGTCCCCATACCGCCCTCTCTCGCTCCCTACTCCCCACACCGCCCTCTCTCGCTCCCTACTCCCCACACCGCCCTCTCTCGCTCCCTACTCCCCACACCGCCCTCTCTCGCTCCCTACTCCCATTGCGATCTAAAATAAGCTGGAAATGATGTCATCGGGGGCCCATGTCATCATACCATTACTCAGTGAAGTTCATAACTGAGATTTTGTGTTCACTGATCATTACCATGTCTGATTACGATGGTTAAATTTAATCTGCCAGCCGTCAGTTAGTAGTTACATTTGAAATGTATTAAGGTATGGATCAACAATACTAGAATGAGTTATCACTGCTGAGTGCTACTACCAGTGTCCGATTCTTAATTACTTACTTGCAATCCATCATATTCCACTTCTGCCATTTGCTAACTGCCACAGGATGGAGTTATATTAGAAAAGAGTTATATTAGACAGGATAAGTATTGGATAATTGTTTATGATAAATACGTTGGTTTATTAATACTAGTAGGCCCGTTCGCCCTACGGGCGAATTTCGGGGAAATGGTAGCTGGATTAGGGAACGCTGACATCACCTGCACCATCCGTTCCTAGCCTATCTCTCACTTTCTCCCTATACTACGTTGTTTTACGCTATGTTGTTGTACGCTCTGGGCTTCCTGACAATGTCAAGGTGCGAATTTAAAAAATCAATGTCAGGGAGCCGGGAGGTTCAGTGCTGTTACAGAAACTCATCACGTGAAAACTTGGCCGCTATGTAGCCAATTCAGAGATTTCTATATTCGATTGGAGTAATCACCCTTGGGCGACGTTGGGTAAAGCTATCAGTAGTCGTTGATTGGCTCGCTTGAACATGTTGGCGTAATCTGTCATATTCTCTGGCCTGCTCTCTGACAGCAGCAGATCTTCCGGACCCAGATGACCGTTGCCGAATAGCGCTTGGGGTTGAAGAGTTAGACATCAGGACAAAAGTAAAAGAATGCACGTGCAGAATTGAATTTCCCTTAGTACCCAAAACTTCAACTGGGAGTGAGGTTTCTAAGTTGCTCTAATAATTGCACGTGCAGGTGTAGTTGCTAGGTGATGTAGCACTGACAATTTGAATAGTAAGTAGTATGATGATAATAAACCACCATATTTTCATTTTGTCCCTGTTGACCCAGCCGGAAGGAGATACCATCTCTACAGACTAGAGTTATATTAGAAAAGATATTAGAAAATATGAAAATTGGAAATATTATTATTAATATTATAAGCAGTCAACCAAGGAATTTGGAGCTTTCAACTTATTTACTGACAAAGTTTTTTTCGGACTATCCCGTGGACTATTGGCAGCAGACCCCTAAGGTAGCGCTTTTCAAACCGGTCTGTGTCGACTTGTCAGTTGTCATACACTGACTGTACATCGCGGCCTCACGTAGCCTTCGGCCCGGTGCGAAGAGGAGGGTCTTATATGAGACAAGTGTCGACACTCGGCCAATCAGTATCCCGCCGTTTACAAAGGTAAAATATATATGTAGAATGAACAGTGTTCATTCTATATATTTTACCTTTGTAAACGGCGGGACACGGGGTTGCGGGACACGGGGTTGCTAAGTTGAAATTTTTGAATACACAATTTTAAAGTCTTGCACGTGTATTGGGATGTTCTAGGAACTAATTTCCGTGTTTTGAAATTTTAAAATTTTTTTTCGATTTTTTCCCCGCCCGGGTGAAGGCCGAAGGCCTTCACCCGGATGCCTTTTGCAAAAAGGCATAGGGGTTTAGAAATCTAAACGGATATAGTGACTATGTGTAGCAAGTCAGCTCTCTTGTCCCGTTTCAGGTTGCGAGGGGCAACATGTAGCAACTAGAGCCGCCCACACAACAACAACCTGCTCCTTCATAAACCACTTCATTGACACGTTTTCAGGAATTGTGTGCCGCGCAATTCCGCAATGTGGTGCGCAATTTAGTGCTACTAAAACACAAGGATTTGTTCTATACTGTTTGCTTGATTTATAAATGATCCGAAATGTCTGTCCCGCCTTCGTGTTAGAAATGAAAGGTTGGCGGGGAAACATAGCATTATGAAACATAATGCATTTATTCTTGTTCCCCCGATTTTTCTTGCCTAGCTAGACTGTGTTTCGCGCGCCCCTTTACAAATGTAAAGGAGGGTTAGAACATAACAAGATTTTTCACCGAAAACAAGGGTCACAAAAGTGGCTTGTGATCCTTAGTGGCTCAACCGTTTGGGCTGAAACTCCGGATATCAGTAGATAATTACCCAATAAATAACAGAAAAAATGATTCATAGCGATTCATTCCGACTTAGCAACCCCTGTTCATTGAACAGGTCATTTTCAATCTCAAAGTAGATATAAAGGGTCGTCCATAAATTATGATAGCGGGGGACGAGCCGTACCTCCGAAACGGTGATAGTTGTTCAAAAACAAACTACGGGAACATACTGGAACAATTCCTGGACAGCTTTTTGCAAATTATGAAATTTTATTCAAAAGTTCATTTTTCATTCATGAACTTTCTACACGTTCATTAATGAATTAAGGACTTTAATTTACCGAGAGAGAGTGTATAAGTCTCGTTAAGTAGTAAAGAAATTGGCATACGCTACCAAGCTCAAGCTCTACAGTCTACACACTGCATAGTAAACCATAATACAGTTCAAGAGCGTCCAAGAGCTCACCAGTTCCAGAAGATACCAAATTCAAAAATAAAAAGGGTTTGAACAAAACAAACATTGCAGTTTGCACAGGCAGGCATCGGAAACAGTAAAATAAACACGCGACTGCAACTCGATCTTGATTTTGAAAATGAAGACGCACTCGATTTTGCTCCGACGCGCAAACATATTTGTGTCGCGCGTGATACTGCGCGCGGCGCGATCAGGCAATTTTTTTTAATATAAAGAATTTTTAATTTTAATTTCTTAAAATTTAAAATTAAAGTCGGATTTTTTGAAACTGTCGCACCCCTGAAATAACAAAATCTTCGTAACCTCCAAATTTCAAGTCTCTATCTCATCAGGAACCGGACTTATGGTCATTTAAAGAAATTTGAAAACTCTAAAAAACGACAGTTATTTAAAATCAGACTATATATTTAAAGTCGGATTTTTTAATCAAGGGACAGGGGGGGTCTTTTTGACCTTATTTCAAACGCGCATATCTCCGGTTCCTGGTGAGATAAAGACTTGAAATTTGGAGGTTAGGGAGAACTTGGCATGATCTTTCTGACCTTTTAATTTCAAGTCTCTATCACACCAGGAACCGGAGATGTGCGACTTTAATGCGACTTGAAAAAGAAAGTTTCTAAATTTGAAAACAGGCCGAGCAGTTAAGGTTACAAAGCGGAATAATAAGTATTTTGTGATGATGGTGATGATGATTGGCGGCACCCAGATTATACTCGTGCCGCCGGCAACCCTCCCTGGCAATCGCTAAAATCTAGTCCATCCTTCCTGCGACGTGCGATTTAATATTTTTGCGTTGGAACTTTTCTCGAATTTCAAATTCAAACCCAAATAAATTATACACAATACAAACATATAGTGCAGAAATTCCCATCTCGTGGGTCCTCCTTTGTCAAAATGTCTACTTACAGTCCCTTACTCACAAGTAAAACATAAACAGCGTGAACAGCAAAACAACATTTACAGCTTCACACAAATGAAATCATTTGGGTCCGTCTCATAGCCACGCACCGCGGTGGTCTGTCATGGAATTCCTTCATAAACAACAAAGGCCGCTGCTAGCAGTTTGCTGTTCTGTCTTGGTCGCTAATAAGTGTTGAAATAGGTCTACAATCTACATGTATAACAGTCATCAGCAATGTTAGGCAACGGTGGATCAGGTCCTTCATATCTAGGGTGGATGTTTGTTATGCAGAGATGGTTAGAAAAAACGGAGAGAGAAAATGAAGAGAAATTATATAAGAGACAAATATGTGTGAGAGAAAGCCGAGAGATGGAAAGAGATAGAGAGGACGTTTTTCCTTCCCATGGTTTGGTGTGTTGACAGGAGCTATTATTTTTCCTTCGCATTTTAATGTGAGAGAGTCCCACTTGTTATTCCTCAGTCCTGGACCTGGTCGATTTTGTGCTTGGCATGCGGTGCAGCCCCCCACCCCCACCACAGTTTGTATCTTCTTGTTGGGCATCTGATACAGAGCTAG
The DNA here is from genome assembly GCA_020137815.1 of Hormiphora californensis. Lineage (NCBI taxonomy): Eukaryota > Metazoa > Ctenophora > Tentaculata > Cydippida > Pleurobrachiidae > Hormiphora > Hormiphora californensis. The sequence goes on from CM035350.1 coordinate 2,471,057, forward strand.
GGGACTGCCAATTTTTTGCCCGAAAATTGAACCAAGCTCAAAATATGTGATAAAATAGCTGGTAAATACATCGATAATTATTATTCAATTTTGTTTCAGTTCCATGGATGAGGATTATGTTTTGGAACCAGATGTGTTTGATGATTTGACAAAGGTCCTCAAAAGCTGTACAGTAGAGAGATTTGGAGAAAATGTTGATTCAATCAAGTCTAAAATAAACTCCATCAAAGAAAAAGACTTTGAGAAATTGGAGGAGCTTGTTTCTATATATACGAGTGAAGGTCACCATAAAGAACCCTGTGAATGTGAGGAGTTTAAAGTTGGGGCGAGTCTTGCCCTTGCTATCGGAGACCATGTATTCAAATCAAATTGGACTGGACTCCATTATGCCCTTAGAGCATCTGTGTTTTACCGGCAACTAACCAACACATTTGTCAAAAACTATCCCTCCCTTCTTTCTGTCTGCAACGGATCAAAAGATGAAAGTCCTGCGATGCTGGCAGCTTGGAAGCAGAACAAATACGAGTTTCTTCGTGTTCATTCTACTGATGGTATACTTAACGAACATATGGGCGATAACGAGCAGGGGGACTCCGTTTTGACCTATTCGTTCCGTAATGCCCGGCAATTAGCACCTCGGTTTAGTGATCTGGAGGATGTCAGTCTGTTTGTGGTGAAAACCTGGTATAATTCTGAGATCAACCAGAACCAGTTCATTGCCGCTGTGAAGGAGCTGACATGCCCCGAGAGTGTACTTCTGGAGCTGTCATCATTATTAAAACTAGGAACTATAACTTACACAGACATAGTTCCTGTTTTGTTGCAACGCCAAAAGCTAACCATCACCCAATTTAACACAATCAAAGATAACTTGAGGAAAACTGTTGGAGAGGAAAAGTTCACGGAATCCCTCCAGGGTTCAATTCGGAAGTTGTGCGTGACGCTAGCTAGATCGGTGAACAAAGATACAAATATGAACCTTTTTAAGACTCTTTACCAGAGTCACATCAAATTAGAAATGGAAAATCAGCCGGAACTTGAGAATATCTGTCACGAGGCGTGTCGGCGGGGAAACTATCATCTCTTGAAGTTCCTGGCTAACTCACTTCCGGAGCACTTTAAAGTTATGATGCAGAGGTGGGATGACAAGGGTTATCGACCAGCCAAGTATGGGGACACGAGACCGATGGAGCTTTATAGTGCACTCCACAAAACTACAGATATCTGGAGAGATTTATGTTTAAAGAGAAAGTCCAACATTGTAACTCTTATCGTGGAAAATAACGTGGACAACTTAGATGAGGTAGAGTTGGAGCTACTTTTGCGGGGCGTTGAACCATCCATGCATACCTACTGTAATCGAAACCAGGATAGCTCTCTTCACATCCTCTTCACTTGCTTCGACATAACACTCGACTTGGTGAAATCATTTGTGGAGTTTTACCAGTCTGCCGGTTTGAGTATTGATGCGGGGAACTCGTGTCAAGGGATGACACCCTTCACTACAATGTGTGCAAATCTGACTGTGTGGGACCCTGAAGATTGTCTTGAAGTATTGACATATCTAAGTGAGCAGGAAGGTATAAACTGCTGTTGGACGTTCACCATGCCCGATGGCCGGAGTGTTGGACCAAGTTGGCTGTGTGAAATGGCCATGAAGTTTCATGATGTGGAGGTTGGGGAGAAGGACTACAGTAAAGTTTTGGAGTTTGTTAAGAGTTTAGAAGACCCACCGATAGAGAAGGTGGATGAGGATGTGAGTTTTTATAGAAAACTGTGCGGTACTGAGGAAACACCTGAGGAGTTGTTCAAGGTGGGCATCCTTGCTGGATTTGGTACATTGTCAAATGCTCCCCAGGGAGTAGTCCACAGGCTACTGCCGGACAACCTTCTTCACTTCTACCTGCCCCGTCTCAAAGAGTTAACGATCTGGAGGAATTTTAACGATTCTTGGAAGATGGTGAATGGGTATCCATATCCTGAGTTCCAAAGGCAAGCCATGCATGATGAGGATAGTAAGGATCAGCTCTCCGAAACTATATCCTCCCGTCAAATATCCGTGCTTAGAGTGATAGTTGAGAAAATGGGATTGTCTGGTATAGTGTTTGATTCAACGCATACTGCCTTCACACAACCCTTTGCTGGCAATCCAAAACACGATCCTATCCTTGTTATTACAAAAGACTTGGAACAAGACATCCCACACACTCCCTTTTCCACCATACAAAGTGATGTTCGGGAGCTAGGCCGTGTTGGTCTCCTTGATGTGCTAGAGATTAATGGCAATTTACATGTAGTTAACATTCCAGAGGCGCTGCGGTCTGGCGAGGTCGATCATGTTGGGGGTGTCCTTACTCAACTGGGTATCCCTCCGTTTGCAGCTCTTGTCCCACCCCCTGGGACTACTTCATTCCACAACTGCAGCACTGGTTCATGGTTTAACAGACATCGTTTTGAGCTGCTTGAGACGATCCAGGTGAAACCTGCCAGTGCTGCTGGGCTACTTCTTCAGCCGTTAAAAGATGTGATCGGCTTCATGCTTGGTGTTAACCGTTCTGATCCTCCGCAGGTAATTCCACAGAAACTGTGGTGTGTCAAAAAGAGCTAAAGTTTAGGACATTTGCCGGTTATTCATATACAAGTATTAAATTGTTTATTGTACAAAGTAATTTTCCAGGAACCGTTTTGCCTGTTTAACCGAAAGAAGCAGTTTTATCTGGTTGTAAAAGATGGTGGGAAAATAGCGATTTTTGGGAATGATAAGAAGAGGATGGGAAGGAAATACGTGACAATCCTGGTACGGATAGCAATTGAACATCTAAACCATCGTTGGTGAGTTTCACGGGATGTTAGTTTAGTTTATGTACTATGTAGTAGGGTCCTACAATAAATGATAAACAAAATGATTTTATCATGTTTGGTGTTTCCTAGGTCGGGGAGAACTCTCGATAATACCACTGTTAGTTTGGAGCTAGTTAAACCCACCACTCCATCGACAAACAACAACACAGAAAGTGGGATCCCTGCTCATGAGATGCTAAAAAAGGGACAAGGAGCCTCATTACGGCTCTACCAAATTCCCTGGCGTTACATGGTTTCTATCCTAAAAAAGACGGAAGGGATTGATTATCCTGCCCAAACGTGAGTGTTTTGGTGTCCAGTTGCTGAGAGTTTTCGCATATATTTATTCAGCGACTGTTTATTTAACTATTGAGATAGAGGAAATACCTGGAGAAGGTTACCAAGCTGCTGCACACAGGTGGTGTAATTCTCCGACAGGACGGAAGCAGCTAATTAACAGTCCGTCCAATCCCCCCATCTGTACAGGTCAACGTTGAAGTTACAAACAGACATACTTGCCGTGAATACACTGAATAACTACTCTCAGCTAATAAGAAAGGTTGGATACACAACTACAGTGAGGGATTTGTTCCGTAAAAACAAAAATGTAAGTTACATGTTTGAAACTTGCGAAAGCAGAGTAATAACTTTGATTTTCATTCCTATTCAAGTTTGCCTTATTCGACCCTCGTCTCTCTGTACCGCGAATATTTTAAAAATATATAGTGACGATCAGTGTGTTGGGATACTACAGGGTGTCCAACTGTCTTTGCGTGACCTGCGATTTTGGGTAGTTGATGCCACCACAGTGTGTGTGTAACAATACGCTGTCTAATTATGCTATTGTCTCAGGATCCCGCATACACTGAAAAGTTCCTGCCCGCTCTTACTACTGTTCTAGGTTAGTACCCCCACTTCTTTCTCTCTTCTCAACTAATTGTGAGAGAAGGGAATGTTGGTCATTATCAAATTATAGACAATCACACCAAATAGTGATTCTGTATTTCAAAGCATTTTTAATTTTACTCTGTGTGCCTCTGTGTGCCTCTGTGTGCCTCTCTCTCTCTCTCTCTCGCTCTCTCTCTCTCTCTCCCTCTCTCTCTCTCTCTCTCTCTCTCTCTCCCTCTCTCCCTCTCTCCCCCACAGATTTAGAGGAAGGTCACCTTCTCAATAGATGGGACAACGCTAAAGTTCACTGTTGGTGGATCGTTACGCTCCTTGTTGCTCTCGTTCTTGCCGGACTGACAGGTACCTTAATACATGAAATAGCCTTGATCGACCCTCTTTTTGTAAAGTTGGAAAGTTAGAGATCCTGATCCCGTATGAATCTTCGTGAGCTGTACTTATCTGTTTGTCCACTGTCTGTGTGTCAATATGTCTGGAATTATTTATGGCTGCACAAATAAGGTGAAGCCATATACAAGACGACAGCACGTCGCGACGGTGATCATTATATCATTCCAGATGTATCCCCTCATGCCACCATGTTGAGTTTTTGTGTGCTGGTTTCCCATCATATTCCATTTCAGTTTGGCTGGTTCACTCGTTTGATGCAGATCTGGGTTTCACAGGATTGGCTATTGTTGTTCCTGTGTTCGCTGTGTCATACGTATTAAAGAGGATCTGCACGCGTGATGAACAAGTGAGTGAAAGATGGGAGTGTATACCAGAGACCATGTTAGAGACAGAAATATCGGATAGAATGATCATAGTATAGCAGGCTCCTAACTAACTCCGTTTCAGGGCCAGTATGTGAAGATACCTGACCAGGAAATTATGGATACAGTTGCTACACACTTTGGAGCGGCATAAATGCCAGCTTATCTGCAAAATTTTTGGACTAAATGAATTATTATCGCAATAATTAGAGGATTATTTCCGATCTTATTTTTGTATCTTATTTTTGTATTTCTGCATGTTTTATTCTGAATCTCCCCTGATGTGAAATAATGTATTTTTGTTGCACAAATCTTTTAACCAATGCAAACGAATCGTGTTTACCTTTTGCAGTTGGTATCAAAACAAACTTGTTCTGCAACACGGAGACGGGAGAGAGGTACACCCAACAAATGTTTCGTGTTTGTTTTGTGAATCGCACGTCATTTTCCCATCTATCACTAGTTTCTGCGCGCGCCTAGTACTAAAGTTCACTATCGTCATAGTTACGCGCACGAACCGAAGCCGCGCGGACGACACGATGATCATGGAAATGATCACGGTCACACGGCCACCTGGATCAAAAGGAATTGAGTAGGCTGAAAAACCTGGTTTCAGTAAAAAGTGTGTTGAGTAAGCTCATTCTAATTATGCAAGGATGAACATTCATGAATCGCGATCAGGTTCATTCTGTCCCCCCAATCATATCTCCCCTCAATCTAGTCGGATCTATTAATCTCTTCCCCACTCTCTTTCAATCATGTTTCAGAACTACAGAACTGCTATATGTCTAACACAGCATTCAGTCGTTAAATCTGCAGTTCCTGAAGAACAGGCCCGGCAAATTCGACTCCATTTGGGGGTCAGGTGTGGTCTATCTCTCACTTTAGTCTTGGATTCCAAGGTGCTTCAATGTGCTAGAAGATTTCTTCCTTTCCATTTTCATCCCAAGTTTAGTAGAGTTGACCTTGTTGTAAGAAAAGTGACGGTCATACAGTTTTGCCTGCGTAGCCCCAGGCTAGCCCCGCAAACATGAGGGGCACGACGTTTCCAAGGTACAGTTACCATGGGATAACCTGGGCCACATTTAGTGGATGACTGACCGCACAGACAGCTCACACACAGTTAGTGAGAGATCACCAAACTATGTGAAATCACGACAAATTGCCTCTTTCTGGTTCTCTACCGTTGGTCTTTCTCTCTATCTCCTCTCGTGGCAAAATGCGGGGTGTCAGAAAAATTAACACTGGCGAGAGAGGAGAGAGGAAGTATGCAATTAGGAAACGGGTAAACTTGCTGCTCCCCCTATAATAGCAGCGTGGGTGTATGCTTTAATAGTTCACACTGCTCCACACACATGCAGCGGTGTCACACATTTTCAAATATTTGCTGCTCGCCAATTCAAACCCATGAACAAAGGGGAGCCTGACGCCGTGGATGAAAACTTGATGTTTACAAAGTGTGGTGTGTCATGGTGTGCTCTTTCAAAGAACTGATGGGCATGATGAAAACACGTTTAATTACGTTGTTATATAACTTAGAATACAAATCTCTTTGCACAAACTTGACAGCTTTATACAAAACACAGAGTCAATTTCACGTAGCACAGAGGAAGGGAGGGAGAGAAGGGTGTCGGGAGAGAGCATCACACAATAATTGATGCGACAGCTGCTGGTCTCCACTCGCCGTATTACAGCGGCACATCTGTTTACTTCGGCAAGTAGGACTACCAGCACTGGTTCCATAGATGGGGTGGTACTTATGCCCTGAAAATTTCGTAGGCGGGTTTGCCTGGCAACTGGAGGATTTGGTCGAATTTCTGTTGTACGATCTTCCATGCGGATCCAGCTGTAAGCTTGGTGTCCACCTTCTTGATCTCCTTCTTCTCCCCACCGAAAGCCTGTGAGAGGTAGAGTTTAGTTTTTGGGTATATTTAAACTAGGAAAAATATTCGGATCTTTGAAGTAAAATGAACAAAAGAACTTACAGCCGCCGTGTGGTCGAATTTCTTTCCAAACTTCTCCTCGAGACCCTTGAAAGCATTAGCAATCTTGGGAGGAGCATCAATATCAGCAGCCATACCGCAGTCCTTTGCTCGTCGGGCAACGGCAAGCAGGGTGTTGACAACGTTCATCTTTCCTTTCAATTTGAGAAGATCATCGGGGGAGAAGATGGATGATTCAGGGACTCGGAGTTCTCGAGCCCAGGTGAGGAACTTCATGACATTTTCTCGGGCCTCCATTGATCGAGCAGAGCAGTCAAGAGCGACGTTCTGGGGGGCCTTCTTGGGGAGACTGCCAGGGTCTTCATCGTTAGCCTTGAACTCATCAACGCAGTACTGGATGTCAGTAGCCAATCGGCACATGAGTCCACCGTTCCTGAAGAATAGACGAGAGTTTTAACAACTATTGGAGCTGATGAAACTTGATGAAACTTGATGAAACATATCACGGTTGCAGTACATTAAAAGGATGTTAGAAGGAAACATTATAACTAATACACACCTGATGCTGGTGATGAGGTTCTCTCTGTTGAGAGTCTCGCTCAGAATACCACCCATCCAGATGCACAGCTTGTCCACCATCATCAACATCCTCTCGTCCTTGACGTCATCGAAGGACATACGCCTGTCATACTTACCTCCCTCCTTCCTGGCTCGTCGTTCCCTGGTCATTTCTCTTCCCTCTAATAGAGAAAGATGGAAAGTTTAAGAAACAAAGAGATAGGGAATGGAGGTATATTTTATTTGGAAAACTATTTGTTTGGCAACTATAGTTATACGGCAAAGAAAGCAACAAAATCACAAACAACCTGCAATATGAAAGACAGGGAAAGTATGTTCGGCATTTCCCAACTCTCCAAGAACAAATGAGAGAATAAAGAAAGAAAGAAAGATTACATTGAGAAATAAAGATAGTGATAGAATGAGAGACTGTAAGCTGGAAGGAAGAGAGAGAGAGAGAGAGAGAGAGAGAGAGAGAGAGAGAGAGAGAGAGAGAGAGAGAGAGAAAGAGCGGCCCTGGAGAGAGAACTGCCCTGCAGAGAGAGCTGTCCTGCAGAGGGAGAGCCCTGGAGAGAGGGCTGTCAACACTATAAAGCAGCAGAAGAGCTTAGACCAGCTCGTAGAATAAGCAGATGCTACTATAACATAAAGGCTGCTACTATAACATAAAGCTGAAACTCTATTCAGCCACCCATTCCATGTAAACACACGAACAAACAAACAACACATGCAGGGAGACTGCACTGCTGCGTGTGTGCAAGTTGGTTGCAAAAAGTGAAGGTCAGTGTTCATATGTTTATAGGATTAGTGTTTTCTCTCCGATGATTGGATGTCACGTGTCTAAAGTTAGACCACCCTATTGGTAGAACGGATGGTCCATCACTAGTGTACATATAGGACACAGTAAAACACAGGACACTTTTACAGGAAAACTATATGTTTCGGCAGTGCTGTGGCCAATGGGGTGGTTCACCCGCATACTATTAGATTACTACATTACTGCCATGGACCAATACCCGCACAGGGCCCAACATCACGTGACTGCACGCCTGCACAGAAGGGATATAAACTAATTCTGCGTTTCCTCGCCGCGCGGAGAGAGAGAAAGAGGAACACTGTAGAAGAGGCCTTTGCTTTTTGTAGAGAGAAGGTGAGAGAGAGAGAGAGAGAGAGAGAGAGAGAGAGAGAGAGAGAGAGAGAGAGAGAGAGAAAGTGAGAGAGAGAAGTACAGAAGGGGTGGTGGAGTAAGAAAGCTACGCTAGAAGTAGAGAGAAACAAAAAATCGATCGAGAAAAGAGACGGAATTAAAGACTGAAAAGTGCAAATGTATGTCCGAAAGCAGCGTATGATACCATGAAAGAAATTATGTAATGTAGCAAGGTGGCAATTTAACAATAACGTAACTTTTTTATTCCTGGATTCTGATTGGATCAAGAGTTTATGAAATCGGGCTACTACTGCTTGAGTCCGTATCAAGATTTGTGAAAGTTTATGTTGTGATATATGCCTGTTAGGGGAAACTCTAACTGAATGGCATCCCATTAATGGGATGCCATTCAGTTAGAGTTTCCCCTTATATTGGGATGATTGGTAACATAAACCAACTCGAGTTCATGGCTATGGAGCGAAAATCTCAATGTGACACATCACTACGAGCTGTCTGGCGACCCCATCTGAGAGAGAATCAAATCGGGTTTTATGGCACCGCTAGACATTGGTACCATTGCTACCTATTCTCGCTTCGTGAGTGAGATCGATCTCAGTCGTGCGCAACGTCGATCTCGCCTAGGTGTCCATGTCACCAACGCCAGACGTATTACAAGTGCAATTACTGTAGGTGAATACATTAACTTAAGATGGGATGGTGCATGTCAACAGTTCGACTGGTGATGTCAGTGCTCTCTAACCCAGCTACCATTTCCCCGAAATTCGCCCGTAGGGCGAACGGGTTTACTAGTGTTTTTAAAGACAGACATCCCAACTACCCAGATAATGGAATATCCTATTGATGGGAAAGTGTATCAAAAAGCACTTGGTACTGGTGTGCACAATGTGATCCACGCTCAACCGATCACAAACCACAGTGACTGCACGTTGAAAACTCATACGACAAAATTCTTAGAAAAGGTAGCTATAATTATTTCATTCAATTATTATATACACGCATCTTTAACAGACCGATATTTTCCAACAAGTTTCACAATTTTTCTCGGCAGCTAAATTTACATGTGGTGAAACTCAAATTGAAGGACTAAATAGTTTCCATACAATTAATAGAACACTGCGAGAGAGAAGAATGAAAAACCACACGTGGCTACGAAAGGAGCTGTGCCAATGAATAATAATCCAAAACTAGAGAAATATTTCATAAGTTGCTACTACGAAAATTTGCAATTTGAGGGAAGCCTAATTGTAGCTCAGCAGAAAGCTTCAAGAGGGAGAGAGGGAGATTGTACACGAGACTTTAGAAGGAGAGAGAGAGAGAGAGAGAGAGAGAGAGAGAGTCCAGAGCAATAAATCAGCAGTGCAGCAGCAGCTGCAGTAGCAGCCAAAGTGTACCTGCTGCTGCAGGCATAGCTGGTGGCACTTTTACTGTTGACAACCTAGCTTTCTCTCTCTCACTCTCCCTCTCACTCTCCCTCTCTCTCCCTCTCACTCTCTCCCTCACTCTCTTCCTCCCTCTCCCCCTTTAGCTTTTTCCATCTTCTAATTCTCCCTCTAGTATATAGCCAGATTCTCTCCGACCTCGAGTGTTGACAAGTCGTGAAGCGAACACCCGCGGCCCTTGTTTTACACTATGGAACTGGGATAGTGGGAGACTCAGACACATGAAAGAATGGAGAGGGGGAAGAGAGATAGGGATATAATAGAAAGCTAGACAGAAAGCTCCTACACTCGACACTGTCGACTCGCCATATATGAAGACAACAGCAGCTGACTAGAGAGTACTCAAAACAACATAGCGAGTTGCTCAAATGACACAACTACGAGATGCATTATTGCGGGGAAGACAGTTTTAAATGACTTAACAAACTCTCAGGTAACCGGGAAAATAGGACCAAGTGAGAGAAATAGGACAAGCTAGGGAGAGATAGAAATTTAATTAGGTAAGTGTTGAGCTAAAATAAGTATTCGCCAGCATTTAGTGTACGCGAATACTGCATCAGGTCCTCTCTAAATGAGCAACTCACCACGAGAGAGGGAGAGAGAGAGAGAGAGAGAGAGAGAGAGAGAGAGAGAGAGAGAGAGAGAGAGAGAGAAGAGAGAGAGGAGAGAGAGAGAGAGAGAGAGAGAGAGAGAGAGAGGAGAGAGAGAGAGAGAGAGAGAGAGAGAGAGAGAGAGAGAGAGAGAGAGAGAGAGTGAGAGAGAGTGAGAAAGGAAGACAAGAAAGACAGAGATGCCAGTCACACTACTACAGAAAAGTCCCCACCTTCCTCTCTATTTCTACCTATCTTTCTTCCTTTTTACTTCTTATCGAATAAAGGCATTAGCTATTTTAGGTGACATCGGTGCATGACTATTAAATTCAATTTTCCCTCGCACACACTCAGAATTTCAGCATCGCAAAACGACAAAAAACAGTCCACACATATTGGAGGTGTTATTATGACGCGTGACAAATCATGCTCGGAAGATCTCGTATCCTGGTTTTCCAGGAAGCTGGAGGATTGTGTCAATTTTCTGTTGAACCATCTTCCACGCAGAACCTCCCAATAGTGTAGTACTGACTTTCCTGATCTCCTTTGAACAGGGCCCGTTGAATGCCTGTGGGAGAGAGAGAGAGGGTTAAGTGAGCCGGTTGCCGGAAGGTAAATTGAGTTTGCAAAAAATGCAGTTCCGACGAATACGCGATAGAAAGTTGGTAAACACCGGCCGACTGTGTTAGGCGTTCTGTTAAAAATATTACTCACCGCTGCCGTGTGGTCGAATTTCTTTCCAAACTTCTCCTCAAGACCCTTGAAAGCATTAGCAATCTTGGGAGGAGCATCAATATCAGCAGCCATACCGCAGTCCTTTGCTCGTCGGGCAACGGCAAGCAGGGTATTCACAACGTTCATCTTTCCTTTCAATTTGAGAAGATCATCGGGGGAGAAGATGGATGACTCAGGGACTCTGAGTTCTCGAGCCCAGGTCATGAACTTCATGACATTTTCTCGGGCCTCCATTGATCGAGCAGAGCACTCCAAATTGTAGGCCTGCGAGAATGGAACTCAGTAAAATATGAAGAAACCCAAAAAACTGGAATTATTTTGGGCACGTCGCGCCCCTCTGTGTTTGTTCACGAAATGTTGAAAGTAGCCTGCTACTCAGGCAAGAAATATTTTGGATGAATAATGCATTTTGGTCTAAATGATAGCCTCTCAGTCCAAATGGGTTACCTGTGGAGGGTTAGAGGGTAGATCATGGCCATTGCTCTCACTTTTACTGCAATCATCAACACTATCCTGAATCACTTCAGCCAACTTGCAGATAAGGCCTCCATTCCTGATGCTTGTAATGAGGTTCTCTCTGTTGAGAGTCTCCCCCAGAATACCACCCATCCAGATGCACAGCTTGTCCACCATCATCAACATCCTCTCGTCCTTGACGTCATCGAAGGACATCCTCCGGTCATATTTAACCCCAGCCCTGCGTGCTGGCCGTCCTGACATTGTTAAACACTCACTAGTCAACACGTGGGAGGGGTGAAAAATGGGAAACAGCTTTGCAGTTGTAGGGCTTCAGGTGAACAAGGCTAACAGTGCAGTTCAAGTGGGGGGAAGCACGTTGTACAGACCCACAAACATACCAACAAACTCGACAAGGCAGGAGAGAGAGAGGGGCTTTCCAAAAAAGGTTTAAAACCCCTAGGTCCAAAAAAGGTGGGGGGGGAAATTTAAATTTGGGGCCCCAACCAAATTTTTTCAAAGTCTCCATCATTGTTCGCGGGCCAGTAGGACCTTTGTACAGGTTTAACTCAATGTAACGCGTGTTTGCATGACAACGACCGGCCTGGTCAGTCTTTTTCAAGCTAGGCGGCTTAGGAAAAGGTAAATTTACCTACCCGCGCAATCAACAGACCCCGTGCGGCATGAGAGATATATCTCTAATTGCACTTACAATTGTTCCCAAGACCATATTCCGGCTAGAATTAGATGAATACAGATTGCTATATCTGTACCCCCGTGACCTGGCCCGTATGAGGCTAGGATGGTTTACCGCCATAAACTTAACTTACTAATAATTAATAAGGACACCATGCTAGCTAGTGGACGTGAAATTTTCTTAAAATGCCCCCGCGTGGCAATCTACCCAGCGTAAATTTTTTTGAGGGCCCCCCCCTGTTCCTCCTGAAAACCCCCGGCACTTTGAGCTATATTGGACAAAGCGTCTTTCCGTCTTCGTTCGTTGTGGTTCTGGAAATTATTATGAACGATGGACGGATGTTTTTTTTAAACTATTTATTTTTCCCCCGAATTTCAAAAGGCAACAGCCCTTGACAAAAAAAACCGAGTGTTGACGTGCCCAAAAACCCGAATAGGGGGGATTTAAAACCTCTGTTTGTTGGTTTGGGGCGTAGGGGGGCAGTTGATAAAAAAACCCCCCCTCTCCCCCCCCTTCCCTTTTTCCCCCCCTTTTTTTTTTTCCCCCCCCCCTTCCCCTCTTTCCTCCCCCTCTCTTCTCTCCCTTTTTTCCCCCCATCCCCCTCCACTCCATCTCATTTTCTTCTCTCTCTCTCTCTCTCTCTCTCTCTCTCTCTCTCTCTCTCTCCCCCCTATCTGCTCATTCTGTCAAGAAAAACAACCACTCCTACTGCTAAATTCCTTCAGGAGATACTAAAAAAAAGCTGGCTATTGCTGCAGCCATGGCTCTCAGGGAGTGTCAAGAGGAGTTCCGATACGAAAAGTGGAACTGCTCTCTGCCCAATGTCATCCGATTGAACTCCAGTAAGTGTCATGGAGCCTACCACGGCAATGAGTATAGGTTCGAGTCATGAGGATTGTGCGAGATGTAAGATTGGCTTAATTTCCCCCTTTTACTCTCTCTTTCTAGCTCTCTCTATTCCTCTCGGTCTCTCTTCCTCTCTCTCACGTTCCTCATTTCAATCTCGATTAACCTCCCTCTCTATCTGGCGTCAATGTATGGAGTGAAAACTACCCGTCCTAACTGCAAGCTGAGAGCTGCAATTCGGGGTGATCGATCAGAGGGCTGGGGAATAATTCTGTTACCCCAATATAAAGGCAATACCCTGTCACCACTATAATCTGTTTTATGTCCCCAGCCTTTTTCTAAAGAGAGAGAGAGAGAGACGATAGAAAGTGAAAGCGAGAGAGAGAGAGAGAGAGAGAGAGAGAGAGAGAGAGAGAGAGAGAGGGAGAGAGAGAGAGAGAGAGAGAGAGAGAGAGAGAGAGAGAGAGACAGAGAGAGAGAAAGAGAGAGAAAGAAAAAGAGAGAGAGAGAGAGTGATAGGGAGAAAGATATAAGTAGAGATAGGGACGGAAACAGTTGTTAGTTAAATAACCGGATCTGCGATGTTGCTTTTATATCGGCTACGCCATTTCAACTTTATGTTGATGAACACAAGAGGAAGGAAAGGAGAGGTTGAAGAGAAAAAAGAAGAGAGAGATAGAGATAGAGATAGAGAGAGAGGGAAAGAGGGAAAGAGAGATTATAGAGAGAGGTAGAAGAGGAGAAGACAAAAGGGGCCGCCTTGCAGGAGCAGTACTAGGGTTAAGTACATAACTGACAAATAAGGGTAGCTGTCAAAATAATAGTGTCCATTTAGAACGATTATTTCAACCACACAAGTTCCCCCTTCTCTTGGCTAAAATCCATTTCCCCATGTGTACAATACAACCTCATTCCCTAACTGAACTGACACAGTATCACAGCTGCACCGAACCGATATTATGTTTAGGCGAGGTCGACCGATAAAGTCAAAATCGGTTCAGGCTCATATAAACATTAAGTTTGGAATTCTTCAAATAAAACCGCATTCTCAGAATTTTGCAGAAATCCGCCACTCTCCGATAAAGTCAAAATCGGTTCAGGCTCATGTAAACATTAAGTTTGGAATTTTTCAAATAAAACCGCATTCTCAGAATTTTGCAGAAATCCGCCACTCTCCGATAAAGTCAAAATCGGTTCAGGCTCATGTAAACATTAAGTTTGGAATTCTTCAAATAAAACCGCATTCTCAGAATTCTGCAGAAATCCGCCACTCTCCACTCGTGTTACAATATTCCCCCACTCTCCACTCGTGTTACAATATTCCCCCACTCTCCACTCGTGTTACAATATTCCCCCACTCTCCACTCGTGTTACATTTGACACCCAAGGTGTTTCAGTGAACCGAGAGACTTCGTATGTGAGTGCAATAGGGTCAGCAGCTATAGTCCACCAGATAGCCCGGGATTGTGCAGATGGAACAATACTGGCGTGCGGGTGTGGCATTAACAACGAATACAGTACGTACCATGCAATGTTACTCAACAACAATATCTTACACTGAACGTACAGCTAAATTTTATAGATTCTTACCTTATGTCAATTTTAATTGCTTATCAACAGCTGATCATTACATTTAAGCCTTAAGTGTAATGATCAGTTGGCGTCAATTAACTCTATTAATTACAGGTACAGCGTGTAGTGATAACATCAGGTATGGGACTGTCTTTGCCCGACAATTCTTGGACACCCTTGAAAACGGTCTACCCCCGCCCTCCTCCCGGGCCGTTGATGTGATACGGTCTGCAGTTAATATCCACAATAACAATGCCGGAAGACAGGTCAGTATAGGTTTGGAAACTGCTATTGTATTTATCCTGCATCAGTTCTTGATTTCACATAACCTTCCAAAATTCCAAATAAAAATGTGTATGACGGACTGTTAACTAAAACTTGTTGAATCTCACAATTTCGCCCTTTAGGGCGCGTTGTTGAGTAACGAAATACTGATTGTAATGACGTGTTTTGCAGATAGTGGAAAGGACAGCCCGTAGGAAGTGTGTTTGTTATGGGTTATCTGGATCATGTACTACTTACACCTGTTTTAGACAGGTCGCCCCCTTTCCTGAGGTAAGGTACGTACTAATTGATTGTAGTTAATTAAATAGTTAGTTAATTACCCGGTTAATTACCCCTGGGTATACCCAATGGTACTGAACTGTTCCTTCATCCCGCTCAATACAGCACACAACTACCCTTCCTGCTGCTGCACTGCTGCAGGTGTCTAAGTCGAAAGTTAATAGCCTGCACTTCTCTCCGCTAATTGTCTCTATGATGCACCCTGAATTTCTTCCTTCTCAAACCGCAGACAGCTATCAGTATTTGAGAGATAATCCCAAAAGACAGGGGAAGTTGGTTGCTAACCGCAATATGACCCCTCCTCCCTCCCTCTCTCTTTCTCCTCAGATCGGTAGACAACTGTATTTACAATACCAAAGGGCGGTAAAAATCAGGGCGAGGTTCTCACCAACAAAAAATGCCCGACTCGCTTACATGGACGAATCACCGGATTACTGTCAGGTATAAAACAAGCTGAAGTACACGTACACGTTTCTCTTTGTTTTCCGGCTCTCGGGTTCCCGATAGAGCACTGTAAGTGGAACGTGATCTATTCCTGTGTACAGTGTACACGTACTATGCTGCAGTTCCGAGGTTTACCATCTTAAAATTCAGAGGTTTCTGGTTTCCAAAATCCAACTAGGTTTACCATATTTTGATAAATACCCTGTCTTTAGAAAAATGATAGACTTGGGATATCAGGAACGGCGGGTAGAGAATGTTTGCTAAATGGTCCTGTCAATAATTGCAATGAACTATGTTGTGGAAGAGGATTTGCCAAGCAGATAGTACACCATACTGTGGAATGCAAGTGAGTCAATTCAGCCTCTAGTTTCAAGAAAAAAGATGGCCGTGTCCTCAACAGCGACCAATTTGTTCTCTCCCCAAGCAACAAGCTGTCTGGCGGCGCCGACCCGATCTGAGCGCACTGTCGCTGTCAGAGCATTGGCCTGACAGCACTGTCGAGAATTAAAACAGGGTCTTGCCACAAGTTACCTCCCATATGTTCTCTCCCCCTGTAGGGTAAACCGGGGCAATTCGAACAACTGGGGCAATTTGAACATAGTACTGCCCGTCTCTCACCTAGTTAAGCTATCATAATGACGTCATCCTATCTCCAGAAGAAAACTGCTCGTTCGAGCCTGCCCGTTACCACTAAAAAGGCTCTAGATCCGGTTTAAGTTGGTCAATTTCCGATTTGAAAAAACCAGCTGAAAGCTAATAATATCAGCTTTCAGATGGTATAAAAATTATTTAAATATTCGCATGTTTTCATTCCAAATTCTGGTAAATTAAGATTACCGGGGCAATTCGAACAACCGGGGCAATTCGAACATGGGCAATTTGGTTAACACACCGGGGCAATTTGGTTAACTCCCGGGCCAATGATGTGCAGTTCTTTGTACCACGTGATCACGCGTGATACCGGGGCAATTCGAGCAAGAACGACCAGCGTGTAGATTGCGTGTAGATTACATTGTTCGAATTGCCCCCACCTCTAACAACACCAGGCGGGAATCTTCTTCTGGTGTTGTGAGGACGTTCACGTGACTCCCACGTGACGAAATAAAGCACTCCTATTGGTGATGCTCGAATTGCCCCGGTACCATTTTTTCCGACCAAAATTTTTAAATTAGTTATTTAGTTAAGTAAATGATGGTCCCTAGAGTTGAAATTTATCTTATTTGAAAGATAAAATAATGAACTTTAATCCTATATAATTTTTTTCATTGTATCTTCTTTTAAATGGGAGTGAGAACCGATTAAGTAAAAAGTTAACCATTTTGCCCCGGTTTACCCTATAATATTTTAACCCCAATTTCCTCCCCTAGTTGCAAGTTCCAGTGGTGTTGTGAGGTGAAGTGTGAACAGTGTACCTACACGAGCACAGTATACACGTGTAATGGATGATCATTGAACCAGATCAGTGAATATCTTATCAAGCGAAGAAGAGAGTACAATTTGAAGATGGAAGCTTTTGATTATTTGGGGGATATCGGTTACAATTGTATACGGCTGAGTGGTGTTTGCTATTTGATCAGAGATTTGAATACGGTTTTACCTCATTTCAATACGGTTCAATAAATTTGATACACTGAGTTTCTTTTTGCGGTTTTCGAAGGAGCCATATTTTGTTTTGCCTGCAAACACAGCAAAAGTTTACGGGGAATTACCCGACTTTACAAAATAATAAATATAACTCCTTCACTTCAAGGTCTATAACCTGGTTAGGTGGTTTTTTTTATGCACCTATTACAAATGGACCTGCTGCAGTCCTTTAGACATACTCATATCCCTTCTCTTCATGAATCAGAAAAACTGAGTTGAGTTATTGTCACCTGTCACATACTGCGAGGAATGTGAGAGAGGTAGAAGGTGAGAGGGACAAGAGGCAGGGAATCAAAGAGCTGTGAGAGAGTCCAACAAATTCACATACATCTGGGGGCTGCTACGCGGTTCACTAACTACCCCCCAGCCTCCCCGCCCGATAGTGATATTATACCTCTGTTACGGTTGATATGTGACCTTGGCTGAAGTTCAACTAAACACACCAAGCTACGTGTGTTACAATTTGTGTTACAAATTTAATGTCTATTTCATTCTCCTCCTTGTAACTTAATACCAGCCCTTTACTACTGCTGAGATTCCATCTATCTTTTTGGAAACAAAGTTACCAGAACAAGAAAGGGTGGAGGCAACAATTCTCTTTTTGCAGAGAGGGAGAAATAGATAGAGAAATAGAGAGATCAGAGAGAGAAATAGAGAAATAGAGAGGGAGGGAAGGGCGCTATGTGGAGGAGACATTTTAGAGGACAAATCAGAATATAATTTCATCAGTGATCAATAACAAACCATCTAATCATCCGGGAGTTGTGAGCCCTCACTAACAAGTAGCTCCTCGAGTAATACTTTTTGTAACTCATCCTTCGCTGTTGAATGATTAAGACTCACGGTAGTAAGGAGCTGTTTCGCAGTTTAAGGATTTGTCGCTGCTATTATTATAGTGCATCTTCATTCTTTCTTTGAAAATGAATTGAATGAACCCCTTAGTGATTTTAAAGTTTGGGTTTCAATTTTACAAAAAAAACCCTCTCAATCAGACACAGTCTACTCTGATCAATCGATGCCGGGATGTTATTAATATGAAAACCTTTACTCGAAATACTTCTACTCTGGTTCTTGTCTGCTTGAAGTGCAATATAGGGCAGATAACTTGGCCGCTTATCTACCGCGATGTCCTTGCTTCCTTCTTCTCGGGCAAGTGTTCGGGGTTTATCGTGGCGGGCCCGTAGATGACCTAAAACGTTATAATTTAGTACTAGCCCACTCAAATGACACTGATTTTATCACACTTTGTGCTACGCATATTTTACTCATGTTCGGTCACAAGGGTCGAGGCATAATTTTAGTATTATTAATTATAGCAGGTTAATGTTGGGGTTCTGCCAAGTGTACTAAAGTGTAACAGTAGTCGATTTCATATCGGCACAGCCCCTCGTGATTTAAACAGTTTCATGTCTTCCTAGTTTCGATGCACTTTTGTCATAAGAAACCATTTTGCCAACCATTTGCCAACTTTTTTAAGCCATTAATTTGGACCCGGGGTTTTTCCCGCAAAACTTCTTCAAATTTTCTTACTTTTACTCTTTATTAATAATATAGTAATACAACGCTTTAGGCTAACTGTTGGGGAGTGCTAAAACTCTGTTAATGCAAAAACCCGTTAAACCCCCCCCCTTACTCCCTTTTACTTTCCTTTTATCTCCTTTACTATTGTAGTTTTAAAGGGGTAGTATTTAGCAGGAACTAAAAATTACTTCCGGAACCCAAAAATATTACGGGGAAAGTAAGGGGGAAATTTTGGAAGGGAAAATGGACAGGGATAAAGGGGAAGTAAAGGAGGGTTCTTGTGTATCTTCAATGGCTCTCTATCTTCTTCCGGGGCTTCCGGGATTTGGGGGGGGCCCCCCCCCCCCCCCCCTTTTTCCCCCCTTTTAAAAGGGTGAAAATTTTTTTGGGCCCGGGATTTTTGATTTTTTCGGGCTTTTAAAAACCCTTTTCTTCCCCTTTTTTCTCTCTTATCTTTTCTCCCCCTCTCTCCTCTCTCTCTCTCTCCCTCTCTCTCTCTCCTCCTCCTTCTCCCCTTCTCTTCTACTCTTTCTCTCTTCTTTCTACCCTTCTCTTTCTTATTCCTCTCTT